>CM038463.1:22186716-22786716 GCA_021464415.1 Lonicera japonica
TTGATGGAAAGATGGGTGGATCCACCCTCTCTGGTCGATCGTGTGCAAAGTTTGGAGATGCTCACCCAAACTGTCACCGGAGTTGTATATGCTCGAGCGGTGTCGACCACCGTCATAGACCGTATACAAGATTTGGAGGAAGGCCTCCTAAACCTGCAAGGAATCCCCCGGGAGGAAACTTTGTAGAAATCGATTGAGGAGATGAGAAACGAAATAATCAGCTCAATCATAAATTGACTATTGTGTCAATGGCGGTCGCAAACTCCCCAGTTGGGGGTGGAGAACGCACTAAGGTGAAAGTGCGGAACCCAAAGCATTCATGGTGTTCGTGATGCTAGGGAATTAGAGAACTTTGTGTTCGACATGGAACAGTACTTCCGTGCCACAAAGGTTGACGCAGAGGAAGACAAGGTATCCACTGCATCCATGTACTTGTCGGGGTCGCCAAGTTATGGTGGCGGAACAAGTATAATGACATTCAAGCTGGCGAGTGCGAGATCAGCACCTGGGAAAACCTGAAAAAAGAATTTCGGGCGCGATTCCTTCCCGAAAACACCTCCCATAATGCGCGACAAGAACTCCTCCAAACCAAACACACAGGAAGCATCAAGGAGTATGTCAACGCATTCACCACCATCATGTTAGATATCCACGATATGAATGATGCTGACAGATTATTCTTCTTCATGATTGGGTTGCAACCTTGGGTCAAGAATGAATTGAACCGAAGGCAAGTTAAGACGTTACCTCAAGCTATTTCAGCTGCGAATGCTTGCAAGATTACTCTGCAGCTCCCAAAACTAATGCCCCAAGAAACGGACAAGCGAAGAATGTGGGGGAGAGAAAGCAGAATTATCAAGCCAAACCAGATGGGGGAGGCAATGCACCCACTAGGTCGTTTAATCAGCAAAATAATTTCAGGAATAGAACAAGTTCACTGGGAACTCCCAAAATGGTGGTAATGGGAACAAGTTCACTGGGAACTCCCAAACTGGCGGTAATGGAAGAAGCCCTTCTCTCCTGGACCGTGTCATCTGTGTCATGGTGCCCATTTCATGGCCAACTGCCCTGACAAGCAACTTCTAAGTGCTCTTGTTGCCAAGGTGGCGGCATGCTTCCCAGTGCACCATCTACCTCCGGACAACCTTCCGTATCCAACCAAATGACCACGCAGAGTCTGAGGAAGAAACGAAGAGTATGAAGGAGCTTCACTTGGGGCTTACCAGGGGCAGTTCATGCATTCTTGCAATGCGGTGACAGTAGAGGAAGATCATCGACAGAAGGGAAGGTGGACCAAACCCAAATGGGAGAGCAGGTGTTGGGAAGAGCCCTCAAGGAAATGGCTTAATGTATGTTGATATCAAAATCAATGGGAAGCCAATCAGGCCATGGTGGACACGGGCGCCACGCACAATTATCTAGCAAGTACCGAAGTCGAACGGTTAGGCCTTATCTTGGAGAAAGGAGTGGGTCGAGTGAAGGCCATTAACTCAGCCTCTCAACCTGTCGCTGGGATGGCGAAATCTGTGCTCGTGAAGGTGGGCCCTTATGAAGGGAGAACCAACTTCTCAGTTGTGGTGATGGACGACTTCAAGGTTATTCTGGGGTTGGAATTCTTAAGGGAAACTAAGGCTAGCGTTATGCCCAGCACAAATAGCCTCATGATGCTGGGAAGAACCCATGCGTCATCCCGGTGATGACCCCATCAAGTAGTGGGAAGTTCCTATCGGCAATTCAACTGAAGAAGGGACTCAAGCATGACAATCCCACTTTTGTGGCTGCACTGAAATGGGACGAAATTCAAGAGACATCAGGACCCTGCCGAAATCCATTCGACGGGTGTTAACCGAGTTCGAGGATGTGATGCCCGACAACCTTCCAAAGAAGTTGCCTCCCCGTAGAGAGATAGATCATCAAATTGAACTTGTACCGGGTACCAAGCCTCCAGTTCGTGCAGCCTACCGAATGTCTCAGCCTGAACTAGCCGAGCTTCGAAAACAACTAAAGGAACTTTTGGATGCCGGTTTAGTGCAACCGGCCAGATCGCCTTACGGTGCCCCCGTACTCTTTCAAAAGAAACAAGACGGTTCCTTAAGGATGTGTGTCGATTATCGAGCTCTCAATAAGGTAACCATAAGAAATAACTATCCCATCCTCTGGTGGCAGATTGCTTCGATCAACTGAGCCGAGCAAAAGTTTTCACAAAGCTCGACCTTAGATCCGGATACTGGCAGGTTCGTATCGCAGCAGGAGATGAAGGAAAAACCACATGCGTCACAAGATACGGAGCTTACGAATTCCTTGTTATGCCGTTTGGGCTCACTAATGCTCCAGCAACCTTCAGCACTTTGATGAATCAGGTTCTTAGGGACTACTTAGATGATTTTGTCGTGGTTTACCTCGATGATATTGTGGTTTATAGCGAAAGTATGGAGGAGCACGAAGAACACCTTAGGAGGGTATTTGAAAGACTTCGAAAGCATGAGTTGTATCTCAAGTTATCGAAGTGTTCCTTTGCACAGAAACGCATCAAGTTTTTGGGCCACATCATTGAACAGGGAAGAGTACAGATGGATCCGGTTAAGGTCAAGGTCATCCAAGAGTGGCAGGCGCCCACTAATGTATCAGAACTTCGTTCTTTTCTGGGACTGGCAAATTATTACAGGAAGTTTGTGAAAGACTACTCCGGTATTGCGATGCCCCTAACAGAACTCTTAAAGAAGGCAAAAGTTTGGAACTGGTCGACAGAGTGCCAAGCTGCATTCGATGCTTTGAAGAAGGCCATGTCCGAAGATCCGGTTCTTGCTCTACCAGATGTGACAAAGCCGTTTGAAGTGCACACCGATGCATCGGATGTTGCCCTAGGGGGGAGTCTTAATGCAGGAGAGTCACCCAGTCGCATACGAAAGCCGTAAGCTCAAGGATACTGAGAAGAGGTACTCTGCCCACGAGAAAGAGTTACTCGCAGTTGTCCATTGTCTAAGGTTATGGCGGCACTATCTTCTCGGCTCTCGCTTTCTTGTGAAGACAGATAATACTGCGGTTAGCCACTTTCTTAGCCAACCAAAATTGAGTTCTAAACAAGCAAGGAGCGAGCTACTAGCTGAATTCAACTTTTGGATAGAGTATAAAGCGGGTTCGACCAACCAAGTAGCGGATGCGTTGAGCCGTAGGGTTGAGGTCGACCAACAGGCTAACGCGTTCCTTAATGCCATTCTTCGGATCGACAGTCAGGTGTCTACTGAAATTCAAAGGAAAATTAAGGACGCATTACCACAAGATCCAGTTTCTGCTCAGCTATTGAAGATGATCGAAAAAGGGAAAACTCGACAATTTTGGTTAGACAATGGATTCATTTCGACAAAGGGAAATCGAGTTTTTGTCCCTCGAGTAGGGGATTTGAGGCGTACCCTGATCCGAGAATGCCATGATACTTTGTGGGCGGGACATCCTGGTCAAGAAAGAACGCTGGCCCTCCTCAAGCAAGGTTACTACTGGCCCCAAATGGAAGATGATGTCGAAAGCTATGTTAGAACTTGCCTCATTTGTCAACAGGACAAGATCGAAAGGAGACAGCCTGCAGGGTTATTGCAACCTCTACCCATCCCAGAACGACCGTGGGAGAGCATTTCGCTTGATTTTATATCAGGTCTACCCAAAGTGGGGACTTGACAACCATCCTCGTGGTCATTGATCGGTTCTCGAAATATGCCACTTTCATTGCGGTTCGAAGAACACGTCTGGTGAGGAGACTGCACAATTATTCTTCAAGTACGTGGTTAAATATTGGGGGATCCCTCGAAGCATTGTCAGTGATAGAGACTCACGCTTCACGGGAAATTTTTGGAGGGAACTCTTCAAGGTTCTTGGCTCCAAGTTTGTGTATGAGTTTCAGCTATCACCCTCAGTCCGATGGACAAACCGAAAGATACAATGCAATGCTCGAGGAATATCTACGCCACTTTGCTAGTGCAACTCAGCGAAATTGGTTTAATTATTGGATGTGGCTCAATTGTGCTTTAATGCTCAGAAGAACTCCGGGACAGGCAAGAGTGCTTTCGAAATAGTGACGGGACAGCAGCCAATCCTTCCTCATACGCCAACTTGATGCCAGTTTCCAAATCTCCTCGAGCCCGTAATTTCTCAGAAGAGTGGAAACAGAATATTGAGTTGGCTCGTTCGCACCTAGAGAAGGCCACCCATCGTATGAAGAAGTATGCAGATCAGAAAAGGCGACCGTTAGAGTTCCAAGTAGGAGATCTCGTAATGGTAAAGCTCCTTCCACAAGATAGGAAGTTCTTAAGGGGTAGAGACCCACGCCTTCTGCAAAAATATGAGGGGCCGCTTAGGATTGTGAAGAAAATCGGGAAAGTGGCTTATCGGATTGAACCTCCTAGCTGGCTGAAGGTTCACCCAGTATTCCATGTCAGCATGCTGAAACCGTATTTTGCTGATACAACCGATCCATCCCGGGGAGAGTCTAGTCGTCCAGGGCTAAAGCAGAGAGCAGAAGGGAAGCAGTCAGTGGAAGCCATCCTAGCCGATCGAGTTGTGACAGCTTCTCGCAAACAACACCAAGAGTTCCTTGTCAAATGGGCAGGAAGAGACCCAGAAGAAAACACTTGGGAAAGAGCATCAGACCTATCAGCCTTCCAGGATCAGATCACAGCATACCTTGACCAGTTGACGAGGGCGTCAACAGCTCTGGTGGGGGAGGATGTCACAGGGTGCCTTCCAACAGCACTCGTGACCGACTCCCACACTTCATCAACACCGTGCACGCGCCCGAGCGCAGCACGGCCCAACAGTGTAACCGACTGCGCTTCATCAACACCGTGCTCGCGCCCGAGCGCAGCACGGCATCTAGTTTTATTATTCTGTTTAGGTTTTCCTTATGTAAATATTGTTGTTTCCATGTAACTAGATCTAGGATTTCCTTTGTAGTTGTATTTCATTTCAATTGTAATCGTTTTCTTTGTAACTTGTAAGACCCAACGTGCACTGCTACCACTCTGGTATTTTCATTAAGTGGTTATATGTGGGGATAAGACTATCTGCCTCACACCGAGTTGCCTACCAGTGCACGTTGTTTAGCACTTGCTTTCAAGCTCTTACTTTCTTTCGAACTGTAATAGCTTTCCATGTAATCTAATTTTCTTGCAATGAAGTAATCTCAATTTGCGCTCACGCTCTCTTTTAAATTACTGTTGTTGCATGGTGTTCATCGATTGTTAATAAAATTCGATCACATTCAACCGTGCTATCGGTTAGCACGGTCGTTCACGCGGCCTCCTTTGTGTCCATCAACTTACGCCCCGTACACGACTCACCATGAATTAAAAGAGTTTTTTTGGCACATTCCTAAGAGAAAAAACAGATCTTTGCCTCCGAATGTTGCCAACTATAGTAATAATGAGATGTTCTTCTCCCAGTTAAATGTTTATGTTTGAGCTTTCACCAAAACAATTAGCTAAATTTAGGCATTAGAAATGGTAAAGTCCAACATGATACAATAACACGACCAACCGACACAAAATTATAAATTTTTTGATAGATTATTATTGGGTTAAGGTTACTATTGAGTGAACCCGATAAGTCGCGAAAGATAACAAATCGTGTTTGGGTTTACTAGCTAAACCCGTTATACCCATTAAGAACACAACTTAGACTCGTTAAGAACCCTTTCAAAGCACATTTATGTTGTTTCCGACTTAATCGTGTTGAGCAATTGGGTTTACCCAGACGAACTAATTAGCTTAATGAGAGGTGTGAAAGAGATATGTCCTAGGACTATTCATAGATTATGATTTGTACTTGGATATCTTATGCTTATTGTTATTAATAAAGTTTATTTATTTTACTTTATAATCTCTTGTAAATAATATTTATTAATACTAGTTCATCAAGTACGTGACTAGATTGTGGGATGCTAGTAATGTAATAATAATATTGTTTAGATGCCCCTAATCATGTATCAATAACCTAGGATCACATTGATATAATGATTAGAGTATGGGTCAGCTGATGACTATGTTCCACAAGTCATGGATATGGAGATATCAAGCTGAACATACTGATACTTGTTAGGGAACAAAGTATTGGACTGACCCGCTTTGGGGACACTGCGAGGAGTGTTATATAATGTCATCAGTGATGTTCCCCATTTGTGATATCGTATTATCCTCAGACCTGAGATCGCCATGGTTACCAACATAGGGATTAGCATGTCAGGCATTATCAAACGTTGCTCTTGACCGAGTAATTATAAAGATGATGACCGAGCATACTATGAACTATGTAGAGGTATGTGGTTGATCAAGATGGGATTTGTCACTCTCATATATTGAGAGAGATATCGTTGGGCCCCTTGATAAGTGTAATTAATATTTGCATGGCCATGCACAAATGAGATGTCATTTGTTTTGGATTAATTATACTTAGAGATCAAGAAATAAAGATTGAACTATACAAGAATGACACTTGCCTAGTCTTGTGTTCAATCTAGATATCGATTGACAAAAGGAGTTAATGTGTGAAATATCAATTTAAGGTTGTGTCGTTTTTGACCTTTATACCCTTTGGATAATAGTAATGTTTTACTAGAAACCGCTTACTGTTCGTATAATAAAACGGGTTTTAATTGTACGGCCAAAGAGTGTAAAACCTACAGGGTCGCACACCAAAACGAGTTGGATCAAAACGAATTAAAACGGGCCAAGTTGGACTTGGGCCCAGTTCGTTTGTTGCTTAGGGTTCTCACTAGGGTTCCCTTATAAAAGGGAACCTTTGTTCTTCTTGGCCGTCAACGAAATTGAGAGAGGCAAGAAAATTCGAAATAGCAGAGAGAACCCTAGAGGGCGCTAGTACACCAAGCAAGATCTCATCTCGTTCGTGTGTGCATACCGTAGAGGCGTCGTGTTTTCTACGCTAAGGACGACAACAACAGAAGGATCAGATCCATCCTGTTCGTTTCATTGACATCAAATCTCGATTAAGGTATGTCATCTGTCGATTTTATTGAACTGCATAGATCATAGGATTCAATGATTAGTGCGTAAATTAGTGTATGCGATGCATGATTACTGCCCTAATTTTCTAACAAGGTGTTATCCGATAAAGTAACAAAATGTGTTCGTATATTGAAATCCTATCCGTTAACTTAACAGATCGTGTTCAATTTTACTAACGTTTCACCCGAAATCGATTCAACCCGACACAAAATTTATCATACATAACTTGTTGCCATGTCTACTAGACACTAAGAGTAACTTTGTGTTGCATAAGACACTTGAAAGTAATATTGTGTTGAATAAGAGATTCATACAGCCTAACTTATTGATTAATCACATAACTTCTAACTTGTTGCCAAACCTACTAGGCAAAAGATACTTGCAAATAATATTATGTTAAATAAGAGATTAATTGAAATAAGTTGTTTTTGACTTATTGCACTATTGCAGGGAAAGGGATGTACGACAAGCCTCCGCTATTTATACTTGCCCAAATTGCTCCGTAATTTGTGTCCTCAGCAATTTTTGAATTTTTTCACTGTTATTGAACTGATTTTGCAATATCGTGGTTGGGGAGTTATTTGTTTCGGTGGGAATGAAAATTAGTACACTAAAACTTAAATTGAATTTAAAATTTTAATTTTAATTTTGATTTAATTTCAGTTTTTAATTTTTAAATTTAAATCTGAATCAAACTTTTCAATTCATTTTTTTTAAAAAAAATAAATTATATTGTAAAACAAAACTTATTGTGGTAAGAAAATTAATAATTTTATACTTATTTCTACTTAATTTTAGACATAAAGAATATTCATTTTTATATTTATAATATAACTCCAATATTCATGATAACTTAAAGAGTTGAGCTCTCAGGAGAGCAAACATAAAATTTTATATAGTTAAATAATATTATTTTTGAGTGACATATAAAATGATTTGGTTTTCTTTGGTTCGGTTTGGTTCGATTTTGCATTAGCAATAGCACATTCCTAATTCTCTTTATAATAACTTAAAGAGTGCTTAGCAACACATTTTCCCAATTTTAGCCGAGTTTATGTGAGTGCACTCACTTCTCAATAAGTATGCAATTATTTGAAAAACACTCTAGCACTACATTGTTTGATATTATGTGAGTTATTACTAACAAACTCTCATTAAGTGGGCCGAGTGTATGTGACTTCACTCATCTACCATTAGGCGAGGATTTTAAAGGGTGTTAGTGATAATAAATTTACCTTCGGAAGGTGTTTGTAACAAAGGGGATGTTTATGACAAATATAGAGACATAAATAACACTGCCCTATTTTTAAGTTCTTTCGAATTAGATCAAGACAAAGTTTTGAGTTGTTTTTGGACGTTCACATCTATTGAGGCTTATAATGGCAATTGGGTAATCAATTTGGGCCACCAGTTTCATACTCATCACAAAAGAGTTTATAATTTATTTGTTATAGTGGTATATATAACAATAAATTGTAATATAATTTCATTTAGTCGATTAGTGGCTCGTCTTTCAAGTTTGAATTGTGATGTAACATCACTTAGTTGATTAGCGGTTCTTTTCTCATAGTTCAAAAGTAAATTAGAATCATTGCTTGTATTAAAAAAAATAAAAAATTAGATAGGTTCTTTTAAAATAGGTGTGTGGATAATGTGCAAAGTAGAATTACAAAGGTTTTGCCAAAAAAGAAAAAGATATATAATAGATTACCTAAAAAAATTGCAATTTTAAAGTTAACAAAAATAACATCGTAACCCCAACTTTAAAATAAATTTTCTCTATCTAATAAGAGAAATCCACTTTATTTTGTATCCTCCAACTCCGATTAGTAGAGCTTTGGCAACCTCATCTTCAGCCAATCCACTGTACTGCCTCAACCTTTTTTGGCGACAACATCTCCGGCTACTTCATTACAATGCTTCCACCCACCTCTACCAACTACCACAATGCACCTTTTCCTGTGCCCATGTTTTATATGTTAGTCTCTCGATAATTCCATTGTTCACCTCTTATATGGGTTGTTTTCATCTCTAAAATTACAAGTCCTAATAACAATTGGTTTGTTTATGCTAGATACTAGTGTAACAAATTTAGGTAATTAACACTTTTGACCCTTAAAGTTTACCACTTTTCCCACACTCGTCCTTGAACTTTTTTTTCGGCAGATGCATACTCAAAGTTTGTTTTGCATACCAGGTTGGCCAAATATGGATGTCCTGTTAAAAAAGTGGACGGAAAAAGCATGTGCAGCTCACGTGATTGTATTTTGAAGGATAATTTCAAGTATTCTAAGTTGAAAACACTCAAAGAAGACAAATAACATTCTTCTTCTTCATTTTTTCACCATTTTCATACATATCAAACATAGAGAAGAAAGAAGAAGCAAGAATATATTTTGAAAAACCATAGCACCCCATCCCTTCCCCATCACCCTTTGGTTTGATCTCCGATGTATCCATCACCCTTAAACTACTCTCAATCAACCCCATAAGTTCTCGAATGAGGAGTTTGGCGATTAGGGTTTTAAATGGGTGAAATGATTATTCCTACCTCGATATATGAAAGTAGGCCGTGGATCGGGAGAGGAAAGCCCCCTTATTCCAGAAAATCACTGACAAGACTGCTAGAGAAAGCGATGATGGAGATCGAGAAAAGAATCCTAAGGTTTTAGAGAAGAAGACCAGTGAGTTTTAGTAGTTTCTTGGAGTTTCTCCCAAGGAGAGAGACAGATTGCAAATAGTGCAAGTAGTTGATCAGGTTGTTGTCACGATTGTGGCAACGAGAGCTCTTATTAAGGAAAGTTTGATGCCATCGATGATGGAGAAGGATTCCAGCGATGCTGGGTCTAAGACCAGTGCTGAGCAATATCATGTCATACTCTTTATCTGTTATCTCTCTTCAAAATTACACAAAGGATTCAATTAAATTCAACACTCGGGGAATAAAGAGATTAAGATTACGAGTGGGTGCAAGAGAAAGATAAATGAGTTGCAGAAATGGATTGGGTTTTACAGTTGGATAGAAAAAAGAGTAAAGAAGATACTTTGTTCTTTTATTTGGGCAAACTAAAAAAAGAAAAGGCCAATTATAATTATGTGTTTTCAATTTAAAATTCTAGGATTACCCTTCAAAATACAATCACGTGAGTTGCACATGCTTCTTCCGTCCATTTTTTTAACGGGGCATCCATATTTGGATCACCGTGGGATGCAGAACAAACTTTGAGTATGCATTTGCCGAAAAAAAAGTTCAAGGATGAGTGTGGGAAAAGTGATAAACTTTAAGGGTCAAAAGTGCTAATTACCCAACAAATTTTGTCAAACCTTTTTGTTTAAATTGAAACATGTCCATATGCATGATAATAGAGGTCCATACATAAAATAGCCTCTCTTTTTTTTTTCTCTCATTTACAAGAGGATGAATAGTGTTTCCACACTTTTCCCCTAATAGGACTCGAACCCATAAAATAGCTTAACTTCATAGAACTTTGTCCATAGCAAGACTTTGGCATAATTCCAAGCAACCTAAATTTTTTGAAGCAAAAGATATATCTTAAAGGCATCAAATAAGCATATGTAATGATGAAATTAAACATAAGCATATATCTTAATTAGTTTAAGCATAATGTAGCAATAAATATCCAGAAATAAATCCAGACACAAACAAAATAAAAGTTTTAGCATACAAATTTTAAAATTAATATATATTTTGGGTAGAGAAATAAAAGAAATATAATTATTTTATTTTGTAAAAACATGTTATACGTTATTGATCCCTTCAAATTTTGTCTTATAAGTAAAATTTATAATCTTTTGGGCCTAAACATACAATACAAACTCTAGGCTTGCATACAACAAAATTTACAAATAAAAAAATACGGAAAAAACACCTCATTAAACAATTGCGGGTCCTTCTTGGTTAGCTTATTTTAAATTTGTTTTTGTCAAAAAATAAATAAAAATTATGAGCTTATGTTTTGCACCCTCGGGGTCTCCTTGTGCATAGGCGCACCTTAGACTTTTATTCTCATTGTTGATAGGGTAGTCCTTATTTTGCGAAATATTTTAAACTCGCTAATGATTCAAGAATATATGTTGTGTTCGAAGTAAATCGTGAAGGCATGAAATTGACCTCATGTTATAGGGGAATCTAGATTTGTAGCTCTGAAAATTAGTGGCAAAAAGGGCGTTAAACCAAGTGGAGCCATGGTTTTGATTCATCTAAAACCGAAAAAATGCCTTACAATACCATAGTTCACCATAATATTCATAAATTTTTTAATCATGAGTACCCATAATTAATCCATGTGAATTCGACCCTTCAACTACTCGGTGTGAAAGTTAAACCATATTTTATGGACGTTGTTATTTATACTTTTAAATGTGTTACAAACACTATCTCTAAAATTTAACTAAAAACACATTTTAATACCCAGTTATTTATCACAAACACCCCCTTCTGTTGCCTGACATTAGGCGAGTGCTTAGCAATATATTATCCCCATTTGAGCTGAGTTTATATGAGTGTATTTATCTTTTATTAAGCGGACTTTATTTGAAAAACACTCTAGCACTCCATTGCTTGATGTTAGGCGAGCTTTTACTAACAAACTCTCCCCGTGTGGGTCAAGTGCATGTGACTACACTTATCTCTCATTAGGCGAACCTTAAAAGGGTATTAGTGATAATAAATTTATCATTAAAAGGTGTTTGTGACAAATATAGAAGGCGTAAATAACACCACCCTTATAAAGACTATCATATAATAATAAATAAAAGTTTAACAGCATGGTTAAATTAAAGATATTAAGTACAGAGCCTATTTTTTCTTATATTTGTTACATCCAATTTAATTACAGCACGTGTCTTCATACAAATATAAATACTCTGTATAAAGTATTGTTAGGGTCTCTCTTCAAATAACACTTTTCATTTTAAAAAATGCAATCTATAATAAAAAGAAGGGTCATTTGGGTTTTGGGGTCTATAGTTTTAGCAATCTTGAGTTAGGGCTCCACAGTTTTTATTTCTTGGGCTTTGGGGTCCATTCTTAACAGAACCGTGAGTCAAAGCAAAAAAAGTGTTAGTCAACGAAATTTTGTACCTATTTTGCCCTTTGGTAACTAAACAAACCTAAACAAATTATTTTGGACCCCAAAACCAAATTAGATAAAAAAAAAATTTGACAAAAAATTACGCTCTTTTTTTTTTTGAAAACTTTGATTGAATTGCCATAATTTTGATTTATTGTTCTTTTTTTTTGTATAATTAGCATATTATTCAATACGCGTGATAAGAAAAAATAAATACGCTTGTTTATTAAACTCATTTTTTCTAAATTAGATCAAAAATTTTTTTGACAGAAATCTCCTCTCTCTCTCTTTTTATTTTGAAAACTTTGATTTATTTTAATCGAATAGTCATAATTTTGATAAATTTAACCCTAAGCCCCTAATTATAATTAGCTTTATCTATCAAAATTGTGTCCGAGTTATATAAAATATGAGAAATTCGGTTAATTGTGTCTGAGTCTTACAATACTTTCAAAATATAAAACCCCGAGTAATCTTATAGTAATTTTTGCACGTTAATATTTATGTTGGCTTGTATGAAAGACTAATACTATGTCGGTTAATTACGTAATGTACCACTATTTTTTTCTTTATGTTTACATGACTAAATAGTTAAAGTGTTAAAGTTTACGTAAGAGCATATTTTAAACATCTTATCAATAAAAATTAAATTTTGCATGAGGTTTCAAAATTATTAATATTTGTAATGCTTTATAAAAAGAAAACAAGACAAGTTTAAAAACACTCCAAAAAGCAGCCAACATAATCAAATTTAATTCAATCAAAATAAAATAACCCTTTTTTTCTTTTCATTTTGGAAGTTACCGAGTTGTTGAATAATATGCTAATTATACAAAAAAAAAGAACAATAAATCGGAATTATGGCTATTCAATCAAAATAAATCAAAGTTTTCAAAAAGAAAAAGAAAGAGAGAGAGCAATTTTTTTTCAAAAAAAATAATTGATCTAATTTGGTTTTGGAGTCCAAAATAATTTGTTTTGGTTTGTTTAGTTACCGAAAGGCAAAATAAGTACATCAAGTCAAAAATTTTGTTAACTAACACTTTTTTTGCTTTGATTCACAGTTATATCAAAAATAGACTCCAAAACCTAAAAAATAAAAATTGTAAACCCCTAACTCAAGGTTACCAAAACTATCAAAATCCAAATCCCAAATGAATGGTTGGAGATGCTTTTAAAGGGAGAAAGAGACTCCGATGCAAATAGTGAAAAATGGGGAAGCACACACTACAAAAAGCACAGATACCCAAATTGTCTACAAGGTGATGATGGACTGTGGACCTGATTGCCAATTGAGAATTTTACAGAGAAAGACAAAAGAGATTGACCGATTTAATTGATTTTGTATATGCATAGATATGTTTATATAATCATATTTGTATCTATTAATATATATATACAGAGAGAGAGAGAGAGAGAGAGAGAGAGAGAGGGGCACAGTCTTTAAGAAGGGAGGATGATGAAATTCTAACACCACTGGGTTTCCTTTCGTTTCAGCAGCTCTGTCTGTTATCAATGGAGTTGGAATTTAACGGTCGGAATTTATTAGGCTTCTTTTATTTTTTTACTGTCTCCAAATTTTATGGCCTTTTCCTCTGTTGTTTTAGAGCTTCGAGTTTTAAGTTTGTCAATTACCCTAAGACAAAATTCAGCATTTTTCTTTGCTTTGGGTTCATGGAAACTGGAATCCAAAGATATTACAAATGGCAAAATAAAAATATGGGAAAGTTAAGTTTAGTAAAGCTATATAAGGCGAAAAAAAGAGTTTAAAGTAAATTTTAAAATAAATGTAAATACATCTCGATTGTCAAAAAAAATTACACATATTCTAATAGATTTGGCATTCGAGACAAATAAAAGGAGGAATGAAGAGTGATCGAGGGACTCAAACAAGTATTTTTGTAGACTTGTCAAAAGATGATATGGCACGAAATTATAAATTAATAGGAAAAGAGCCTTAACACTTTTGGGTCATATTGGTGTTGACTTAATAAAACATGATAAGTTAAGGGATCGGATCGATTAATATTTGTTAACATGATAACATCCGATAATAATTAGAAATACAAATTTATATATTTTATATAAATATATAGGTAATTTGTAACATTACACATGCACGTACATATGCTTGTCGAATCATGAATGTGAGTATATATAGGTGTATCATATTATATAATGTGTTTATTGTGTTAAATCTATGTATTTGTTAACGGTTTGGCATGTGTTAGACTTGAAACAAGACATTTTAGCGGATTATAACGAATTTGGCTCCCTTCTATTACCCCTTCTATCCAAGTTCGTATGAGGAGGTTTAGTTCGAAACATGAATGGATGAGTTTCTTTTATAAAACTCAAATCGGAAGTGGGTGAAATGGTCATCTAAACGGCGAAAATGAACATATGTATCAAAATTTTATTACAACCATTTTTGGTTTAAATTTTTTAATGAAATTTTATAGAGACGATCTACTTGTTACAAATATCATCTCAACGAAATTTTGTGAAAAAAATCTTCCTTTCAAACTTCGAACTAGACCCCTTGGACAAACTTGGATAGAAACAAGAAGGTGTAATGGAAGAGATCCAAGTCCGACAAGGACATGTTGTATTGGCTCATTCGTTAAGATAATGATAATTAGGTACGTATATGATATTTTCACTTGATAAAAAATTCACATGTTTAGACCTGAAACACAATAAGACACGAACACGACTTGAACCGACTCATTGACAGATCTAGGTTTTTGCAAACTCAACTACCATCATAATCTAACTTTTAGATAATTTTTATTGTAGTTTTGAAATTCCTTTTACATCATGTAACATTACTTTTAATTAATTACTTCTAATTTATTTTTTATTGTTTGAAACTTAGTTAAATCTCTTTAAAAATAAATTTATACAAATCTCTTTCAATTTTATAATTCATTAAAAAAAGTATTACGGCAAAAGATAGCCCAAATGACATTATAGGCATACGACATATATATCAATGTATATCAAGGTTTTTAGTAGTGATGGTGGACGAGTAATTCTACATGAACATAAAAAGTATTAATATATAAATATGTTAATCTTTCACTAGTTATAATGATCGTGATAAGGTTCTTCTAACTAATACATAGTGGTCACCAACCATATTTAATATATCAAATTTTATGTCAAATATTTATATATCCATGTAAAATTACTTGACGTTGAGGTTGTCAAGAAAAATAGACATTGAACTCTTCAAACCACCACCTGCCGCTGGTATTCACTATTGGCCATAATTGTTAAATTGACTTTCACTTTCAAGCAAAATTTATCATATAACATGTTGAAGTTTTATGTGTATTTAAAAAATGGGAGAAGAATAAAAGAATACAAAACCAAAGCAAGCACAAGTGTGTTTTCTTAATTCCCACATAGGAGAGGAATAAAAACCTTCATGGGTTTTTATAAGGGTGATTTTGCCTAAGGGCTTGAGCCCTTTGGGCATTACACTTTTGTGCTATTAGGTGAGGACTTAGATGAGTGTGGTTCACCACACGAGCACGCCGACCGACCGGGCTTGGGCTTGGGCTTGCTTTGGATCAAGTATTATCTTTTTAGACAAAATACTTTTGAAAAAAATTTATTTATAAAAATAAATTTTTCTTTTATTTAAATTTTGAATTTAATTTGACTTTAGTGTCGTTGCAATTGGATCACGATTATGCTCCCACTTCTCGTTTTTCTCTCCCTCTACGCAACGGCACGAACAGAAATATTATTATCTTTAAAATAAAACCTACCAAAAAAATTTTTTTTTGCCTCCGGCAGGGGGATTAGTTTACCGATTCCGTCCAAATTATAAAAGGTGTAAGAATTCCGATTTTCCACCGTGTAAGGGAAATCGAGACAGAGGGAAAATCTGGGCTATTGTATCCTGGGGACGGCGGGGCAATATCGAACTACTAGCACAAACACCGAGCAGAGCCGCGAAACGTCTTAAAGAGAGCGACCTAGTCCGCGACTCAACCCGGTGTTTTCCATCTTTACTGGTATTTTGTTGCAATTATTTCAACAAGTTTAAGACGTCATAATCTGTTATTGTTTATTTGTAATGGCTTCTGAGACTGCTAAATCTGCTACTGGAACTGTTGAACTTAACAAACTGTTTTGTTTTGAGGGAATGCACTTTAAAAGATGGAAACAAAGAGATGTTCTTTTACTTAACCACGAAAAAATTGAATAATGTCTGCCTTTCGGAAAAACCTAATTTTCCAGAACCGATGACTTCTGAAAATCAGAAGGCGATTAAGGAATGGACTGATAACGACTTTCTGTGTCGTAACTATATCCTTAATGGCCTCTGTGATGAACTGTACGACTACTATTTATCGTGCAAAACCTCAAAGGAAGTTTGGGATGCGCTTCAGAAAAAATACGACACTGAAGAAGCTGGGATTAAGAAATACGCTGTCAGTCGTTATTTGAAATTTCAAATGACGGATGACAGGTCTGTGGTTGCTCAATCCCACGAACTTTAGAAAATTGCTCACGAAATTATTTCTGAAGGCATGCCGTTAGATGAACAGTTTCAGGTAGCAGTGATGATTGATAAACTGCCTCCCTTATGGAAGGAGTTTAAGAACAGTTTAAGGCATAAGTCCAAAGAATTCTCTCTGGAAAGTTTGATAACAAAATTCCGAACTGAGGAGGAACACCGCAAACAGGACCAGAAAGATGAGATTTTGGTTGTTTCAAACCGAAATCATACTCGCTCCTCTACACCTGCTGCTTTGAAACCGAACCGGAAAATTAATAAAAATCAGAACAAAAGTCAGAATGCTGGAAACCGGAACGGGAATCAGAATCAGGGACAGAATAGTAACCGCCCTAATAATCAGAATCAGAACAGAAATGCTCAATCCAATAACAGTAATAATGGAGAATTTCTTTGTTACAACTGTCATAGGCCTGGGCATATGGCACGGAACTGCCGGAACGCTCGTCGGCCTCGGATAAGAAAGTGTTGTTGGGAGATTCTCACACCACTATGGTAGTTGGTTCGAGAGAAGTCGAGCTTAAGTTTACTTCTGGAAAGACCGTCATCCTTAAGGATGTCTTGCATACTCCAGAAATGAGAAAGAATCTGGTTTCGGGTTATCTTCTTAATAAGGCTGGTTTTGTTCAAACTATTGGGGCTGATATGTTTACTCTTACTAAAAATGAAATGTTTGTGGGGAAGGGCTATGCATGTGATGGGATGTTTAAATTGAATGTTGATGCTAATAAAGTTATTTCTAGTTCTACTTATATGGTTTGTTCTTTTAATGTGTGGCATGCTAGACTTTGTCATGTTAATAAGCGCCTTATCAAGAACATGAGTAAACTGGAAATAATTCCCCCTTTATCACTAAATGATTTTGAAAAATGTGAGTTTTGTAGCTAAGCAAAGATTACTAAAACACCACACAAATATGTTTTAAGAGAAACTGAACCTTTTGAATTAATTCATTCGGATATTTGTGAATTTGATGGTGTTTTAACGAGAAATGGAAAAAGGTATTTTATTACTTTTATTAATGATAATTCGGATTTTTCCTATGTTTATCTTATGAAAAATAAAAGTGAAGCAATTGATATGTTTAAAACATTTTCTTCAGAAATTGAAAATCAATTTAATAAGAAAATAAAAAGATTTCGGAGTGATAGAGGAACCGAATATGATTCAACTGATTTTAAAAATCTTTATGCTTCACTTGGTATTATTCATGAGACCACTGCCCCATATTCACCTGAGATGAATGGAAAAGTCGAAAGGAAAAATAGAACTTTTGTCGAATTAATTGTTGCTACGCTACTAAATTCGGGGGCAGCCTCACATTGGTGGGGAGAAATTTTATTAACCGTTTGTCACGTTCTTAATAGGGTGCCTAAGATTAAATCCAGTTTATCCCCATATGAGATTTTGAATAATAAAAGGCCCAATATTTCTTATTTACGTGTTTGGGGCTGCCTCTCTTATGTGCGTATTCCTGATCCTAAAAGGTCTAAGCTTGCTAGTAGAGCTTATGAATGTGTTTTTTATTGGATATGCTATTAATAGCAAGGCCTATAGATTTTATGATTTGAAAAATCATGTTATTATTGAATCAAATGATGTTGATTTTTTCGAAGATAAATTTCCTTTTAAATCGAGGAATAGTGGGGGCAGTAGTGGGGGTGGCTCATTACCTTCTAGCTCAATTACACCTATTAATGTCGAGCATGATAATTTAATAATTGAACCTAGGAAGAGTAAACGAGCTAGGACCACTAAAGATTTTGGACCCGATTTTCATGCATACACGTTAGAAGAGGAACCCACCACACTTCAAGAAGCTTTGTCTTCTTTAGATGCTGACCTTTGGGAAGAAGCAATTAATGATAAGATGGATTCTTTAGAATCTAATAGAACTTGGCATCTAGTGGACCTCCCTCCTGGCTGTAAAACTATAGGTTGTAAATGGATTCTTAAAAAGAAATTAAAACCTGATGGCACAGTAGATAAATATAAGGCGCGTCTTGTAGCCAAGGGTTTTAGACAGAGAGAGAATGTAGATTTCTTTGACACTTATTCTCCTGTTACTAGAATTACTTCCATACGTGTATTGATTGCTTTAGCTGCTATTCACAATCTTGTTGTGCACCAAATGGACGTAAAAACTGCTTTTCTTAATGGAGAATTAGAGGAAGAAATTTATATGAAACAACCTGAAGGTTATATTATTTCTGGCCAAGAGGATAAAGTATGCAAATTAGATAAGTCACTTTATGGCTTAAAACAAGCACCTAAGCAGTGGCACGAGAAATTTGACAAATTGGTTACCTCAAATGGATTTAGAATTAATGAAAGTGACAAGTGTATTTATTACAAGTCTGAGAATAATGCATGCACCATTATTTGCTTATATGTTGATGACTTGCTTATATTTGGTTATAATATCCATGTTGTGAACAATGTGAAAACACTGTTATGTGCTAATTTTGATATGAAAGATTTGTGTGAAACTAGTGTGATTCTTAGTATTAAAATTACTAGGTCGGAAATGGGACTTTCTTTAGACCAATCTCATTACATTGAGAAAATTCTAAAGAAATATAATTACATAGACTGTAAACCAGCGAGTACTCCATTTGATCCTAGCGTTAAGTTGTTCAAGAACACTGGTGACAGTGTTAAACAATCTGAGTATGCGAGCATCATTGGTAGCCTACGTTATGCTACTGATTGCACTAGGCCTGATATTGCTTATGCAGTTGGAGTGCTATGCAGGTTTACTAGCAGACCTAGTATGGAGCATTGGCATGCTATTCAGAGGGTCATGCGGTATCTGAAAAGAACTATGAACCTCGGATTACACTATTATAAGTTTCCCGCTGTCCTTGAAGGATATAGCGATGCTGACTGGAACACCCTGTCAGATGACTCCAAGGCCACTAGTGGATACATTTTCAGCATAGCTGGAGGAACAGTTTCTTGGAAATCCAAGAAACAGACCATTTTGGCCCAGTCGACAATGGAGTCTGAGATGATAGCACTAGCTACTGCTAGTGAAGAAGCAAGTTGGTTGAGAAGCTTCCTTGCAGATACCCCTTTATGGGAGAGACCGATACCAGCCGTCCTTATCCACTGCGATAGTACCGCGGCTATTGCAAAAGTAGAGAACCATTTTTATAACGGCAAGAGGCGACAAATTCGTCGCAAGCATAGTACGATTAGAAAGTTTCTCTCTAATGGTGCTGTAAGAGTGGATTATGTACGGTCTGAGAAAAACTTGGCTGATCCTTTGACGAAAGGACTAGCTAGAGAGAGGGTTTGGAACACTTCTAAAGGGATGGGATTAAAGCCCATTGAGAGATGAATCACACGTGATGGGAACCCAACCTAAATGATTGGAGATCCTAAGAAATAGGTTCAAAGGGTAAATAACAAGTTACGTGTGAATTAGTGAATCATGTATTTTATTCAACCCATCCTAGTGGAGCATGATATCCTGAAGCGATAGAAGGCTGAGTAATATACTCTTAATGAGTTCTATAGCTCCATGTGGAGTGGGGTACCTAGCTACAGGAGTATCCTTGATAGAATCACCTATGTGGATGTGGATGTGAGGCCGCTTCCTATGGAATTTGGGCAATTCTCTAGAGCGTCCACTAAACCGAGATAAAGCACATGGCCGTATCGTGCTGGCTTACGAACTACTCCCTTATAGGCAGTGTGTGTGATGTTGCCAGAGATAGAGTTCAAAACTACGTGTTACTCTAGTATAATCCGGAGCATCAAACACTATGTAAAGGTTCAAGTTGAAAAACACCTTTATTTATGCACTGTTCTAGGAAATTATGCTGGAATCGATGAATATTTTTTTTAAATACAAGTGGGGGATTGTTGAAGTTTTATGTATATTTAAAAAATGGGAGAAGAATAAAAGAATACAAAACCAAAGTAAGCACAAGTGTGTTTTCTTAAGTCCCACATAGGAGAGGAATAAAAACCTTCATGGGTTTTTATAAGGGTGCTTTTGCCTAAGGGCTTGAACCCTTTGGGCATTACACTTTTATGCTATTGGGTGAGGACTTAGATGAGTGTGGTTCACCACACACGCGCGCGCCGACCCGACCCGAGCTTGGGCTTGGGCTTGGGCTTGGACTTACTTTGGATCAAATATTATCTTTTTAGACAAAATACTTTTGAAAAAAATTTATTTATAAAAATAAAATTTTCTTTTATTTAAATTTTGAATTTAATTTGACTTTAGTGTCGTTGCAATTGGATCACGATTATGCTCCCACTTCCCGTTTTTCTCTCCCTCTACGCAACGGCACGAACGGAAATATTATTATCTTTAAAATAATATTTTTTTGTCGATTAAAAAAATATACAAAACTCCTCCGTTGAAATTGACGACTACCGAGCTTGAGAAAACCTACCAAAAAAAATTTTTTTTGCCTCCGGCAAGGGGATTAGTTTACCGATTTCGGCCGAATTATAAAAGGTGTAAGAATTCCGATTTTCCACCGTGCAAGGGAAATCGAGACAGAGGAAAAATCTGGGCTGGTGTATCCTGGGGACAGCGGGGCAATATTGAACTGCTAGCACAAACACCGAGCAGAGCCGCGAAACGTCTTAAAGAGAGCGACCTAGTCCGCGACTCAACCCAGTGTTTTCCATCTTTACTGGTATTTTGTTCCAATTATTTCAACATAACAAGAAGTGAAATTTTACGCAGCGGCATTCAACCCATACGCATCATCGTTCTATCCTCCAACTTAGCTTGAGTAGGCCGAATTATAGGCATACGACATATATATCAATGTATATCAACGTTTTTAGTAGTGATGGTGGACGAGTAATTCTACATGAACATAAAAAATATTAATATATAAATGTGTTAATTAATCTTTCACTGGTTATAATGATTGTGATAAGGTTCTTCTAACTAATACATAGTGGTCACTAACCACATTTCATATATCAAATTTTATGTTAAATATTTATATATATTCATGTAAAATTACTTGACGTTGAGGTTGTCAAGAAAAATAGACATTGAACTCTTCAAACCATCACCTGCCGCTGGTATTCACTCTCAAGCAAAATTTATCATATAACAAGAAGTGAAATTTTACGCAGCGGCATTCAACCCATACGCATCATCGTTCTATCCTCCAACTTAGCTTGAGTAGGCCAGATTGACAGCCTTACTAACATATATATATGGCTAAGTTTTGGCATCCGGGAAGCTAATCAACTTATCTCGTCATGAACCAGTTGTTTTGGTATTGCATATAGATATTATTGGAGCCACTAGACCCCGAAACGCTAGGACGACCTTTTGTAAATAAATAAAGTTTCCTTTTTTTTCGTCAAAAAAAAATACATTTGAAATTTTATATACGTCAAGTGTGCTATGAATTAGAGTGTGATTAAATCCTTGCATATAATTTTGCAATTTAGATCATTCTGTAAAAGTATACGCTTTTGCAATTAACTTTGTGTCTTGTATACATAAGAGTAAAGAATATGGATTGTAATCCGATAGTGAGCCTTTTTATTAGTTTTTGTGAAACTTTTAATACATTGGTCATAATTTCTAGAGCAATTAAATTGGAGTACATTTAAAAATATTATAAAAAATAATGCAAAGAATTTTTTGAGAAATAGATTGCGCGTTATTATATTTATATATATATAAAATAAAATATTGGATCCAATACATTATTAATATATACAAAAATTTGGAACCATTAAAAATTATTTAAAAAAGTAAGGAACTGAGTTACCCTGAGCTAACACTGCACACAAATTACAATATATATAAGTAAAGTGGTGGAAAAAAATGCCACGAGGATCCAACAAATTGTAGTACAACCCCACTAAGTTTGTTATGTAGTGACTAGTGTATACTATATTTAGAAATTAAGACAATTTTGAAAATTGTACTTTTAATAACTACGACATAAAAGCCTATTGTGACGCCAATTTGTTACGAAAACTATCAAAAAGTGTTACAATGTGCATGACGGGTGATATAAAGGCAACAATTCAAACCGCCCCACCCCCATACACATTTGAAAATTCGACAAATAAATTTGGTGTTTGAACTTGAGATAAGTGGGAGAGGAAGGGAAATCAGAATCCGAACTGAAGTACGTAATTGGTTGTAAACCAGGTTGTTAATCATGTACGTTTGCTAACTAATGTAACTAAAGAGTGATATAAAGGAATCTATAAACACAATCTGCTAGAGTTTATAGAGGTGCATGGACAAAAACAATATGTGGGAAGTAGCAAAAACTAATTCTCACCCCAACTTTTAATATATTGAACTTTTTAGGTGAGATTAAGTTTTAATTTTATAATGCACTAATTGTTCATTCTTAAAACTCGTGTCAAACTTAATGCGTGTGTAATATTGTATAATTTTTCAAATTATGTGGATTTGTATAACTTTTTAGACAGATAATAGTGTATTTGGTCAAGTGGTAATATACATGTAGGACGATATCAATAATAATAATGGAAAGCAGAAAGTTATGGAAAATACTTTGTTTGAGTTTTTTTTTCTTTGACTTGATGTTTAGTGAGTTACGTGTACGTTGGTGAGTCAAAAGCGGTTGTGTTTTGCGTACATTTCAACTTTGTAATGAAAATTGAATGACTTAAATACATGAAACAACAAAGCATTGTACACACACAAAGGGCCAACCTATTACAATTGTAGTACGGACCATGGCGGATTTGGGGCAAGGGTTGGCCTATGCTCGTACTAGGTTTTCAAAATTTGAGTAGCAATAGTATTATTTATTATGTATAGAGATGTTATATGTTATTGAGCCCCTTCAAATTTTCATACGTAATAATATTAATATATGGTAAAATTGCTTCTTTCAATGCGGTGATAACATGTGTCACTAATAAATGCATTCTTTAATTTCATCATTTTTCATTTTACTTTAATCATCCTTTCATCATCCCCCTCTTTCATATCTCTCTCCATATTTTACAATTATTTCTTCTCATCTTTTATTATTATTATTATTATTATTATTATTTCATTTACTTATCTTAACATAGTTTATGCACCCACCTTTACACAAATCTTATATGTCCAAATATCTTAATATACGGCTAGAGACCAAAATTTTTATAAGTTGTATAAATTTTACACAAAACAAGAACATAAATTATTGTTGGCGATACTCTTATGAAATATTTTTCGATTCACATGGTTATAAAAAAAATGTGAGTTTTACTTACATTGTTATAATTAAATTATATATAACAGTATAACACTACTGACTAATAATTATGTTATTATTAACAATGGTTAGGTATAAAAATATGGAAACTATACAATTAGCTATAATACCCCCATTACATATTGATATTAAGAAATGCTATTGTTAAAATTAAAATGGTTACTGCTAAGGATTAATATACTTAAGTTATTTATTTTAGATATCATGTACAATATTACTATAAATTTATCTTTTACAACACCATCACATCTGCAGGGCCACATGCTTATTCTACGGAGGTGGCCCTACCATAAGACAAGTTAAGCAATCACTAGGGCCTCGACGTAGCAAAGGCCTATTTTTGTAGTAATTTAAGTCAAAAAAAAAAAGTTGTAATGATATTTTTATATATGCAAATATCAGTTTATTTGAACTTATTTTTTCTTTGTATGCATAAAACTAAAATTTAATAAATATTTTGAGAGTTTCATTTTATCTTTATTGCATAAGGCCTTAACTTCTCTTGAACCGCCTATATTATTCTATAGTTAGAATTCGTAACCTTTTGGAATTTTGTGGGATTTTGTGGGATTTTCTCTTAAGAAGAAAAAAGAGAAATACATACCTACGAACTCTAATATTGGCATCTTGCAAAGAATGGGATATAGAATACAGAGGTACAAAAAAAACAGTACAGCTTAGATACCAATATACCATATGTAATTATTATGTATAATTAATATGGGAGAATGTCGTATTTTTATCGTTTTATTTTATCCCACTATATAGCTTAGATTGATTAATAGGTCCCACTTCCTCATACTGAGACGGTTTTACCCCTCACCCCATGGGATGAATAAAAATGAGAAACTTTAGTTCAAACTATGAAAATTTAATAATATCTACCGTTGATAAAAGAAAAATAAGTATCAAACTCTAATCATGACGAATAATCTTCATATTTAAAACATAACGTATTGCTAGTTTAATGATTAAAGAGCCTTCCTTTTAACTGAGATTGCAAGTTTGAAATTGAAATGTTTTCTTATATATAATTAGATTTGGATAAAAATTGACGTAAATCAAACTCAATGACATACTACAGAGATTGGTGATGAGAACTTTATGTCATAATTGGTTGTAGAAATAATGAAATCTTGCATGGTAGATGTTAATGAGCCAGAAGCCACCAAAGTTGAAATCAACACAATGAGCCTAAGGATAGTAGACCTGAAATTGTTGAAGTTAACGGAGTTGAGGCATAGGGGGTACTGGCGGGGAGGAAATTAGAGAGATTTAAATTGAATTTGAAAATTTGGTTTCAATTCAGTTTGAATTTGGTTTTTAAATTTCACAAACTTAAATTTAAACCAATTTTTTATATTCGGTTTTAATTTGGTTATATTCGATTTTCGTATATTTTTTTTAAAAACAATTGAGTTGTAAAGAAACACTTATTTTGGTCAGAAAATAATAACTTTATACATATTCTTACTTATTTCGATTTGAAAAATATTAGTTTTTACATTTAGAATATAGTTTCAATATCTTTGATAACTTAAAAGTTGTGTTCTCACTAGAGTTAGTAATTTTAGGAATATAAAATTTTAGGTAGTGAAGTAATATTATTTTTGAGTCATGTATGCAATGATTTGGTTTTGTTTGGATCTGCATTGCCACACTCTGAACCCAAACCAAGTTTCTTCTATTTCGGTTCAGTTTCTTTGTTTTGGGGGGTTTTTTCCCCGTTTTTTACTGTACAAGTTCGATCACTTGGTTTTCGAATTCGTCACAACACCCCTAACAGAGAGACATCAAAGATAGTAATATTTTGTTCTTGATATTTAATTTAGGAGTGGTACATTCTAGGGCAGATCTAGGATTTTATAGTTGGGATGGGATAGCAATAAAAAAAAAAGATTGTTTAATTTTTTTTCTATGAGAATTGACTCGGATTTATAAAGCTAAATGTTGCTCAAATTTCAATTCTAAAGTTTGGAAATGGGTTCTAAAGCATTTGAAATACTTTAAGCGATTGTTAGGTTCGAGTTTTAAAGCATTTCTCAAATGCTACATTCTAATTCGAAAGGAATCATGTGTTTGGTTTAAGTTTTGTGCCAAGACTAATGCATTCCCATAATGGATTCCTTCCAAGTTCTCCCACTTTGAGAATAGACAATTACTTTAGACCCATTTTTTAATTATTTTTTTTGTAGTTTGCGTTGTTACATACAAAAATTTAAGCAAATTTTATCTTTTATTATAAAAATTGTTCCAAACAAATAATTTAACAGTAAAAGGTAAATTTAAAAGCTTAAATTTTATCTTGTAAAATTGTTAGGATTTATCTTCTAATTTTATAAAAAAATAAGGCACTTTTGTAATTGGCTCTTATTACATTCCTATACCCTTTTGAACAAAACATTGTGAAAGTAATTCAACTTTCCAAGAAATGAGCATTTATGTCTTAACCAAATAACACATCCTACATGCTAGGAAAGAAACTTTCCAAGAATCAAGAATATGCCCATTCTACTCTCAAAACTCAAACCAAACGAGCCGTAAAAGAAACTAATTCAAATAATGTGTGTATACTAAAATAGGAGAAGTGAGGACAACAAAGAATGGAGTGGTCAGATGGAAAGGTGGTAGGTGATTTACCAAATTATTATTTTTTTTTATTAAAAACGGGAGGTTCATGTATCTCCTCCCCTCCCCCTAACTCCCTAACAAGACTCAAATATGGGATTTTTCCCGTATTCAAGTGAGTTCCTCTCCAACTAAGCTATCCTTCAATCTGGGGCTTGGCTAGAACGAATTCCTTTTATTATGAATGTTACTTGGGGTGGGCCCTATGCGTGGATAATTCTGGTATTCACGTTGGGCTCCCTTGGATCTGTCCTTGGGTACATTATCCTCTTGTTAATTACAAAGTAAGGTATGGTTGAAGATTTTTGAGCAATTTCATCTTTAGATTGTTATCACGTATACTTTTCTTTTAATACTTTAGGTCATCTACAACAGGTATGGTTAATAGTATAATAAATAGTAAATTAAGTTTGGCGAATTTTACAATAAGTACGGTAAATAATTGTGAATGAGACCGGCAAATGATGCCCTCACACATAGGACGGGCATAATTTACCCACCTCTTGTGAGAAGTGCACCAACTACCCCCTACTCACAATATTGTTACGTGCTTCATGTGAGACGGTTAACTTATGCTTGCCTGACTATAAAATTAGCCGTATATATGGTATGTTTGTAGTCGGCATCTTATACGCATCCAAGCCTTACTATATTTGCTATACACATTGTGGATTGGTAAGCTAAATATACTATACCAATCGTAGAGGGCCTTAGAAAAAGTTTGTACTTTGTTTGGTTATAAAAGAGATGCATATATCAACGGAGAAGATACTAAGAAGTACAAGGATACATTTAATGTGTTCTAGTATTTGAGAATTGGTTTCATAACCCACTAGCTATTGAAGCATAGTGTGTGCAAGTCTATTTTTTTCCGCGCATATCAAATATATGCTTCCATTTTATAGCAAAAAATGATGTTGGTTTAGTGGATGAAATTTTATTTACAAACTTAAAGATCATGAGTGAGTTTAAATCAGAGTGTTTATATTTTTCATAAAAATAATCATAAGAGATACAAAATAAAAACTACATCCAGGTGACTCAAATTTAGGATTAAAAAAGAATAGAAGTTTAGGGCCCGTTCGGTAGCGTTTTTAGAACCCGTTTTTGTTTTTTGAGTTCAAAAACGGATAAAAAATGCGTTCGGTGGGATATTGACAAAAACGCGAAAAACGTTTTCGGAAAACGAATTCAAGTTTAAAGCATAAAACGCAAAAACGCCAAAATGACGTTTTCACCATTTTCAGTTTTGTAATCTTCATTTTCACTATTTTCGTTCTCGGAAAATGTTTTCACTATTTTCGTTCTCGGAAAATTCATTTTCTCATTTTCATTTTCTGAAAACATTCTCGGAAAACATTCTTCGAAAACGTTACCGAACGGGCCCTTATTCGTTGGCTTATCATTTCTCTCATCTAATTAAATCTATTATCATTTCACCCGTCGAATTAAATCTACTAGTGCCATAACATTTGAATCAACTTTTTAAGTTACGATTCTCATGACATTTAAAATTGTTAGATTTTGAGTACACACAATATATGTGCAATTTAAATATAAGTAATTTAAAAAAGCATTACTGTCAATATCTTATATTTTCGGTAGCAGTGAAGGTTTAGTCATAATGTAATTTTTTCCAATTATTTTTAAACTTTATATAAGGGTGACATTATTGACTCGAAGATAATGGGCCTTTGCCGAGAGGGCTCTAACCCAAAAATTATTTCCACTTGTTGTATAGAAGTAAAACATAATAGTCCAATAAAACCCATAGCCCAACCCATCTCTGTCTACCCGAGCCCACACCAAGATCAGCCTACCCATCCCTCTCAAGCTTTTAATAGGGGAAGAGCC
Organism: Lonicera japonica; assembly: GCA_021464415.1. Lineage (NCBI taxonomy): Eukaryota > Viridiplantae > Streptophyta > Magnoliopsida > Dipsacales > Caprifoliaceae > Lonicera > Lonicera japonica. The sequence goes on from CM038463.1 coordinate 22,215,080, forward strand.
CACTGGGCCATGCTACAGTACAATCAAGAATAAACAACCTAACTACCTTGAAAAGTTCGTTTGCGGCCAGCAAACAAGTAAACCACACCCCCCCCCCCCCCTTCCTTTCTCTCTCATAATATAAATGTACGTGTAAATTTGGATATTTATATTGTATTGTGGAACGCAATTAAAATATTAAAGGTCTATTTTATAATAATATAAAAAAATCGTTACCATACTACAGTACAATCAAGAATAAACAACCCAACCAACTTGAAAAGTTCTTTTGTGGCCAGCAAACAAGTAACCGCCCCTCCCCCTTCCTTTCTCTCTCATAATATAAATGTACGTGTAAATTTGGATATTTATATTGTATTGTGGAACGCATATTTAAGCAATTAAAATTAAGGGCCTATTTGATAATAATATAAAAAAAATCGTTACCATACTACAGTACAATCAAGAATAAACAACCCAACTAACTTGAAAAGTTCGTTTGCGGCCAGCAAACAAGTAACCCCCCCCCCCCCCCCCCCTTCCGTTCTCTCTCATAATATAAATGTACGTGTAAATTTGGATATTTATGTTGTATTATGGAACGCATATTTAAGCAGTTAAAATTAAGGGTATATTTGATAATAATATAAAAAAAATTGTTATTTTTTGTAAAAAATTAGATAATAAGTTGAGGTGTGCGGTGAAAAAAACGTTAATTTTTGTAAAAAGTTAGATAATAAGTTGAGGCATGCGGTGAAATATCTTTTTATTTTGTGATTTTTTTCATTAATAAATTTTCCTTGGTAGTTTGGAAGAATTTTTTTTTACAAAAAATAATAAATAATGGAGGACATCTACTCATAAAAATAAGTATGAAATGGAGAACACCTCATTACATTCCTAAACTTACTTTCCGCCTTCTTACTAAAATCAAGTGTTTTTACTTTTTATTTTCTATATTGTTATCGAACAGAGTCTAAAAGACTAATATTATCCCCTTAATTTTACGTGAATGCTGAAGAATTCATTTTAAAATGTTCTTTTCTGGAGAAATACAATAATTTTTAAATTAATTTTATAGTTAGAAACACAATTTATTAGTATCAGATTATATAGTACATTAATTATATATTTTTTTAAACAAAAAATTCAATTTAGGACAATGAAACTCGTAATTCTAGACAAATTTTTTTTAATAGACTCTTTTGGCTTAAAATAATTTTTACTATTTCTTCTATAAAATAAAATTACATTTAACTATATTGTTTTTATTTGAAAAGTGTGAAAACTATTGTCACTGACAAATTGGAGAATTTCTTTTATTTAAAAAATTATTATGAGATTTTATCTTATTTCAACTCACCTCATCAAAACATCATGGGTTCACCCCTGCTTATATAATGTGATTTTGTTTTTATTCGCAATTTTTTTTATGTTAATCACCTATTTTAGGATTTGTTAAGTTAATCCATGTTACTCAATGAATTTAACCATATGTTGAGATAGACTTACAAAAAAAATAGTAATTTAACTTGTAACAAGTAATATTTTTTTAAAATGTAATAATAGAATATCCATCAAAATAATTAATTCATCCATGTTTATATAAGTGATTTAATTTTGAAAATTAGGAAGTTAGAATCTAAAGTTAAAACCTTAATTCTCATGTTAAGACTATTCATTCTCTATGTTGGTTCAGTTTGGTTATTTTTTTGCCTCTTTTGATTAGAATTTGAGTTCCATTCTTGGCTCTAACATGGAGGGACAGAGGGAGGGAGATTCTAAATCATAAAAAAATACAAGTGTTGAAAGTCATAAAAAAATGGATGTAGTTTTGTGTCAACTTTTTAGACGAGAAATAGAGAGATTGAGGCATACCTAATCATCTACCGTAAAGAGTTCATCAAAAGAGCGCTAGAACAATATGTTTCTATCATCAAACAAGTAAAGAACTCAACATCGGTAAACACTATATCTCTTTTCACAGCTAGTTAGACAAAATTTTCTAACTTATTTTTTTGGCATTGTAGTCTATCTCTTGCCTCCTTTTCTTCTTCATTCATTAGATACCTTAAAAAAAACAGCGAGTTTTTTTTTGGTGAAATTATTCTTGTCAGTGATTGATTCAATTACTCAAAAAGTTTGAATTCAATAGTTTTTTGCATATTTTTTCTTCAAAAATCATTAATATAAGTAGAAATCTGATTGTCATTGATTAGTATTGAGAAACTTGATATTAATGATTAATAGTTGAATAATGTAGTCAAGTGTTTAAAATCTACTTGCTAATTTAGCATTGGTCTGATTACTGACTAGTAGTTGAATAATAAAACTTCAAGTGGTTAATCCATTTCCTTTTGGACTTGACTACCCTTTATCACCATTTCGACCGATTTCATTCAATGGAATCTAGTTCGAGAATGGAATGGATGATTTTTTTTCATGAAACTTAATGGATATAATTTCTATGATGAGTAGACCGTCTCACAAAATTTCATTAGAATATTCAATTTAAAAGTGGGTAAGATTATCATCTAAACTTTTAATGGTCGAAAATTAATATATGTATCAAATTTTTAATACACCTACTTCCGTTTTGAATTTCTTAATAAGTTTTTGTAAATATGATCTACTTATTATAGAGATCATGTTCACCAAATTTATTGAAAAAATTAGTCCATTTAATTCTTGAACTAGTTTTAAAAATATTAGAGAAGAGTTAAGTCCATTAATTTCTATGTTCATTTTCTATCAATTAAATAAATTCACTTTCATGGAGACCATACAAAAGAATATTTTAACCCAAATTAAAAGAATATTTACAGCTTCATTCTATTATTGATGGCAATAAAGGAGAAAGGGAGAGTGTGTGACTACCCTTTTTTTGTTTGCTTAATAGACCTCAAGGGAAATTATCAACTTAAATGAAATTATAAAATAATATTAATATGTAAGTATATCTTGATTAGGAATCTAAATGAAAAACCAATAAAGCTTTGTTGACCCTCATTTAAAAAAAGTTACGGTGATCTTTACATTTATTTAGTTGATAGTTTCAACAAAGTTCTACTCATAAAAAACTAAATATACATTTATAAAATTATTTTAGTCGGTGCATATGCTTCTAGATTTTAAAAAAGACAATTTTGTGAAACTTGATTCAAAATTGCCATTAATTTAAGGTGTATAGACCAAAAGAAATCGATAGAAATAAAATCACCCCTTATGTGATGGTGGTGATATTGGCACCGACAAATTTCTTGGTAACACTCCATTTATTAGTTTCGCTCCACCAAGCCAATTTTTTTTTTTGTTAGTAACACTCCATGTATTTAAAAGGAATATATTCTTATAAAAATATATATTTTTTTATATTATAGTATATTTAACGTGTGCACTTAAAGTATATATTAATATCTATCATTTTTTTATACATAATTCGGTTTGATTTTGGAATAGTTAGCCTCGAACTCGAATCAAATTATTTGATTTCAATTCAATTTTCTCATTTTCTCATTTTTTTTTTGCTTCAAGATTTTATGAATTGGTCTTAATCAATTCGTAATATTTAATAAGTTTTCGGATTCTCATTATTATCTTCTGGTTGTTGTTAGTGTCATAATAAGACGTGAAATGTTATAAAAAAAAAGTATTAGTGTCTTTTTTATACAATATTTTTAATTTATACAGCTAATTTTAATTATCTTCTATAATTATGTTAAAATTAAAATGAACCCTTATATCCAATTGTCACGTTAATAAATGTTTATATATTTTTTAGATAAAGTAACCAATAAAAAAATGACGTGTGATTATCACCACCCTTGCATAATTTCCACGTTGTCATTAACAGATTTTATGCTTCCGGGATACTCACAGATGACGAAAAACGTTTCACAATAAATACAGAGTACGGCCACAGCCTCTACTACCCTCCCTCCTTATCTTTCTTCCCCATTTCCCTCACCGACACTCCCCATTTCTATTTCTAAACACAATATTCTACAGAGAAATCAACACTTGTAGAGAGAGAAAAGCATCCTCAAATCTTCGACATGGCGAGGGTAGATCTGGACGGAAAAACGATAAAGCCGATTACGATATGCATGATCGGCGCTGGAGGTTTCATCGGCTCGCATCTCTGCGAGAAGTTGATGAACGAGACTCAACACACAGTGTTGGCGGTGGACGTGTACAATGACAAGATCAAACACTTGCTTGAACCGGCTTCTAATCCTTGGAACGACCGCATCCAGTTCCACCGCATCAACATTAAGAACGATTCTCGCCTTGAAGGTCTCATTAAAATGGCGGATCTGGTGAATTCCTTCTCTCTAGAGTCTAGTCTCTCGTTTTCTATCTGCTTATTGTTTTGGTTTCTGTAATTGTACGATTCTCTTGGATTTGTTGTTGAATTGTGCGTTTATTCATTCTGTATTGCTACATCCACCGAAATTTGTGTACAAAACAAGTACCGAAATGCATCACATGTTGTACTCTCACCAAGCTACAAACGGTTAATGCATCTGTGCAAAAGTTTTGGAACTATGTTTTTATGTTTCTAAAGCCTTGTAGCACTTGCGTACACAAAAACTGTTGTAATGTTCGTCTTGTTTTTATTCTCTTCTTATTTGCTGTAAATTATGCGTATCTTTACTGTAATTGTTGATTTTCAATTTCATTTTGTTTTCGTAATTTTCTTCTCTGGCTAAAATTTGCCGTTTCTTGTTTTACAGACTATAAATCTTGCGGCCATCTGTACACCGGCGGATTACAATACACGTCCTCTCGATACAATTTACAGCAATTTCATTGATGCACTCCCTGTGGTATGCATTTTCTGCTTTGACTGACTTCAGTTTAAGTTTTACCTATTTGTTGTCGGAGTGTTGGTTGTTGGCAGGTTGCTTTCAAATCCAATTGAAGTTGATGTGTTTAGATATATACTTTGTTGATATTTGTTTTATATTTTGTCCATTAAATTAAATAGTCACGTATTGTGTCTTCTTCAGGTCAAGTACTGTTCGGAGAACAACAAGCGACTAATTCACTTCTCTACTTGTGAAGTCTATGGGAAAACAATTGGTGCTTATCTTCCTAAAGATAACCCCCTGCGGCAGGTAATGGGTTGCTTTCATATTTTTCCTTTCATTTGGATTTTTTTTCTTGGTAATGTAAATGGCTTTGAGATGTGTATATATATATTGTTTTTCACATCTACTTGTTCTGTGTTTAATAGTTGGTGTTCACATTCTCATGTTAGACCTAATATATCAAATGTTTTAGGTGGACTTTGACTCTGTGCTCAGCAGTGTAGTTTTCTAAATCAGTATTTTTATTTGAAATTTCTGGAAATTGAGTAAAAAATTGAATATCTGAGATCTCTTCTAACTTCTTGTTTTTTGACAATTAGCATAATGCAATTCTTTTAGTGAACAAGCTCCGTTTAGAAATGTCAAACTTCTTTCTGAGTAAGCAAATGATTCATCTCCTTAAGGAGTGTTTTGTGATTTATATATTTATCTTTTCTTTTCCTCGCTTCCCTTCCCTTACTCTCCTTCCTTTTTCAACCTTGTTTAGTGGAAGAAGTTGGTTTAACTCGTTGTACAGATATAAAATTAAAGGAACAGAAAATTTTGAAACATGTAATAGAGTTTTTTGGCCCCTACTATTTGTATATTTGTTTGATAAATGTTTCTTAATTTTATTTAAAAATATGAAAAATATAAAGAATTTGGGTCCTTCAACAAGTTGATTAGAGTTAATATCGCAAGCAGTTTATATAGTATAGTATTAAAAATGTGGGTATTTAACGATGTAATACAGTAATAGGCTAATAGCATAAGAGATTAGGTTGTATAAGCGTTTGGACGGAACCGACATTGTTTTGTTTAAGCCTACACTTCGAAGACAAGATGCATGGAGAGAAAGGAAGGGCTGCTTTAGTTTCAGTCTAGAAATACTGCTTTATTCTCCATTTAAAAGTACGTTTTCTATTGCTGCCACATGCCAAGCCTTGTCATATATGTATTTATTTTTCTGTTTTCAAAATGCTATTCATCATGTTTTGTTTAGAAATACATTGAAATTGCTGCCACACGCTCAGCCGTAGTGTACCTACTGTTTGGATGCTCTCTCAAATTTCATGCTTTTGATTTGGTGGTATTTAAAAGCTTAAAATAGTCAAATTAACTCTAATACTCTATTATATTCCTCACAATCTTGATTCCAACCTCGTAAATGAAAATTCAAAGCAGGAGTATATATCCAAGTTGCAGCGCACCGTATTTCACGATTTTCTTTCCGATTAATTTATGCTGTGAATCCCTTGTCTAGTAATAAATATGCTGGACAGCCTGGACACACTATTAGACGCCTCCTATTGAGAAGATTGTGTTCCAAAAATCTACTTGATTTGGTGACTTAAATCATACAATTTAGTGAAGAGTTTGAAACTAACTTTTTAGAAGGAAAGGATGTTTATCTGCAATAAATTCATCACACAACTGTTTGTTCTAGCTCGATAGATATTAAATGGGAATTTATTAGACAGTTGGTCCTTATTTATTAATTTCATGCTAGGGTGGCAATGTGGCATTATCTATTGGGAAATCAGATTATCTCATGTGATTTTCTTGGTAACTACCAAGGAAGCATATTCAGTTTTGTAGCTGTGAAGAGCTGGGTAGCTTATGTGTTCTGTTGCGGTTGCAATTTTTAGTTTGAGACTGTTGTAGCTGGAAACTATGTAACCTAGTGCTACATCAGAACTAATTTAACTTGTTACCTTTGGTCGGTTTAAGCCAGTGGGGAGAGTCTAAAAAATTCATGTGTGTATTTAGAAGTGCAACAACAATTGGTTGATAGCCTGGGTCCCATAGTCCATAAAAATATAATATGCAGACTAAAAAATCAAGGTGGGTAGAAATGTTATTTGTTTGTGTGCGTTTGTGTTGTTGTGGGGGAGAGGAATATATGCTTCAAATAAGTTTAATGTTGGATGTGAAACTTGTTAGACAGAGCTGAGATAGTTTAAGAGAAAGTCTTTAAGCTCCTAAATGTACTGCGTTTGAGGTGTTGTAGTGTTTTGAAAACCTCAAGTGCTGTCAGATAATTTTAAGTAGTGGTCCTAATTCATCAATGAGAATTGGTGTATTTGCATCTGTGTGAATATATATGGTTCTTCATCCTAAAGTGGTAGGGTGGGTTTTGACACGGTGAGTGATGGAATTTGCATTTTAATTCTGCTTGATGGAATTTGTATTTTAATTCTGCTTTGGTTCGATTTTTTGTTTGTTCCTTGAATCATAAATTGGTAAATTCACACTAGTGGTCTCTTGTAGTTCATGTCAAGAGGTTGAATTATAAGTTGTTGAGGCTCAAACTTTCCATGTGAAATTACCAACGAATAATAACTCAAGCAAACGAGCAGTTAGGGTAAACAACGATAGGATAATGCTATCTGTGCACCCCCCCCCCCTGCGGGAACCCTCCACAACACAGAGCACATCACTAGTGTTCTTTGTATTGGCGAAGAAATCTATTGGTCACTCACTATGATAGGGGTTGCCTATTGTTAGCCGTTATAATAACATTAAATTTAACAATTTGAACCTACGTACAATAACTTTCTTTGTCCATTTCCTTGTATATAAATTTGGACTAATTTTTGTAACAGTTTGTACTGATTTCTATGTCTGATTTGGGTTTTGTTGGTTTGACATCTCATAATTGGAAATTTTTATTTCCGAAATATTTCAAAAGAGAATTATTGATTCCTTATAGTCATTTATTTCTCTTTTCTATTGTGACAACCCTTGTTCCCTTACCTTTTAGCATTCTGTGGCGCCCGCAGAAGAGAGAGAATCTGTGTGTCTTTATAGTGCAGATGGATTGACTTGTCTCGCATCAGAGCTTTCCGTTTCTATCTATGAAGCATAGACCCGACATGTGTTTTGACACGACATGCGACACGCAATTTTTCCAAAATGTATGACACGACACATGGGGGGGACATGTTCTTAATTAATTAATCATGCAATAAACATTATAAATATTTAAGAATTCAATAAAATGAAACTAGATTGCATTAATAACCCAAATACTCAAAACATAATCACTAAATTGTTCCATAATTAAAGCATCAAAAAGCATACATAGACTAAAATGTTCCATAGAACGATAGAAAACAAAAGGGGAATATAGAAAGTGGCTTAGTTGCCTCATCCTCAGTTGATGTTGCAATGAAGAAACACTAGGAGTAATAGCCCTCTAAATCAATTATCAAGTATTAGAGACTATAATTAAATCCAAGTGTCGGGCCTGACACGTAGCCTCCAAGAGAGTGTCCGTGTTTCATAGGTTTCTATTCCTTTATGATATGACGAAAGGCTCTTTTCTATTCTATGCTATCATAAATATATCATAAATAAATCATTTTCATGCAGCTTTATTGTGTATTGTGCAATGTGTTTCTTTTGGTGATTTCGATGAACTATTTATCTTCGTAGTATATTGATTTACTGTTTCTATCTCCAACTTTATAAAATGTTTCTCATTCTCTAAGGCCTCGTTTGATTCGGGTATTAAAAAGTGGGATGGGATTGTCAATACCACTTTTTTTATAATACCTTGTTTGATTCACACAAATGTGCTGGGATTACTAATACCGGTACTAACTTAATACCACTCTTTGTGGTATAATTTAATACCAGGAGAGAGGTGGTATTGTTTATCCAGGATTAAGAAAAATGAATCATATATTTTCAAAAATGCAACTACTACTACTATATTATTATTATTATTATTTTTTAAATTTTTTTTTAATTTGTTTTTAATTTTTTTTTTTTTAATTTTTTTTTTTAAAAAATTTAATTTTTTTAATTTCTTTTTTTTTAAGTCCAAAATATAATCCTGTATACGAGTTACAGAATCAAACATGGTATTAACATCAATATGAGATATCCCAGTATTAATATTGCATGAATCAAATAAGGTATTGGTATTAAATTAATACCAGGATTAATAGTCCAGTATTATTAATCCCACTGACTCTAATATCTGAATCAAACGAGGCCCAAGTGTGTTAAAAGTGTGCTGAGCCTTTACATTGTAATCATGGACAGGATCCTGCTTATTTTATCCTTAAAGAGGACGCTTCCCCTTGCATTTTTGGGCCGATTGAGAAGCAGAGGTGGTCCTATGCATGTGCAAAACAATTGATTGAGAGGCTGATATATGGTAAGTGACCTTTTTCCCATTGATACAGTTCTCGTTGGAACCTGCTTCCTGGATCATGGTTGTTTCTCTTCAATTAATCCTTTTTTTTATGCATATAAATTTAATTATTTTATTTTTCACAGCCGAGGGTGCAGAAAACGGTCTCGAATTTACTATTGTGAGACCCTTTAACTGGATTGGTCCAAGGATGGATTTCATTCCTGGGATTGATGGTCCCAGTGAGGGTGTCCCCAGAGTTCTGGCGTGCTTTAGCAATGTTAGTTAATTTTTTTTGTCGGATTTTGAACACATAAATGGGAAGAGGCATCATTATTAATATTATATTATTATTATAATAATTCTCTTTCTTTCTCAGAATCTCCTTCGTGGTGAGCCGCTCAAGCTTGTGGACGGTGGCCAATCACAAAGAACTTTTGTTTATATCAAGGATGCTATTGAAGCTGTGCTTTTGATGATTGTACGTCAGATTATGCGCCCTTAATTTTCATTTAGTGGTAGTCAAATATGATTGTATATCCAATTAATTTGTTATAAATGGAAGTAGTAGCCGAATTAAGAGGTTGGTTGTTCCTCAGGAAAATCCAGCCAGGGCCAATGGCCATATATTCAATGTTGGGAACCCTAACAATGAAGTTACAGTCAGGCAGCTAGCAGAAATGATGACCAAGGTGAACGAGTGCTGCTTTTAGTTTATGCAGTTTCTACTACTTGTTTCAGTATCAATGTTTACTTTTATCCTCATTAGTAATTTAATTGAAGTTATTATCCTTGTACGTGGTAGGTGTATTCGAAGGTAAGTGGAGAACCTTCTCTGGAAGTACCCACCATTGATGTAAGCTCCAAAGATTTTTATGGTGAAGGTTATGACGACAGTGACAAGAGAATCCCAGACATGACCATAATCAACAAACAACTTGGTATTTACTTTTTGCTTCCCTATCCATCTTATATGTATTCTGTGATTCTTGCATTAAGATGTTCTAATATATAGTCCCTCCTTAAAGCAAGATAACTACTTCATTTGGATCTCAAGTTAAGGATCCCAATTTTTAAGTTTATAGTCGTTTCTAATGGTCAAGTATCCCTTGTTGAATGTTTTTCTTCCTTTCTTAGCCATTTTGTGATCAACTGATCGCTAGGCCTCACCAACCACTGCTGTCTACTGCCAAGCTCAGGCAGTGGAGCTGCAAGGGCTGGTGTTGGCCAGCGGTGTGTTTTAAAAATAAGATGATGGGAGTGTATTGTAGGTAAAGAAAATGGTGTTCTTATTTTGAAATGGCAACGTAAGGTATTCTTCCCGTTAGTTCAATTTCTAAGCCTGTCTGGGTTGTCCTATACTAATTAGAAGCATAAGGTATTCTTCCCGTTGGACGGGATTTATTTCCTCAAATATTGGTAAACTACCCAATAGACCGTGGTAAGCTACTGTCTTTGACCTTATTGAAAAAACCAAAAAAAATAAAAAACTACTGTCATTGACTTGATTAACTAGGAATAAAAGGGGAATTGACTAGTGAAAGTGTTATTATGCGCATGCATATATATGTATTTTTGTTGATTTAACTTGTATTAGGATATGATGAAGCGTGTTCTGAGAATTAATATTTTCGGCATGTCAGGTTGGAACCCGAAAACATCACTATGGGACTTGCTGGAATCAACGCTTACCTATCAACATAGGACGTATGCCCAAGCGATCAAGCAGGCCATTGCAAAACCAGTTGCTTGTTAAGTAGAAAAATAGAGGAAAAGAGGAACCTGTTCTTTCCTTTTTAAATGATGGCACGGGTACTAGTAGTATATATGTAACTATACGTGGTAATGTTTCAGTTCCTTTTGTTCTGAACTTTTCTAGCTTGGCTCAATCTATACATGGATAATGCGTATATCGTCTCTTCTTGTTCTAGATTTCGATTTAGGTAGCACTTTCACCTTTTGCTACACTTTCGTATTACATTTATTAGTAATGTTGTATTCTTTTGTTTGACCTCTTTGGGCATTTATTAATTTATTCTACTCTCTCCCCCAAATTTTCCTTTGAAATATTACACTTATTGAACTGGGGGGTTCTCGTAAAATACTAATCAATTGAGTGTCTACATCATACAGAAGTTGGTTAAATAAGTCAACTAAACATCAACCTACAAACTTAGCAAGGTATGGTGTAAGATAGGCAAATTTATTATACATTTAAATTTTATTTGCAAAAAAATAAAAATAAAAAAATCATACGGGTTTGCCTTATTGTATGAGTCATAAGGGTAAGGGTTATCCGTATGAGAAAAAATAAATAACAATTAGGATAAGGGTTATCAACATGAATTTTTTATTTTATTTTTTTAAAGCTTATGCACCATATGTGCTTGGCATATCCACATGGTTATATTTTGTTTTATCGTAACTGTTGTAGACTCAAGAAATTAATTGATATATTTTTAAATTTGGCTCTAAGTTTTATCCCCATGCTAGGGACGTTCTTATCAATTTAAATTGTTTTTTGTGTCTATATTTTTTGTCCCAATTTCCTATTTAAAAATTCACTTGTTTCAACTTAATCAATGGTAAGAATAAAATTTATTCAATTCATTCATTAGTGTTGTGTACTCTCCAAAAATAGAGAAGTATTTATCTCAACAATGGAACTTTTGTCGACGAGCTTGTGAACCATTGTCATCTTCCTTGTCCTTATAACAAGGAGATCATGCATTCTATTAACATAGACGTGATTATTAAATCTGTGTGGTAGTTATATGTACATTTTTATGATGGTTGTGTGTCCACGATTTATAGTGATAATTATAAATTTAATGGCATATATATAGATTGTTGTGTTTTAAAAACACAATTTTTAGCATGTCAATTGTTTATCTAATCTATTTAAATGCCCTTAGCACATCAATTGTTTATCTAATCTATTAAAATGCCCTTAGTCCTTACAATATTATATATATTGTTGTACTAGCTATCAGCATTCCCTTAATATTTTCTTGCACTGTAAAATAAATTGAGATGTCTAAAAAGCACCCCATCAAACCAAGTCACTCAGTTTTGGAGTGCTTGAAGATATGAAGGGTTTGAGTTGCTTTTAAATCATTTCACTCTATTTTAGAGTACCTAAAAATATTAAAAAGTAAGAATAATTGTACCTTATCATATTCTCCCTCTCTTTTGTTTTTATTATCCAAATTGATAGTCTCTTTATAAATTTAATTATCTTTTAATCAAACTGTAACTTTAACAAAATTAATCGTCAATAATATATTATATTTTTATTGCGAGATTTAATACATCTATATTTAAAAAGAAATAAGACCATCAATTAAGACGCCCGTAAAAAATGGTAAAAATATCAGTTTGAGAGGTATAACTAGTTTTTTATGCACATGCAAAAGAGGATTTAATGTAAATCATGAGGTAAACAAAAACTCCTTATCTTCGTAAACAAAAACTCCTTATCTTCGTAAACAAAAACACTCCTTACAACTAGTTTAAGAATTACTTAACTAGATAGTTACCAATGGTCTCGAGGCCTATTGGTGCACTCCTTATCCTCGTAACAAGAAGGCCAACATTTAAATTGATGTTTTCTTAAAAAGTTCTAAAACTCAACTAAAACATCTAATTTGAGATGGATAAATTAATAGAGAGAAAAAGAATATTTTTTATTGTGAGATTTAATATGTTGATTATATCCTTAAAAAAAATATTTGCAAGATTTGCCATGGAAAAAATATGGCACGCCCGGTGGGACTCGAACCCACAATCGCCTGATTAGAAGTCAGACGCCTTATCCATTAGGCCACGGGCGCTTCCTTGTCTTGTTATTGAATATACATTTATATATAGTAAGTGATATTTATCAACTGCCTAGAAACCCCATATATTTTTTTTACCCTTGTAAGCATTTATTTTTTGCTTTCGATTTTATCATATATATATTATTTATTTTCTCTTGTAAATTTTTTTTCTCATATTCATTGAATGTGCATGAAAAACATTTAGTTATAAGTAAAAACATATTTCAACCATAAATAAAGTTATGTGATATTTTATTTTCAAAAATTGTTCTTCAGGCTTTTATTTATCAATAATAATTTAAACTTTAGCATAAATTTGGACTTTGACATAAATGGAGGGTTAAGATCCTCCGAACCTCAAATCTTAATAATACTATTACTGTTATCGATGGGCGATTAATATTGTTATCCGCCAAACCATCATTTTAATCATCATCGCTTCATTGTCGTTGCCATCTCGAATATTGTTTTGCAGTTGCTGGATTCGATTGTTGAACATGAATTTCTCCGAGTTGACTTTGTCAAAGGGAACACAAAATCTTAGCTGTCCACCATGAAATCCTTGCACTACAAAACCTTAAATTTCCACCACGATCCTTCCACTTCGAAATCCTTGCCTTTCACCACGAAGCAAACAAATCCTAACAACCGAAAGCACATGCATCCCTAATTAAGGTAGTTCATTCTAGAATCTCTGACGTGAAGGTATGTATTTAGGTGGGCTCGCGATTATTTGGGTTTAATGAATGAATTTATCGAAATCGAAATTGAATTTGAAATTAAATCCGAACACAAAGTCTTTCTAATTGCTCCTCCAAAGAATGAGGTTCTTCACTAAGATGGATTGATTCAAGTTTGTAAATAAACGTAACTCGAATACGAACTCTCCCCACCACAATTTGAAGTATGGCATGAATCCAGGCAATATAAACATGATTTGAAGTCCAGCATGAAGCTTGACTACACGAACATGATTTAAAGACCATCTCAAGTTGGCGAGGCGCGTTGTTGAACGCATGTCCACTTGACCACTTTCAAGTCGATTTTCAAACTCAAGTTGGCCTCCATCTACTACCTTGAGTTTGAGTGAGATGTTAGAATATATATATATATATATATATATGAACATATATAATTGACTTTATTCTCTACATTCCTTATTTAACTTACATTATTAAATTGCTTTTACTTTTATTTATCTATTGTCTATGCCTATATAAAGGCCTTCTTATTGTAATGAAGGCCTTTAATTGTCCATGAACACAATTATCAATATAGTATCATATTAAGAAATTACATACTCCCCTTTTTTTATTATAGTCTATCTTTTATTTCTTTTGAGTTTTATAAATTAAAAGTAATATTCTTTTTCATGGAGCAATTAATGTATCAAAATACTTGTTTTAGACTAACTTAGTTGGATCACGTGGTAAGAACTTGCCCTTTAAGGGCCAGAGATGTAAGGCTTGGATCGCTTTAGCTCCCCAATAATTGAACCGTAAGTCTATTCAAGCATCGTTTGTATAATTATTATTTTTTGATTTTAATAATTGCTTTACTTGAAATCAATTTACCTTTAATAACAAAATATCATTTCCCTAATCAAAGTTTTATTTCGAGTAGTTGAAAGTGTGTTATATAGGGAACTCAGGTTCGAGCCCCGCGTTTATCACCTTTACGCTTCTCGAAGCACTAGAATCTATGGATACTTAGATACATATATATATACACAACTAGGTTGTTGAAATGGCTTCATTCTTTTAATTGAAGAACAAACTTCTCCATTTCAAAGGATAATTTATTGAATTTTTTGATAAAATTTAGTGGAAAAGATCTCATGATGAGTTGATCAATTCTACCGAGTTTTATCAAAAAATTCAATTAAAAAATAAGTGATCTAAAAATTTAAAATTTTAATAACCAAAAATACACATATATCGATATATACATGCGAAAATTTTAATAAAGACAAAAATAAAAGTAATCAAGCAATTGAAATGAAATGTAACACTTGAATTAGACACACACCAATTGCCACCACCTAAATATGCAAATTCTTTTAAAACTAGAATACTTTGGGACCCACTAATTACATAACAAACCAAAGCAACGTATGCAAACTTAAAAAGGTTAGTTTGTATTAAAAAAAGAAAGAGAGAAAATTAATCATAGATTCAAACAATAGCATATCCTTGCCATTGAAACCATTTATACTTTAATAATTGAAAAGTTCAATAAAATATTTAATGTTAACCCATTGATAGAGACCATGCTGTTATATTTTTATCAATTAAACTTTTACAAATTTTAATCACTTTATTCATTCATTCATTACTTACCTTAAAAGCAAAGCAAAGCAAAGCACAATGTACGCACCCAATGCAATGTTTTTGAAATTATGAGTCATCAAAAGTTCTCCCCTCCATTAGATTCAATTTCGTCTAATGTAATTTGATTCGAGAATTAAATAAATAAATATTTTTTTTAACAAAATTAATAGAGATAATTTTTATAATAAGTAAATTAATTATACAAAATTTTATGAATAAATCCAAATTTTAAAGAAATTATTTATAATAAAAATTATTTTTACCAAATTTTATAAAAAAAATTTGTTAAATTAAACGAAATTAGATTAAAAAATAAATTTGAAGCACATATTCACGTGGGGTACACGATCCCTTAAATGGACCCCATCAACCCCCAAAGAAACGTGACGAGGAGCCCGCCACTTCCACTCTAAACCAAAAGCAGCTCTTCGGATGGATCCGCACTCTGGTCCGTCCACTCCAAACGTCTATCACTTAACGCTCTCCTCCATTTACACGTAAAATTGTAGGGTGGAAAAACTGTACCCCAATTGCCTTATCATATTATATTTTTCATATAAATAAAATTAATATATATATATATATATAAATATTTTAAGTTAAAAGGTTATTTCACACAATAATAAATTCGGTTTTTGCACACTTTAACTAATCTATATTTGCGATGTATAGCTGTCATTAGTTAAACATTATTTTGACAATATAAAAAATCAACTTTAGAAGCACCAAGTATATTTAAGGTGTCGTCCACAACCTGGTACCACCGGATGAAGATGCTTGATTTAATATAATATGTCATGGTACAGTAATTTTTATAATTTTTTTATTGTTTGTTTAATAAATTATTAAAGTTAATAATGTAAAGCTTCTAAATGAATAACTAAATTTGGGAAATTAACTAATTAAAAAAAAATTAAAAGTAAAAGATCCTCTTATATTTTGTGTTAGCCAATAAAATTAGTGGGATCTCAATTTTAATTATTGAAAAAAGTTTGGTAATTCTGATAATAGAGAAGATAGATTTGGCTATTAGTTTAAATAACTGCTAAATTTTAATTATGTTATTAGAATATTTTCTAATCTTTTAAAATTTATTATAATATTTATTATTATAAATATTTAAAATAATGCTTGGCTAGTAGCAGATATGCACTGCGAATAGGAATTAATAAAGATGTGCGAAAACTAGTCCGGACATTTTATAGAGAACAAAATATATATATATATATATATATTATTTTAATTATAGCATTGGCTGTTCGTTTAAAGTTTAAAGGTGTGTTTGATTGGGAGTATTTTTCATAGAAAATATCCATTTTTTACTTGATTTGACAACTTAAGGTGTTTGATTGACTTTTTTTTCTAGGGAGAATATTTTCCCACTTTTGCTCACATACTTACATTTTCCTTGGGGGTAGTTTTTATTTTTCAGGCAATTGCACGGTTTTCAAGACAACATTTTACCCATTTTCTACACTAAAAATGCGATAACTTAAACTACAAAATTCAAAATTTAATAAAAAATTTATATTTAAAATCTACTCATCAAGATCAATTAAACAAAATCCATCATGACTATAAAATTATGTAAAAAAAATATATACATAATTTTTTCTACATTAAAAATGCCACAATGCAACTAATATTTTCCGGGTAGAAAATTAAGGCAATCAAACACATTTAATTACATTTTTCATACAACTCAATTCTAGACAATTTAATTACCTGAAACTTATTTTCTTTTTATGAAAATTCTATACTTGCAATCAAACGCACCCGAGTTATCGGTTGTTAGCATTTTTCTAAGGAAAAAAAAGTCGCACACTAAACTGTTCGATAAAATGCCTCACAAAAAAAAAAAAAAAAAAAACCAACACACGCCCCCACTCAGCCCATAATTTCCCCCCATCCCTCGCTCTCTGTTATCATTAGCCATGTCTCTCTGTCTTAATTAGTGTTTCTCTCTCTTTAGCTCGGCCGGCCTGAACATATTTATATATATGTGTGTGTGTGTGTGGGCACTCGATTAGTCTTGTAGTGGTTGCTCTGTTGTTGCTAATAATAATAATTTCGGGTATTAGTAGGCCAAAACCTGGAATTCGAATATTTCTTTCGAAGCACTTTGCAAATGCTTTAATCGCTGGCTTTGTGTGTCGTGATCTGTGCTTAACTGTGCATATTTTAAAAGTGATATGGACCACCATCATGCTGATGATGGCTACTGTTGTTGTTGGTTGATGTTGGGTTTGTTAGTGGCACTCAGTTGGGGCTTTTCCGGACACTCAGATTTAGCTGTAAGAGACCCCCCTTAGTCATTTCACTTTAATGTACAAAGATCCATTTAGACCTAAAAATTAACTCAGATTTGTAAAATTTTACTCGGGTTTGACTCTGTTTTTGTGTTTTCTTGGTTTTCTTTTAAATTAATAGCGGTGATGATTGATGGGTGTTTGATAATATTGTATTGGGTTTATTGAATTTAAGACCCATATAGACCTGAAAATTTTGACTCGACTCTGACTCAGGTTTTTTGGTTTTCTATGCAATTAAGCGTGTGATGATTGATAATTTTCAATTGGGTCTCTTTAATTTATGACCCATACAGACCTGAAAATTGACCCGGGTTTGACTCAGTTTTGTGTTTTCTTGTTTCAATCTTTTGTTGGCGTGTCCTTTTTTTAATTGGGGTTTCTTTTAAATTAAGAGTGATGATTGATGGGTGTTTGATAATTTTCAATTGGGTCTCTTTAATTTAATAGTGTCATGATGATGGGTTGGTGTTTGAAGATTTGAATTGGGGAAGAAGAGAGAAAAGGGTGAAGGGTGTCACTGTGCTTTAGCTCTGTTATGGCTCCTGTTGCAAAGGTTTTAGGGCTCTACCGTGAAGGCAATGACTGGTATGCTTCTCTCTCTCTCTCTAAAATTTGAGTTCAATTCTTGATCAGCCTATACCCTTAGAACGTGTAGAACCTCTCTTTGCTATTGGAGTTTATGTTGTATGGAACCACAAGATGTGGCGCAGTGGTAAGCAAATTGCGTTGAACTGTGAGGCAAATTGTTTGGGCGCTACTCGAGTTTGAACCGGGGACAGAAATTGTGGCCATGGACAGCGTCAAGCAGGTAGTCTCACCCCAATGTGGTGTGGTGACACCTCGTGGCAAAGACCAAAAAAGGAAAGAATTATGTTGTGTAGTGGATCAAGATAAATACAATTCTATGTTCATTGAAATTCATTAATCACCTTGTACTGGTTGAATGGGTCTACCCTATGACCTATGTTATTTTGAAGGGCTAAGAAGAAAAGTAGAAGGATATTGATTGATACTACTGAACTTTTTTTAATACTCTTCCACTCCAATTATTCAGTGTACCTTACATTTGGGGTCATTTGTTTGACCCCCAAATCCACTTTAAAATGAAGGGGTTGCTCATTGATGAAATGGTCAAGAAGTTGAGTTAATTAGTTGTTTTGGGACTGAATCAAAATGATGGGTTCATAGAATTACAATTCATTAAAGCCAAAAGGATTTGTTTGGTGTAATTTTAATTTATGTTTTATCTTTTTTGCGCATGGCAGGTTCTGCAGTACAGGTTTGCGTAGCGATATCACTATTGCTGTAGGAGGGGCAAATTTCCATCTTCACAAGGTATTGATCTTTCTTTGCTTTCATTGGATAACATATGGAGGAATGAGATAATCTTTAGGGTGATAGTTTTGTTATTTTTCTCACTTGAGTATTATGTGTACTTGTTGGATTATGTTTTGTGTATGTGCTTGTGTTCTCAACTCACTTAGGAAAGCTAATTTGTTTAAGATTAGAACTCATTTGAGTAGTTAAATTTAGTGCACAACCTCGTGTTAATTTAGGTGTGTTGATATTCATGATCTATGTGCCCGGTTCAAAATGCAGGTGCCAGTACTAGTGGGCAAGAGTGCTTGTTCTGAAAATGTCAAATATTAAGAGCGTCTATATTGAATTATTGATTAATTGTTTCACATTTCATGTTTGATTTTATCAATTATCCATAATTATTTCTTTAATTTTAGAGGAAGTGGTCATCTTGAAACCTTAGTTTAATAACCACTTGTTTGTTTCAACTTCCTGCAATGAAAAGTGTACTAGCTTAATTAGAATTGTAATTCTTGAATCAGCACGACTATGTCTCCAGACCTGATGTTTTCAATATAGATTGAAAGACAAGTGTCTTGTCATGATAGGTTTGAGTTGTTGTTTTGATAGCAAACAAAAATATTATTGCCACTTGAAAAATCATACACCAAAAAAGCAACATGGAAATAAACAAAACTAGTGGAAGAGAATTCCACCAGACTAACAAACAATCACACCCACTAATCACTCAGGGCTCACTTAACTAATAAACTAGCATAATCAATACTAAACAAAAAGCGTTCAGAACTATCAAAAACTCTAGGGCTATGTTTGGTGAGCGTTTATTTTTTCAAATTTTAAAAACTCAATTTAAAATCAACTTTACTTTTACACTTCCCAAAATTTATTTCACTTTACTTTCTCTCTCTAAAAAAACTTTTAAAATACCATAACTTTAAATCCAAAAATCAAAATTAGATAAAAAAAATATATATTTGAAACATACTCGTTGAGATCTATAAAATAAGATCCATTGTGACTATATTTTGAAAAAAAATTATGAGAGTTTTTGTTGGTTAAAAAAAACTCAAACAAAAACCAAATTCACTTTTCAACATACTTCCAAATTCTACCAAAACACCAAATTTTAAAAAAACTCAACTCAAAACATCACCTAGACGCCCTAGCCCACAATCCTGAAAGGAATATAATATAATCCCACAGATCTTCAATTGAGTTGCTTTTCCTTTCAAAAATACGTTTGTTTCTCTCCATCCAAACACCCCAAGTTGCAGCTAGCACCACAAATCTCCATAGGACTTTCTGTTTATTCTTACCGTTATTAAAATACCATTTCAACTCTACAAACTCTGACCACTTCCTTGTAATAGCACCAACTACCCCAAAAGCCTCAAATAATCCTGCCTAGATTCTCCTGACAAATCCACAATGAAGGAGAATATGA
The DNA here is from genome assembly GCA_021464415.1 of Lonicera japonica. Lineage (NCBI taxonomy): Eukaryota > Viridiplantae > Streptophyta > Magnoliopsida > Dipsacales > Caprifoliaceae > Lonicera > Lonicera japonica. The sequence goes on from CM038463.1 coordinate 22,235,502, forward strand.
TCAATGTTTTCATCATTCTGATTAAACATCACACACCAAGAGGCTGACAAGCACCATGCAGGCCTCCTCTTTTGAATCACATCACGTGTTTACTTTCCCCTTTAAAGCAAGCCAAGCAAACACTTTAATTTTGGAAGGGACCTCATGTTTCCAAATGAAATTGGAATGAAAAGCTGAAACGGACTGAGTTGATTGGCTAAGAACATCAAAGAAAGATTTGCATGAGAAAATACCGGAAGAATGAGCCGCCCAAATTCTTTTATCAAGATAATTCTGGTTCAAAGAGACACTCTAAATCAGCTCCATCATGGCTGAAAATTCGACAATCTCCCTATCATTTAAATTTCTACAAAAAGTCAGATCCCAAGAGAAGTTTGGAGACCAAGAGGAAACCGATTGAATAGTCATATTTTGATTGCAAGAAAGGTTGAAAATCCTAGGAAATAAGTCCTTCAAAGGACTATTCCCCACCCATAAATCCTCCCAGAAACGAATTTTATCCCCCACTCCCACTACTAATTTAATGTTTTTCATAAAATCAATCCACACTCTAGAGATCGACTTCCATGGGGCACGAAGAGTGCCGCTAACCCCAATGCCTGCATCCCACCCATTAGAATGTGACTCATACTTACTCTCGATAACTGCATACCAAAGTGAATCTCTCTCCAATGGGAATCGCCATAACCATTTCCCGAGCAAAGCCGTATTTCTTTTGATAATATTCCCCACACCCAACCCCCCATTCATCTTAGATGTCGAAACCTCATCCCAATTAACTAGGTGATCTCCCTTCCCTTCCTCTAACCACCCTTCCCAAAAAAAATATCTCATAATTTTTTCCATTATTCTCGCTGATTTTTTTGGAATTTTAAAAACTGAAAGATAATAAATTGGGATGCTCCCGAGAATGGATTGTAACAATACCAATTTCCCCCCTCTAGACAAACAACTTCTATGCCACCCTTCAATTCTCTTTGGAGCCCTCTCAATGACAGGGTCCCAAAATATATATACATATTAATAATTTTAAGTGCTTCAAAAGAGCTCGACAAACCAAATCAAAAGGATTCGATACACTAGACAAGATTAAGCCCAACTCTGCTGGATATATTTTCATGTGCCATCCAACCATGTCTTATTATACCTAACCAAAAAAAATTGACCTGCTAAACGAAGGCTTATAGGATGTGGATGGGGTTAAATTTTTAATATGAACTTGTTAACTTGGGCTTCCTGAAGTACCTTGGATAATTTATTAAATGGTGGCACTATTAGTTCTTCAATGGGACCTTTTGCGACAATTTGGTAAGAGTTTGCATGGTATTTGAGGGAGCTCTTAACATACTTTTGGCATGTTGAGTTATGTATTCCTTCGGAGTACGAATATCCGCATCCATATGGAACTATATTTATTGACCTATTCCTTTACTTTTTAATACTTCTCCGCAGTTAAAAACTAAAGCTAGATTAGTTTGAGCTGTGTTCTTTACATTCTGACTTTCTTGTTCAGTTTAATATTTCATTTGTATACAAGTATTTCTCTTCTACTCTGGATTCTAAATCTTTTTGAAAAATCTTTGCTTTCCAGTTTCCTCTGATATCAAAATGCGGGAAGATAGCAAAAATAATAGAAGCATCTCAAAATACAGATGACGGCCTACTAACCACCACGCTAGAAGAATTCCCTGGCGGGCCCGACGCATTTTCCATCGCGGCTAAATTCTGCTATGGGATCCGTATCGAGTTCACACCAAGAAATATAGTGACAGTGTCTTGTGCAGCAAGCTACCTCGAAATGACCGAAGATTATGGAGAAGAAAACTTATCAGCAAGATCGGAGAGTTATTTCCACAAGAATATTCTCCAGGGATGGAAAGACTGCATTTTGGCCCTCCAAAGCTGCAAACCCATTATGGAAAAAGCCGATGAGCTTCAAATAACCAAAAAATGTTTGAATTCTCTGTCGATGATGGTGTGTACGGATCCTAGTTTATTTGGCTGGCCAATGATGATGTATGGTAGCTTACAAAGTCCCGGGGGTAGCATTTTGTGGAACGGAATAAACACGGGTGCAAAAATCAGAAGCACGGAATCCGATTGGTGGTTCGAAGATATCTCATATCTGAACGTCGGTTTGTTTAAGAGACTTATACAAACAATGGAGGTGAGAGGTATAAGACCTGAAAATTTAGCCGGAGCTATAATGTACTATGCTAAAAAGTACCTTCCAGGTTTGGGCCGATGGCAAGGGGCACAAAGTTCAAAGTCTAGAACCGTAGCAAGTTTTAGCTTGACACCTGTTGCCGTTGATCAACGGGTTCTGCTGGAATCCATGGAAAATCTTCTCCCCAAAAAGAAAGGGAAATCTTTTTGCCGTTTTCTGCTGGGGCTTCTTCGAGTGGCGTTTATATTGGGCGTCGATTGGACGTGTGTGGACTCTCTGGAGAAGAGGATAGGGACGCAGCTTGAACTTGCAAGCCTAGATAGTCTATTGATACCTAATTATGCAGAGTCGGATACGTTGTATAATACAGATTGTGTTGAAAGGATTGTTGGTTATTTTATGTCATGTGAACAAACGGTGACTTCATTTTCCCCGATTTCTGAGCTAGAAATGTCATCGCCCTCATCTGGGCCGTTGAGGAAAGTGGGAAAGTTGATGGATGGCTATATTGCGGAGGTTGCTTCAGATGCGAATTTGAAACCTGAAAAGATACGATCGCTTGTAGAGGCCCTACCGGAATCTTCAAGATATTTGCATGACGGGTTATATAGAGCAATTGATATATATTTCAAGGTATGAATTGATTCACAGGTTCGTTTGTATGTTTTAGAACTGTGAAGCTCTTTTCATTGTCTCGTGAATGTGGGATCTGTTCCGAGTAATACTCCCTGGGTCTCTAATTAAGAGTCCATGTTTGACTTTTGCATTTTTTAAGAATGCACTAATTTAATCACAGTCAATGATTTAGAGCAAAACGTGTTTCCTATCGTGAGTTTCGGTATGTTGATTATGTTTTGAAAAGGATATTGGGATCTTAATTTCGGACATCCCAAAAAGGAATACTAAACTTTTAATTTGGGACGGAATATGAAGGAAAGATTAACATGGGCCATTAGGGTACGTTTTAGCAAACTCCATAAATATAAAGAACTAGGTTTAGTGTGAATATCAGTGTGAGCCTTGTCTCATGACTCTCATCCATTAACCTTGTAGGTGTTTTACTTTGGATTCCTTCTAGGTGGTTATCTTTTTGGTACAATTTTCTTGTGGAAAATTACTTTATGTCTCAAAAATCCCATTCGTGGATCAGACCATGTCACTTGGTCCTGAAATTTTATCCAAATAGGGAGCTTTGATGAGGAAAGAGCTCACTTGTTCTTTTTTCTCCTATTAGTATTTTTTTTTTTTTTTAAATAGTGCCAACTTTATTTCATTTCTCTTGTTTGTATATCTTGGCCTTTGAAGCTACTCTAGGGTCGCTTCGTCTATCTGTTACATTAGGCTTGATAAGGATTGGTGGTGGTTTTTGTGTGCACCTGAAATTACCAAACTACCCTTCGGTGATTAGCAAACCTACAAGGTAAATATATGCACTTTAACCACCCCACCAGACGCCCTTGCATGGTTTAAGATTGTATTAACAACATACCTATTAATAAAAATTACTCTCCATAATATTGCACACGCCTCAAGTGTGCCACAGTGCTAGTTTCTTGAAGGTTCTAAGCAAGAAAACGGTTGTAGTATTGCCCTACAGCTTTTGCGCAGCTCAGTCTGTTAGTCTATTACCCCTATAGAATAAGGGCCAGTTTGGTTTGGGGTGAAATGGTTTCCACCTAGGTGAAAATAGGGTGAAAAATATTTTCACCTATTTCAGGTAAAAAAATCATTCATGTAAAACTATGAATAAATGCAAAAAAGTGAAAATACTACTCAAATTGTAGGTGGAAATTATTTCACTCCAAGTATGATTTGGATTTTTGGGTTTATCTATGCAAATCTATGATCGTGCAGGAACACCCCTGGCTCCCGGAGAAAGAGAAGGAACAACTCTGCAACATGATCGACTACCAGAAGCTCTCTATTGACGCTTGTGCACATGCATCTCAAAACGAAAGGTTACCACTTAGAATTGTTCTTCAAGTCCTCTTCTTTGAGCAGATGCACTTAAGAACAGCTCTAGCCAGTTGCCTTCATGTCTTCGATCCCGAAAACGCCCCTGCCCCTCCCCCTGCCCCTGCAGCCCCGGCGACTGTCTCAAGTGACGTGGCGGGCCAGATTCTGCAGAGAGACGGGTGGGTAACGATTGTGCGCGAGAACCAAGGCCTAAAAGTTGACATGGAGAGGATGAGGCATCGAGTTGTGGAACTCGAAGAAGAATTTAGTAAAATGAAGCAAGAGGTGAAGAGGGTGAGCAAATCGAGTAGTTCTCTTAGTTCGCCCCGTTTGGTTGCTAGGAAAATTGGGTGCCATCTTCTTCCAAGGTCCTCAGATGTTCAATCAGACGTCATTGAAAGCACAGGTCCCTCGCCACGAGCATCGGTTGATCAATCGCAATCTTCACGCCACTTGAGGCACCGGAAAAGTTTTTCGTTGTTTTGACTGGTTGTGGATTTGGAAGTTACTACATATTGAGGGAGCGAGAGAAAAAGTTTTTGGTATGCACCTGGAATGGACTTGAAATACCTATAATGCCCTCAATTTACCGCTCTCAATCACCCATCTATCTCCACCTCTCGTCTTCAACCACCCTCAACCGCGTATAACTTACTGCATTATCACCTTTCTCAGACTGTCTCCCTCTCTTCTCGCGCCTCTGCAAATACACGTGCATTTGCAAATACACGTGCATTTTAATGTGATGTTGATAGGCATTGCACGTGCACCGAGGCAAAAGGGATGTTCAAGTATCAAGTGTGGGTTGAGGCGCTCTTACAACTTTTTTTTCCTTGTAGAGCATGGCTTGGGATAGTTTTGAAGTTATTAGAAGGGTTGAAGAAAAAGTAAGTGTGCAGTTGAACAATTGGAGTGGCAGGTGAGTGCTCCACACACTGAGTCACAGGACATAATGCATTTATTGTCTAAAGGTAAATTCCATACAAGTAAATACAACATATGTTTCCATTACAAAGCAAATAGTGTACAATGTTGTATTATTTGAAAGAAAAAAGAAAGAAGAAATTTGGGTTATACATGTACAGCCCCATGAAACATGGTAGTGATTTTGTGAAACAATTTGAAATATATGAAAGGTTTCTGGTTGCGTCATCTTATTGTTCTTATACTTGCGTATTTATCTGACATAAAATAGTTACTGCTTCATCTTCTAGTAAAATTAGGGTTTGGGTATTCTTTTTTCTTTTTCATTTTTATTTTTGCGGGGGTGGGGTTGGGGGGTGGTTGAGGAAGTATTACTGGCTTTTTTATTTTTAATTTACAAACCATGGATGGATAAATCCATCTGGACACTGTTTGTGTATAATGGGGGGTGTTCATATTATTGGTTAGGCCATCTCCAATGGTATTTGTATAATTTTTTTTATATCCTGTGTTATATTCCTTTCGGAGAATTTTTATGTCTAGTTGGTAATACTATTGTGTTGATAAAATTATCTCAAATAAGTTATTTATAATGGTCTAATCTCTATCTTAGAGTGCATTTCTGGTATGGACCGGGTTTTTTTAGGACGGTTTTTCATCGCCAAAACATTGGAAAGATGTTTTTAATGACGAAAAACTGTCGCAAAAAGTCCTGTCCATACTTAAAATTTTCTACTCTTATGTTATTTCTATCGTTGGCACCTTAGTTTGAGAAATGTTATTAATTTGATTAGGTAAAGTGGTGTGGGTTCCACTTAATAATTGCCATCTAAGGTTGAAAATTTTTATGACTATTTTTGCATGCATAATTGGTTATTAAAAATTTTCATGCGACTCACTTGTCATATCATAAAAATAGACAGTTGGTCCATCTCCAATGGTGATTTTTGGTTATTAGATTTTTTTCTTACTTAGCATTATTTAGGAATAAAGAGAATTAATGAGTTTTATAGGAGTGACCTTCAATCTCATTTAAAAATGATTATGAAAGGTTTCATTAGGGCATATTTTTTCTATTTATATTTTTTAACATAGAAATTTCCATATATATAATGACCATTAGGGATGGCCTTAGGTTAAAACGGAATTTTATCCGTCTGAAATTGATAATCACACTTTCTATTTCTGGGTATTTGAAATTGATAGTCTTGTTTCCCTTTTTGAGACATCGTAAATGTACAAAATCTCACAATAAAAAATGCAGTTCTATCTTTGACTATTTATTTAGTTGAAATTAGTATTTTCTTAAAATGTATCAGAGTGAAAGTGAGAACTATCATTTAAAACATGAGGAAAATATATTTTGTCATTCCCAAGGGAGTTGAAGGAGTAGATTAAATTTCCAATTACTTGATATTGAATTTGCTCAAGTTTGTAGAAAAATGGCACACCCATTGCTAGGATTTAATAAACTCTGACGAAAAATTCACCGGAAATTTTGGTTTGAAGCAGTGATAGAAAGGTAGGGAGAACAAAATAGAGAATAAAAATTATGTCTTAGAATTATCATTTTGTTTATATTTAAAAAAAAAATAAGAAGAAGAAGCAAACTTTCTCAGAGCTAATAATTAAAAATAGTATAAATTGAGCCAAAAAAATAATATAAAATTAAACAAAAATACCACACAATTCACTATTCCATCCATGTGAACGAATTAATTGGCCCTTTAATAGCTGTAAAATAGTAGTATAGAAACCGAAAATAGTAGAACCCAAGTGGTTCATTTTTGATCCACATGAACGAAATTTTTTCGTTCCAAAAAATAACACAATCTTGAGATGAAGAATAAAGAGACTTGTGAGAGAGTTGTTTGCCCTTTTGATTTGTGGAGACTCCCTTATTCATAATTTTGCTTGAACTTTGGCGGAGAAAGGGTTTTGTTTTGTTAGTAGGTGGGAGAGAGTAAAGATATGTGTAACTGTCTAAAAAATAAAAGTCTTGGTGACATAAGAAAATGTGTAATTGATTATTTAGATGTGGTATGTTCAAATAAACAACACATATTCATATATAATATTCATAAGCAAAACAAACAAATTTTTCAGATTTAGTTTTCAGACTTCAAAACAAATTTTTAGTCTTCAAATTCAGCATTCAAACAACGGAATAAACGCCCCCTTAGATGTTGTTTGTTTGCACATATGAAGTTTGAATAGGTGGTTCATTCAAACTTTAGATGTTTTAAAATTTGTTTGACAACTGTCAATAGTCTTGTAACCTAGTGGCACTTTCTCTGATATAAGTCACAGTTCAAAACTCATGGACATGGTATTCGAACTTAATAAAGTGGTTTGTCCACAACACTTTGTCGGTGGTTGGTGATATGTAAAGCTTGCTTTTGATTTGAATGATTAATAATAATAAAAAATATTTGACAAGTTAAAAAATTCAGATCTAAAGCATTTTATGGGTAATTAGCACTTTTAACCCAAAAAAATTGTTTGACAACTTTAAAGATTCAAATTTAAAGTATTTTGCGGGTAATTAACACTTTTGACCCCTAAAGTTTACCCGTTTTCCTATGCTTGTCCCGAAAGTTTTTTTTACCCAGAGACACACCCAATGTTTGGAATACGTCTCACACTCGTCCAAAAGTGGACGTCCTGTTAAAAAATTGGACGAAAAAGTCATGTGCCACCCACGTGTGCGTCTTTTGAGGGGTATTTTCGTATTCTAAGTTGAAAACACATATTCCCCAACTTCGGCCAACTCCACCATTTATACACATATATATAATTATATACATACATAAATATATACTTCGATCATCTTCCCCAACTTTGGCCAATTCCATCATTTCGACCCATTATCTCTCTAAACTTTTCCCCTTCGTTTTTCATCCCCAATAACATCATCATTATTACATATAATATAGATAAAATCCCATTCTTAAAACCAACAAAGTTGTGCCTCAAATGAGCAAGAAAATGAACATGAGCATGACGAAGAAGAGGGATAATCCTATTGGGTTTTGAAAGTTGGAGCTAAGGTTAGGATGGCAAAAAAAAAACCCAATTTTATTTCACAAAAACCTTAATCCAAAAAAGATTTGTTGTTTTCTTCCAATGTCTCTCTCTTTCTATATATATATACACCCAAATCATAGATAAACAAGAATCAAATTAAACAAAATACAATAAAATTTGAAAATCTCTTCTTCCCTACAGTGGAGAAATATAGAGTAAAGAGAGAAAGAAAGAGAGAAATCATTTCTTTTGAAAATCTAGAAATTAATGGGTTTTGGTGAGTAATTGAAAATTAGGGTTTATTTTGATGTTAGTTTGGGGAAAAAGATAAAAACTACAAGAATACCGAAAATACCCCTCAAAAGAGGCGCACATGGACAATACATGGCTTTTTCATTCAATTTTTTAACGGGACATCCACTTTTGGACGAGTGTGGGACTTGATCCAAACATTGGATGTGCCTCTAGGTAAAAAAAAAACTTCTGGGACGACCGTGAGAAAATGATTAAACTCTAGGAGTGAAAAGTGCTAATTACCAGTATTTTGCCTATTAAAAATTGAGTGGCTTTTCTTCCTCTTATTACTTACATTTAGGGTGTGTTTGTCGTGCGGGATTAGAAGCAGGATATGATTAATTAATCCTATCCGGTGTTTGTTGTCGAAAATGATAGGATAAATAAATCATGTCATGTGTTTGGCGCGAGAGTAGATAGGATATTTTAATCCTATCACATGTTTGGCGCAACACGGGACTGTATTGCTTTCGAGATTAATTATCATTTTATCCCTTTAGAACTGGATAAATATATACCACCCCCTATAGGTGGTATTATTTTATCGATTGCCGAATAACAAAATGAATACAGCAATTAATCTTTTTTTAATCTCTTTCTTTACACCTTTTAGATACTCAAATTTATTAATAAAAATTTTCAACCACCAAAAATCACATTAACTCAACTAATAAAATTTATTTCTTTTATAATATTGCATATTTTTTATTTTTTTTATTAAATGAAGATATTTATAAGAAATTTTAATTTTAGAAAAAAGAGTAACAATAGGATTTAAAATTGTACTTAATGCCTAGTTCGTAAATATTTTACGTGATATAAGATTTTTCTCCCAAAAGAGTTTTTTACGAAATTTATTTATAAATAGAAGAATCGCATTAGTTAAAAAAAAATTGCACAAGAATTAAAATTGCATATATTTTTAAAAGAAAAACAAGTTGTATTATATAATATATGGACTTGTAATCCGAAACTCTATCAAATGCAAAGTTTATTAAATCTTTATCCGACTAATCCTTATCCTGTTCGATCCCACTTAATCCTTATCCGACTGATTCATTTGCTATCATATCCCACATAATTTCTATCCGACTAAGTCCAACTCTTATCCTATCCGACATTTATCCTATCCTACCTCTTTATTCGGCGCGCCAAATGCACCCTTAAGTTTTAAAGGGGTGTTCTTAAATACACCCACAAAATCAGTCTTCTCACCCCAGTGTGAGAATACTTTCTTTTCACCCCATCAAATCTTTAAAAAATCTTGCACTTCACCCCAGCACTGGGGTGAGTTTACTGAAATAATATAGGGACGATAAAATTTCGTCGCTAAAAGTAAAAATATTAAATTTTTCATTAAGATAAAACATAATAATAAAATTTACATCGTTCTTAATAAATTTTATTAAAAATTTCATCTAAATAGTACCTCCAAGATACAAAATATTAATTGTCATAAATAAGTTTTAGTAATTACATGATATTTTATATAATCTTTTCTTAAATGTTTATTATTCATATCTCAAATTTATTTACAGATTTTATTTTTATCTTTATCAAATAAGTAAATATAATACTTAATTCACAACTTCAAAAATATTAAAAGATCAATTTGTTGTTTGAAAATATATGTTATCTTTTGTGAAAATGGAAAAAATTAATTGGAAAAATAAAATAGTTTTCATAAAAATAAATCATTGATTAACATATTTTGTTACTTTCGATTTATATGATATTTAATTTTTCAGAGATTCAAGAAAACGATTTCTTTACAAAATAAAATAGTTTTCATAAAAATAAATTAAGAAAAAGATCATTGAAAATGTTATTGTGCCGGTGCAAATAAAAATAAAAATAAAAGTCTAGTAATCTATATAAAATTATGAGAATACTTATTATAAGCATATATTTATGAGATGTATGTAATTAAGTGAAAATAGTAGATGTTTGTTTGTTGAAAATAGTGTAATTTTTTATTAATTTTTAATTTTTAAAACTTTAAATGGGTGAGAAGATAAATTAGTGGCGATTTTTTCAAAGTATAGAAAGCGGGGTGAGAAGAAAGGATTTTGCGCTATTTTTTAGGTTAAGACTAACGTAACTTTGACTTTTAGTGGGGTGAGAAGACGGATTATGTGGGTACATTTAAAAACACCCTTTTAAAGAAGTAAAATTTCTCTTTTTTCTTAAATCATATTTATAAAATACAAATACAACATTGACCAGATAACATTTATTCAATATTTAAATATAATATGTTCAAATAAACAATATATATTTATATATTTATTAAAATATGAAATCCGAAAAGAAAATAAGCATATTTTTAAAATTTAATTTTCAAACTTTAAAGGGTTATTTGGCTTTTGGTCTCCATTAATTGTGTCGTAACTAGCTTTGGTACCCAAAATTCATCATATTGTAGCTTTGGCCCCCCATTTTGAACGGTTTCTGTTCAGATGAGAGTCAAACCGTTTGTTGACTTTTACTTTAGTTGACTTTTACTTTATTCCAAATGCCGGAAAATACCCTCTTGGATAATATGGTTAAAATAAAATCACTTAACCAAAAGTCCTGATGAAGAAGATGAAGCATGGAAAAAAAAGATGATGAAAAGGCCCATTAAAGAAGATCAAATAGCAAAAAAAGAAAAAAAAAAGCATAATATAATATTGAACGATTCACCACATATTCTTCTCATCTTTCTTTATTTACCTCCAATTGCCGCCATCGATTTCGCCATGGCAGGACTTCACCTTTATTTCTGCCTCCTCCATTCTTCCCTCTACACCCTCGTTGATCTTTTATTTACTTCAATAGATTTTGCCGTAATCCACCGAGAGTGTTGATCTTTGTTACTTGCTTTAAATTTTATATATATGTAATGTGTGTGTATGTATATATATATATATATATATGAGAAAACATTATATATACATACTGGGAGTTCTTGCCATTGTGGGTTGAGTGTAGTCCACATTCTCCTTATCTCTCTACTCTGTTACTCTTTATTTGTTCGAAATTTTTTTAGAAAATTCATGTTAGATGAATTCGGTGGATGATTTGTGGGTTTTCTTCTCTCACTAAAAATTTATAAGCGGCTCCTATTTTTTCTCACTAAAAATGATTATATACATAACACAGATCAAATTTCTCTATAAAATAATCCACAATCTTGTCGGAATTTCACAGCACCTCGAACTCTTTGCTGGTGGCATCACTAACACTCCTACCATCGATGGAGGCCCCACCACCGAAGGAGGCTGCCGTTCTCTCTCTTTATTGCTGACGAGGAATTTGACATTGATTGGGTCAAAATGACATAGATGAACCCATCAATTTGGAGATATATGAATATTTGCTCTAAAAATGACAACTTTTTGAAGCATTTGAAGTAGGAATGGCAACGGGTCGGGTATGGGGCGGGTTTGGCTAATACCAAATCCGACCCGCATGCATATCACCCCGCCCCGAACCCGAGACGGGTTTTTTTCCTTAAACCCAAACCCGCCCCGCATACTGTATATAGGAGCCCCGCCCCGCCCCGAATTAGGAGTAACTGGGTCGGGTTGAAAACCCACCTGCCAAACTCCCTTTGTTGTGAACTAAAAAAAAAACCCCACAATTCCACAAAGCAACAGCCTACTGCCTATAGGCAGCAAATCAACAAGCAGCAAAGCAAGAGGACGGAGGACGATGTGCAACTGTGAGAAACAGAGCCACAGAGAGGAGAGACCGGGAGACGGAGGACGATGGACGGAGGATGGAGGACGGGAGGAGGAGAGACCGTGTCTGTGTGGTGAGCTGCGTGTGTGACAGCGTGACCGGTAGACGGAGGACGAGAGGGGGAGAGACCAGAAATGGTGGCCTAGCTGGAGTCGGTGTGGGTGAGACAGTGAGAGAGTTGAGAGACAGAGAGATGTGCGGCGGGCTAAATGGAGAAGAGATTGGGGATTAATCTCTTAGGGTTTGAATTTAATAAATATTTAAAATATTAAATATTAAATAAATATATATATATATATAATATTTATATTAATATATTTATATATATATCTAAGCGGGTCGGGTCGGGTCGGGTTTTAGGAGTGCAGAACCCTAACCCGCCCCGAACCCGGTCCGGGTTTTCAAAATAATTACCAACCCCGACCCGGGCTTAAAAAACCCCGCCCCGAACCCGCCCCATCTGGGTTGGGTCGGGTCGAAAACCCGCCGAGTTGGGTTTTTTTGCCATCCCTAATTTAAAGTTGGGTTTTGATTTGTAGAAGGTGTAGAGAAAAAAAAATGATTAGATCAATGTTATACTTTCCTGCCTTGCCGCCGGCGTATTTGTATCATTGCCAATTTTTATGGTGCGATTTTTTTTACCGTATTTTTTGCCTTCTTTCTCTTCTTCTCTATTATGCATTTATACAAATGTACTCATCATATATATATATGTATATACGGAAATTTTCACATGCGGACCGGTCCGTACGGACCGGGACTTTTAGCGACGCTTTTCCGTCGCTAAAAACATACCCCCAATGTATTCGCGACGGAAAACCGTCGCTAAAGGTCTCGGTCCGTACGGACCGGTCCGTATGTGAAACGCTCTCTATGTATATATTATATAATATAAACTAATTAAACAAAATGGCAGTTTAAAACTTTTAATCAAAAGTTTAAGTCAACAAACGACTTGGCTTTCATTTGAATAGAAACCATTCAAAATGAGAGTCAAAAGTATAATAGTATAAATTTTGAAAATCAAAATTAGTTATAGAACAATTAATGAAAGACAAAAGCCAAATAACCCAACTTTAAAACCAATTTTTAGCCCCTGTTTAGTACTTATCTTTTTTTTCCCCCCCAAATTTTAAAAACTCAACTCTACATTTACATTTCTCAAAAAAATCTTAACTTTACTTTTTCTCTCTAAATTTTTTTTTAAAACACCATAAATTTAAATTCAAAAATCAAAATTAAATAAAAAATATATATTTAAAATATACTTGTCGAGATCTATAAAATAAGATCAATTTTGACTATTTTTTGAAATTTTTTTATGAGACTTTTAGTTGGTTAAAAAAAATTCAAAAAAAAAATCAAATCTACTTTTTAACATACTTTTAAATTATACCAAACACCATATTTTAAACACACAACTTAAAAACTTAACTCAAAACATTTACTAAACAAGTCCTAAATATTCGAATTCAACCGCTGAGATTTAAGTAAATAAAAAAATGCTCCCTTGACTCTTGTCTCATCGTATTTAGAGGAAAAAGAAAAAGAAAAACAAAACCATGGGCTCCACCTTTTTCATCATTTTAGGGCCAACCATTTTTGGCAAATAAATTTGCAGCACTCTTCCAAAAAACTGAAAGACCAAACTGCTTTTACTTGAGAATATACCTTTTCAGTAGATTCATCCATTAGGGTTTATCACTGTGCCCTATTCCTGTTGATTCAACATTATTTGTTCATTTACTTCAAACTCTCTAAACTACCAAATTTTAATCCATTGTTATAGCATATATCATTACACACCTAAATCCAACATACTTTTTGGCTTTGATCCTGTTATCAATGGCAATTTGTTTACCACATTTAGGGCTTTCAAAACTCTCCACTTCATCAACCGATACAGACTCATTCAAGCCATTGAAATTCCAAAATGTGAATTTCGAGTTGAAGGTTTTAGGAAATTCATCCAAGTTTATGTCCATGTATCATTCATTTAGGGTTAAACAAATCATTAGTATCAAATGCTCCGAATCGGATGCTGTTGAGAATATAATCAGTGTTACCGAAGTTCCAAACACTGAATCTGCAAACAAAACTGATTCCGGTAGTGGCGGAGATAATGGAAACGGAAGGTTTCCGGCAGGCGGAGGCGGTGGTGGAGGTGGCGGTGAAGATGATGATGATGCTGATGATAATGATGAAAAGGAATTTGGACCGATAATGAAGTTTGAGGAAGTGATGAGAGAGGCCGAAATGCGAGGGGCTACTCTTCCTAGTGATATGTTAGAGGCTGCAAAAACTATAGGACTTCGTAGACTTATTGTTACTAGATATTTGGATTTGCAGGTTAGTGTGATAGGGATTTTGAACTAAGAGATTGATTATTTTATTGTATTTGTGGAAATGAAGTAATAGTTTTTGGTGTTTATGTTGCAGGGATCAGCTTGGCCTCTAGGGTTTTTGATGAAGTACTGCACAATGCTGAGAAACAGAATGCTTGCTGATCCGTCTTTTCTGTTCAAAGTCGGAACAGAGGTTTGTAAATTATTTAATTTTCTAATTGGTTTGCCTTTTTTTGGTGGGGGTTGGGGGGAATATATTTAACTCCTCCTAAAAAAATTAGATTTTTGTGATGATATTTTAAGCTAATAAATGATTTGACTGTGATTTTATTTATTTTTGGTAAATATCGCTATTTTTCTCGTTGTAATTAATATCATATATTGGGTCATATGTAAGGTGATTCTTATATTTAGATTATTTTTTTTGGTGGGGGGAGGGGGGGGGGGGGGAGTTGATACTTAACTTTTCTTAAAAAAAATGAGGGTGCAAATCCCTATAACTTAGAAATGTTAATCGCTAAATACTAATAAACCAGTTGGAATTATCAAATCCCATCCTTGGTTTGCTTGGAAAATGATTCTACTCTTTAGAATTTGTTACACGGGAAAAATATTCATGGAAAACAAAATTTTTGGCAGAGGTGGTTTTAGGATTTATGGACAATTAGAAATTAGACTATAGCAACTTGTATCAAGTAAACTATTAGTTAGAAAATTTATACATTTAAACACTACTATCTACAATGCAGATTTAGGCCATTTTCTATGGAAAAGATGTGCAATCAAATGCTATGTTCATAATAAACATTGAGAGAACTATCATGTAATATTCGTAGTCATCGCTTGCTTGTTTGGTTGTCATTTTGTTTTGTTGCTCGTGTGGTTTTTGGGTATATAGCCTGTTGAAAATTGATATCTTGTTCAAAGTATTTGCTACATTCATATGGTAGTTTTTATATGTAAACACTGCTTGACGCTTCCAACCCAGTGGGTTTCTTTGAACTTTCATGATGACATGATGTAATGTTAACTCATATGATGCAGGTGGTCATCGATTCTTGTTGTGCAACATTTGCAGAAGTTCAAAAGAGGGGAAAGGATTTCTGGGCAGAATTTGAGTTGTACGCCGCTGATCTTTTGGTTGGAGTGGTTGTTGACATTGCTTTGGTTGGTATGTTAGCACCCTATGCTCGTATAGGAAAGCGATCAATTTCAAGTGGCCGTTTTGGGGGCATTCGGAATTTTGTCGGAGCTCTTCCTAGCAGGTCAATAATGCATTCCAGGGTATTGAGATTTTATGTCTCATTGAACCCTCCTCCCTCCTCCCTCATTCATTATTTTGTTGTTCCTTATGTTTTCATTTAGTTCATTATGCTTCTTGTTCTACTTAGATTTGTCTTGCTCTTCATGGTAGATCATAGTCTGTTATAAACTGAGCTAGGTGTGAATGGATGGATTAAAACAAACAAATACTCTCTTCTTTTTAAAATGACCCTTTTTGCTTTCTGGGACGTCCCAAATTAAGAGTCAAGTTTCTAAAATCAATGTACCAAAGATCACCATAAAAAGGTTTTCCTTTAGTCCATCATTCATTGAACTAAAGAAGGTGGGTGGGAGATGCTTTGGAATTTTTTCTCTTTAAGTCCTACTTTTTGTTCATGTTGGATTCTTCCTCCACTCTTTTACCTGAAGGTGCAAATCTTTGCCTGGTGGGCTTCGGAATGGGAAAGTCAATACCTTTTATTTATTTATTTAAAAAAAAGGGAGGTTTGAGTCTCTCCCTTTAGCTACAAACAACTAAAACCCACCCCATACCTCCCTTGGTGAGACTGGAACCCAGGATCTCTCCCAGGTCCGAGTGGGTGCCTCCCCAACTAGGCTAGCCCACTTGCTCATGGGAAAGTCAATACTTGTTTGATTAAATGAAGGAGACCTGGGGCTTGTTATCACCATCATGGTGCATCTTATCTAAGAAAAAATTGAAAAACATTTGACATTTTTGCCATTACAATTCATGTCAAGTGAACTAGCATTGTGGTAATGTTCCTCTAAGATGGGTGGATACCAATGTAATGGAAATGGGGGGGAGTTGAGTTAATAAGAGATATTTCCGTGCCTAGGGGGGTGTGATGAGCATGGTTTGGGGAGTGTGGATGGAAAGAAATTCTAAGGAAGAATTCTGGGGGAAAACAAGTCTGTATTACCATTATGGATCTCTTCATCTTTGATTTCAAAGGATATGGCATTAATAGCATTTGTTAATTGAGGGAGGTAATAATTTAATTTTTATGGGCCGGATCTGATGATAGACTGTTCAAAGTAATTTGAAGCATAGTTCTGCGTTATCTCAGTTGTTATGAGATTAACCCGCCTTGGCATTTTGCCAAGCTTCCATCTGATGTGCTAGCAGTGGTGGGATTCCCTTCCCCCCACCATTGACAATCTCCAATGGACCCTAAAAAGGTTCTGGTTCAGATTTCTGCTCAGCTTTTTAGTAGAATTCAGCAGTTAAAGAAGGAAAGCTTTGAGTGGAAAATTTTGGGTCTATGGTTTGGACAGAATTCACGAGCTTTATATGGGGTTCCATTGTAGTTGCTTTTTTAACTTTATTTGTGTCATTTTGTAAGGAGGACACCATATCCTCAGTTGCATTGTAATTCTTTCGTTCGTGATATTCAGTTTCTTGTTTCTCATAAAAGACAATCTGGAAATCCTTAAAACCATAATTGCCAGCATCTATTTTTATGCAGTGTAAGATGGGAATTGACTTTTTTTTTTTTTGAATTGTTAACTATTTTGGTTATGCAGTGTTTTTGAAGCTGAGAGGCCTGGATGTAGATTCTCGTTGCAGCAGCGGGTCGCTACATATTTTTACAAGGTATAAAATATTAGGGGACCCTTTTTTGATAGAAAACCAAAGATTTTATTAACCAACTGAAAAGATACAAGGACAAATACAATATCAAAAAAGCTAGATAGCAGACGATAAGACATCCACTGAAAGTTCTAGTGACCTGGGCAAGAACAAGAACTGACCAAAGTCACTCAACACCCTACAACATTAACACTATCCAAAGAAAACAAAAGGCAATCAGTTGCATCAAAAATCCCTGAAGCTTTTGCCCATAGCCCAATCAAAAAACAAGAAAACTCCTAAATGTCAAGCAGCCTATTGCCATCATAGAAAACCTCCATAACTGTTTAACTTTCTTACTATTCTGCCTGAAATGCCATTTAATAAAAGAACTCACTCCATCTCTTAGGAAAAGCTCCCTCCAAGCCAAACATCTCTAGTGCTTTTGACCACACATGCATGACAAACACACAATGGAGTAAAATATGGTCAATGCTTTCATTGTCCCTCCTACACAATACACACCACAAGGGAGAAAGAGACATAAATGACCTTCTCATTTGAACCTTGTCACACATGCTCACTTTCCCCAAAGAGGCCAACCATGCAAACACTTTTATTTTGGTAGGGATTTCACCTTTCCAAATCACGCTGAATTGAGGGAAAAGAGGACTCAAATTCTTTTGTCCAAAGACTCATGATTAATTTGAATATTATCAAAGGTATTCAATAAAGAGATGAATTCATCACATTCGCTATCATTGAAGCTTCTAGAAAAGTTCAATCCCCAGGAATAATTAAAATGAGTGTGCCAAGACAAGACCGATTGAATGTACATATTACGATTGATAGATAGACGATATAAATGAGGAAAGGACTCTTTTAGAGGACAATTATATCATACCATTTCCTTAGTCTTTAGAACTAGAACATTTATGTCAAAATGGGAGAGAACCGACAGTATTTTAGAGTATATTTGACCTGCCTCCTAAAACCCTAGATTTCTTGTTTCATTTTCTATTCTCAAGCAAATTTTACCCAAAGTTAGTCTAGTACCACCTTGTGCACCTGTTTCGTGCTTACATTGTACCATAAATGGTTGTACTATTTGCTAGTTATTTTTTGCTGTTAAATACTAATTTTCTCATTGTGGATCCAGGGTGTCTTGTATGGTTCAGTTGGATTTGGTTGTGGTCTTATTGGCCAAGGCATTGCAAATATGATCATGACTGCCAAAAGGTACCCTTCTATTTATATACACATGTATTAACTCTTATTTATGAAGAGAATTGTTGTGTTTCCTTCTACGGGGTGTTATTTTTATGTGATTTTAGATGTGGGATTTGAACTCCGCCAGTGTTACTTCAATGCTGCCGGTCCCAAGCCCGGGTAAAGGAGGAGGGTTGTGTTAGGCAGTCGGCAGCCAACGTTAAACTTAGTCGAATCTTTATGACATGGACAAACGATATAAGAGTGTTAATGCTAGGTCGTTGCCCAGAAGCAACGCGCTGGATCGTCCGAGTCCAGTGACAAATGAGCAAGGGCCGCTACATCGCCGCCTGGGTGTAGTGAAAAATAAGCAAGGGTTCCCGCATCTTTGTGAACGGGTGCGGGTAAAGAAGCTAGTTCATGATAGGAGGATTCGTTTTGGGACTTGGAATATAGGCACACTCACAGGAAAATCGATGGAAATAGTTGACACTATGATCAGGAGGAGGATCAATTTCATGTGCCTTCAAGAAACTAAGTGGGTTGGAGCTAAGGCGAAGGAATTAGACACTTCGGGTTTTAAGCTTTGGTACACTGGCAAGGTTAAATCGAGAAATGGAGTGGGTATAATTGTCGACAAATGGTGGAAGAAGGACATTGTAGATGTAAAGAGGGTAGGAGATAGGATCCTAGCCCTAAAATTCGTAGTGGAGCAGGACACTTTTAATGTGATAAGTGCTTATGCACCTCAAGTCGGGTGTGAAGAACACCTCAAGATAAAATTTTGGGAGGACTTAGAAGGCTTGATCCAGGATATACCACTTAGAGAAAAGATTTTCCTAGGAGGGGATCTGAATGGGCACGTAGGGAGCTCTTCTGAAAACTATAGGGGGGTGCATGGAGGTTATGGCATTGGGGTGGTAAATACCGAGGGAAAATCTATCCTTGATTTCTCGTCTGCTTATGATCTTATGGTTGCCAATACATGTTTTAAGAAGCGGGAGGAGCACCTCATCACATACAAGAGTGGGGCAGCATGCTCGCAGATCGATTTCTTCCTCTTTAGGAAAGGAGATCGAAAGAGTTGTATGGACTGTAAAGTTATACCTGGAGAGAGCTTGACTACCCAACATAGAGTCCTGGTGATGGATATACGAGTTAAGGGGAAAGTGAAGAGAAGGGGCCAAGGTAAGGTTTCAAGGATTAGATGGTGGCATTTGAAGGGTGAAAAACAAAGGATCTTTCAACACAAGGTGCTGGAGGGAGGGTTTTGGGAGGCAAACGGAAGCGCAAATGATATGTGGGACAAGGCGGCCGAGGGGATCAGGAAGATAGCTAAAGAGACGCTGGGTGAATCAAGAGGGTGTGGACCTAGGGAAAAAGAATCTTGGTGGTGGGATGATAGTGTACAAGATAAAGTTAAGGTAAAAAGAAAATGCTTTAAAGCTTGGTCTCTATGTAAGAATGCGGAAAATTGGGAATCTTACAAAGAAGCAAAGAAAGAGACTAAGAAGGCGGTGAGTGAGTCGAGGACTAAAGCTTTTGATGGATTATACCAATCTTTAGGCACCAAAGCTGGGGAAAAAGCTATTTACCGACTTGCTAAAGGTCGAGAAAGGAAGACAAAAGACTTGGATCAAGTGAGATGCATTAAGGACGAAGAAGGTAATGTCTTGGTTAAAGAACAAGACATACAAGAGAGATGGAAGAACTATTTTCACAAATTATTTAATGAAGGTTACGAGATTTTAGCATGTGGAGATGAGCTGAACATGCGAGAGGATGACCAAAATTTCACCTTTTATCGCAGAATTCAAGAAAAGGAAGTGAAAGAAGCATTGAAACGAATGGATAGTGGTAAAGCAGTTGGGCCAGATAGTATACCTATTGAGGTTTGGAAGGGTCTAGGTGATAAAGGCATTGGTTGGCTCACAAGGTTTTTCAACAAGATATTGAGGTCAAAGAAGATGCCGGAAGAATGGAGGAGAAGCACCCTAATCCCGATTTATAAGAATAAAGGGGATATACAAAATTGCGCCAATTACAGGGGGATTAAACTCATGAGTCATACTATGAAGTTATGGGAAAGGGTGATTGAGCGGAGACTAAGAAAAGAAACCAGCATTTTAGATAATCAATTTGGTTTTATGCCCGGAAGGTCGACCATGGAAGCAATTTACTTGTTGCGGCGTTTGATGGAGCAATATCGGAGGGATCAAAAGGACCTACACATGGTTTTCATTGACTTGGAGAAGGCGTACGATAGGGTACCCAGAGAGATTTTGTGGAAAGCCCAGAGAAGAAAGGGGTTAGGATTGCCTATATTCGTGTTATCAAGGACATGTATGAAGGAGCTATGACTAGTGTGAGAACACATAGTGGGTCCACAGAAGATTTTCCTATAACTATAGGACTACACCAAGGGTCAGCTTTGAGCCCTTATCTGTTTACCTTGGTCTTGGATGTACTCACGGAACACATTCAAGAGCCAGCACCGCGATGTATGCTGTTTGCAGATGATATTGTCCTAGTGGGTGAGTCCAGAGAAGAGCTAAATGGGAAGGTGGAAACTTGGAGACAAAATTTAGAAGCGCATGGCTTTCGTTTAAGCAGAAGTAAGACAGAATACATGGAGTGCAAGTTCAATAAAAAGCGGAGCACTACTAACTTAGAGGTAAAAGTTGGGGATAATGTCATACCACAAGTCACTCGGTTTAAGTATCTTGGATCCATTATACAAGAAGATGGGGAGATAGAGGGAGATGTAAATCACCGGATTCAAGCAGGATGGTTGAAATGGAGGAAAGCTTCGGGTGTGTTATGTGATAAAAAGGTACCACTCAAGTTAAAAGGAAAATTCTATCGTACCGCGGTTAGACCAGCAATGTTGTATGGGACTGAGTGTTGGGCGGTCAAAAGCCAACACGAGAATAAACTAAGTGTAGCTGAGATGAGAATGTTGAGATGGATGAGTGGCAAGACTAGGAAAGATAAGATCAGGAATGTTACCATCAGAGAGGGAGTTGGGGTGGCACCTATTACAGAAAAGATGGTTGAATCTCGACTTAGATGGTTTGGGCATGTATGGAGGAGACCTGCAGATGCCATGGTTAGGAGAGTTGATCATATGGAGGGAAGCCTAGTTGTTAGAGGCAGAGGAAGACCTAGAAAAACTATAGGTGAAACTATTAAGAAGGATTTAGAGGCGAATGGTTTCACTAGAGATATGATTCACGACAGACCACTATGGCGTCGTTTGATCCATGTAGCCGACCCCACCTAGTGGGATAAAGGCTTGTTGTTGTTGTTGTTGTTGTTGTAGATGTGGGATTTGAATATTCTCGTTATTTCTAATTCGAAATGTACTTTTTAAAAGAATTACAAGATTTCTAAAGTTTCTGAGATTTTAAAGTCTTGCAAATTGTGTTAATCTAGAATCTCATACAATTGGGGTCATTCGAAAAGTACTGTGTAGAAATGAAGAGTTCAAATTTCAATCAAAATGACTTCAAATTCAATCAAAACTCATTATATGTTTATATTCCTCTCCTTCCCCTTCAGTCATCATCACGCACTCTCTCTCTCTCTCTCTCTCTCTCTCAAAATAGAATATATAAATGGATAAGAAACCAACTTCAACTACTTAAATTTTGATATTTGAGAAATAAATTTAAAAATCTTGAAACTCTTAAAAGAACAAATAAATTTAAAACCCGTTGTTTTAAAATCACAAGTATTATAATTATTGTGAAAAGTTTTATCAAAAAAAAATAATTATTGTGAAAAGAACACAACCCTGTCTCAATGAGCGCAGGACTCGAAAGAAATCTAAGTATTAATATTTCGACTTTGATTGGATGGCTACATGTATCCTTTGCTCTTTCTTGAGGGGGATAAAATTACTAACTTCTTTTTTCTTTTTCTCCACATGATAGGAGCATAAGAAAATCAGAAGAGGACATACCTGTACCTCCTTTAATAAAAAGCGCTGCTCTCTGGGGTAAGTTTTTAATTGTATTATTTCAAATCCTTGGCCTGCAAACGAGTGAAACGTTAATGTATAGAAAAAAGAAGCATCCGACTTTTTTCTCTTTTACATCCAGTACTTGTTTCTTTGCTTTTTAAGATGCATTTGTTCCATCCATATCAAATTCATTGTGCAAATAGGAAATGTTGCAGTTGGTTATGTTTAAGCTTTTTCGCTATTGAGACTACATCCTTAAAGATGCTGTAATTAGAAAAGTTAATTCTTGCAGTCTTATACGCTAAGAGAAAATCTTGCTAGAAAAACTGAACTTTATATGAAAGATAAATACAATTGTACCAAAGGAAGGAAGACAAGACAAAGAACAGGAAAAAGGTCATTAACTCATTACATAATAAGAAATTTATTCTTATGAATTCTTTTCTGGTTAGAGGAAAAGTTTGGAAACAACATTTACAAGCATACGGACTAGGGTCTAAAATTTGTTTTGTTGTTTCTTATGGTTGTTTGTAGGGAACATTAGTAGAACATTATGTTGTTTTGGTCAAATCTTGTGAGACCTTTTGTCATTTCCAAAAGAAACTTTATTGGCCTTTTTTCAAATGAGTCTTTTGTATTTGCTCTTTCTGAACTCTCCAAAATAAATCTTGTGCATTTTTACTGTTTGTGTTTTATATCTGTGAGAGGAACATGGAATCATCCATTATAATCACTTTTGGTCTTCTATTTGAGTTCTTTCTTAGATGGGAAATTCACATATAAAGTTTCGTAGCTTGTTACACAGGATGCAAATTCCTGGGCTAGTCTCTAAAGTTATATGGAAAAGTTATAATTTATGATTTCAGGAGAAGTACAATAGCTTGAAATCGCTCAGATTTATCAAGTAATCTTTTCCGCTAGCCAGGACTCATTTAAATAGAAACTTGTGTGAAAATTTGAGCCGTCATTTTTAAAAGAATGGTCAAGATTTCTTCAACTCTCAATCACTCAAGAGGAGCCCAATACTAAAAAACTACCTTCCCCCAAAGTTTTTGTTGTTCTTGGAAAATTCTCGATGTAAACCAATGAATGCACTTAGTTGGGGGTTTCTTTTTGACATGTTTATGTGCCATTTTTTTGTCTGCCTGCCTTTGCTGTAATTATATTCGGCCTGCTAATTTCTCTTCTTAATCAGGCGTTTTCCTTGCGGTGTCCTCAAATACGCGTTACCAAGTTATAAATGGATTGGAGTTCCTGGTAGAAGGGTCACCTCTAGCGAAGCGGGTCCCGCCCGTGGCAATGGCTTTCACGGTGGGTGTCCGTTTCGCCAACAATATCTATGGCGGTATGCAGTTTGTCGATTGGGCAAGATGGAGTGGAGTTCAATAGGAGCATCCTTTATAATGTGGTATAGGTGGGTTTTCTTTTCTTTTTCCTTTTCATCCTATTTTATGAGATGGAGAATTATTTATTTTGGCAGTTATTTTATTTTCCCTTGTCAGTTTAGCTGTGAAGTAGCTATCTTTGTTACTTAGGCTTTATAGATTATAATGTTTGATGAAAGGTTACAATTAAATAATAAATGAAGTTTGACTTTTGTTTGGTTTGCTTTATTTTATGTTAAAATTGTTGAATCTAACAGACTTGAGGGTAGTCCAGGAAGGGATTAATCGAGATGTTTAGAGAATAGTCATCATATCAATTGTAAAATTTAAAGAGGGACTTATATAAGCATGTAATATTTTATAAATAATGTTTAGAGAAATGTTGACGAGCCCCAAAAACATATTAAAAGTTGTAGTCGAAAGTAAATTTAAATCATTTATATATATACTATAATTTAAGAGAAAGAAAGTAATAAATAATTGAGATACTTTTACACTAATGAATGTGTTTTAGGAAAAAGAAAAAAAAAATTAAGCTATATGGCATTATTAATATCAATAATAATTTGTTCAAATGTCTAAGAAGGGCCAAGACCACCGCCAGATCGCCAATGGGTTCAGCATGCTGGTACCAAAAAAGGTTGAGTGTGATTCAGATCCCACCAGCTCATCATTGGGAATCTTCTTGTTTAATAGGGGAAAAGACATGTCCCAGAAACCATTAGGTGAGCCCACTAGGTTGTAATTAATTTGTCTCCCTTTAATTGCTATGGTTAGAGCCCCACACCAAATATTTGAAAATCTGTTTTTTTTCATAAGGCTCCGTCTGATTGTAGTCACAAGGAGGCGAAGAAAAAAAAAAAAAATTAAGTTAGTTTTGGTGAGGAGATGAAAAATAAGTTGAGGGATGGGGATAATTTCTTCTTAATTTTTAAGTTTTTTCATGAAAAAATTTTTTCTTCACTTAATAGTAAGGAAAAAAAATTTACAAAAAATATAAAAGATGTCTACTCATAAAATGAGCAATATTTTTTTTTATTTTATATTTTTTCACACAAATTAATTAATTTTTTTTTTCTATCTTTGTAATGAAACAGAGCCTAAACATATTATATTTTCCCATCGACTTGTGTATCACTGCATTTTTGTAGCAATCAATTTATTTGGTAAGAGATTTCGTATTTAAATATCTCAAGTGTAAATTATCTTGGATTAGCAACTGTTTCAAAAATTAGTATCACATTTAATATGGTGTAAAAATACACCTCATAGAAAAACATAACATTACGTTAAACTCATTTTTTCTTTGGGACATTATGTTTGATGAAAAACATTATACAAACACACACACAAATTAGGATGCTTGGAGTATTAGGTGTATGGTAGAGAGGTCAAAAATCATCCAACTTGAAGTGGGTTTGGACATATACAGAACATAATTAAATTTCTAAAAAAAAAAATCTTCTAAAAACACCCACATATTTAGTCAGTTCAACTGGAACATAGTTTTAGGTAGGTCAAATTTGGGTATGGTTAAGCCTATCCCAAATTTAATCCATTGACATCGTTAACGTTTTAAAGTTAGTAACTGCAACAATTTTATCTCTACACGTGATTCATTTCTACTTTTTTAAAATTTCAACCATTATTGTTCTAATTTCTAAAGGGTTATAGGTTGAAGTTAATAAAAATTTAATACTTTAAGGCCTCGTTTAATTCAAGTATTAGGATCAGTGGGATTAATAATACCAGTATTAATAATACTGGACTATTAATCCTGGTATTAATTTAATACCAATACCCTGTTTGATTCATACAGTATTAATATTGGGATATCTCATGCTGATGTTAATACCATGTGTTGGTTATGTAACTTGTATACATGATTATATTTTGGACTAACAAAATAAAAAAAGTTTCTAAAAAAAAAATAAAAAATAAAAAAATTAAATTAATTTTTTTTTTAAAAATAAATTCAATTTTTTTTAAAAAAATATTTTTTTTTAAATAAATTAAAATAATAATAATATAGTAGTAGTAGTGGCATTTTTGAAAATATATGGTTCATTTTTCTTAATCCTAGATAAACAATACCACCTCTCCCTGGTATTAAATTATAGCACAAAGAGTGGTATTAAGTTAGTACCAGTATTAGTAATTCCAGTACATTTGTGCGAATCAAACAAGGTATTATAGAAAAAGTGGTATTAATAATCTCATCCCACTTTTTAATACCCGAATCAAACGAGGCCTAATAGTCAATTAAAAGTTTTAAATACTTAAGTCAAAATATTTGATGTCCGGCAAAATGCTTGCCGAAAATCAGAACCCAGGTACGAACCAGTACAAAAATGAAAAATCCATTTGGTTCCTAAACAAAAACTACTTTTTAGGTTCTCTCTTCTTTCTTTTTTCTTGAGAGATATTCTCTCTTTAATTTTGTTATCCTACTACTATCCGATATAAATAAGTTAAATATATATTATTATATCATATCATATATTATTTTACGTCCACATAGATGCTCTTGTTTACAATTTACAAACGAATAATATTTATTTAATTTTAAAACTCGACAACCAATTGTAACATGACAAAATCAATGACGTAGTACAAAATAATTTTTCTTTAACTTGTGGTAAAAATATTTGATGTAATTATTTTAGATATTTAATCCAATACATACAAAATAATTTTAATTTTATCGTATATAATTATTTATTATGTTATACCATATCATTGTTAAAAGTAGTTAAGCTTTACTACAAAAGTTCAAAAGATAAAACTTAAAAGGCATCACTTTGAAGTTTGAAATTACAGGCCGTTGGATCTAACGGCCCCATGTCCATTGATTTCGGGTCACTTGAAAAATCACTGCATTTAATATTTTATCCGAAAAAACAAAAACATAATGATGTAGCATGTCTCAAAAATTAAAGTAATTAATAAAAAAAAACACGTTTTTTAGGGAAAAAATAAAAGACCTATTGACATTTTAACCCCACAAAATTCTATGATTTTTTCACTTTTATTTATAAATAATTAATACAAAAAAAATACGCAGTTTTTAGAAAAGTAAAAAGAGAGTTATTGAAGTTTATTTTTATAAAATTTGACTAATTTTTTTACGTCTATTTATGAAATTTATTTTTCACTGATTATTCGTAAAATTTAATTGTATTACTATCAAAATTTAATATCTTTTTTTTTGACTAAAATTATTAGGTATCACTTTGATCTCCCGGCCTACATCCGCTATACATGATATTTTTTGTCAAAACAAATAAACAAAATATTAAATTTTGGATTAAAGAGAGAATGTTATCAAACTTTAATGCATGACATAAAAATAACTTTACGAATGAAAGTGAAAAATAAGTTAAACTTGGTGGAGGTAAAATGTAAATAACTTAAAAAAATTATATTAGAATGAGAATAAAATGAAGTCGTCTTCTCCAGTGGCCGACGGCTTTTCCAATTTTGCCTCAGAGTCCACCTTCTCCATCTTTCTCTCTCTAGAAAAACCCCTTTCTCTCACTAGATCCCTGTTCCTTCTTTTCTCTCTGTATCCACACAGACACACACACATATATATATATGTAACCTCATTTTATATGAAATTCTGCTCGATCTTTCTCCCAATCTCGCACTTTTCGTACCGTTGGATCGAGAAAGCAACGGCTACGATCTAGAGAGACGGAATCGCAAGTATATTCTCGTAGATCTGTGCAGAAATGGCGTTGTCAGGTATGAGAGGTCTGTCAGTATTTATTAGCGACATTCGTAATTGTCAGAACAAAGAACAGGAACGCCTTCGTGTTGATAAGGAGCTCGGAAATATCCGTACTCGTTTCAAAAATGAGAAGGTTAGGGTTTATCATCTCTAATTTAAGCAAGTATATCTCTATGTTTTTTTCAAGTATGGTACATTTAATTCCACTAATTTTGGTATACCTTAAGGTGTTAGCAGTAGCTAAAGGTTAATTAAGGAGCAGTTTGATTTTTTTAGCCTCTGATTGCTGAATGCTTAATGCTGAATGAAATCTCAGAAAGTTGTGTTTTATTTTATTTGGCTCTGAAAGCTAAATACATGACATTTTATAAATTTACCCTACTATTAACATATGCATCAATTCCTAGAGAATACAAAGAAAAGGGGCATTATTGGAATTAATTTCATTATAAAATTAAGCATTCAGTCCAGGATTTGCCTCTTAACGCTACTATAAGTTTGATGATTTTGCGAAGGAAATTTAGTTGCCGAATTATGAAAATTTAGGGCGATTTGAGATTACCTCTATAAGTTCAGTTGTGAGCTATATGACAAAAGCCTCGAGTAATAGATGGATGCGTACTTGTAGCAGTTCATAATCTTTTGCACTTGTTTGTGCTGATATTTATACTAGAAGACTTTGATACGTAAATGGTATATTGTTGATTAAGTACATCAACTAGCATTTTCCAATTCACTATTTTATTTTTATGTTTTCTCCCTCAAATACATCTGAGTTATAGGTTACCAATACTGATAAGAGTTAAATTGTCTCACTGCTTGTGGCAAGAGGAATTTTGAAGAGTAACTGCCTTACAGATTACACCCGTGCCAAAGGCACAATCAACCTTACAAAAGCATCTTATATCTTCACCCTTAAATAACACGACTTGCATTTAAGTCCTTGAAAAAGCATCTTACATCTCAACCATTCAAAAAACATCTTGCATCTCAATCATCCAATCTTTAATCCCTTATACATTTTTAGGATTCAAAAGCCATTCTCCTTTATTTTATAGATAATGAATTGTACCACCCCAATTGGTGTATTTGGTGTTTAGACCTATAGCAATGCATGCCAGGCCTCAGTGGATGTTTCCATGAATTGATAAAAGAAAAACGTAGAGCATTTGTTTACTTGGTAGGACAATGTTAGCAAAGGTAACATACATGGTCATGCAAAGGTCTAGGCAAGGAAAGCAGTCTTTCCTTCATTATGTTAGCTTAAGTTTAAGATTAATGAATGAGATAAGGAAAGAATTATCACTAAACATTTTATTGTAATTCTTTTAGTCTTTTTACGTATACTTTAGTTATTTAAAGGGCAACCTAATAGAAATCAAAGATGGACCTCATCTTCACTCTCCCCCTGTTGTTTCCATCTACTTACTAATGAAATCTCACCCATCAGTCCCCTAACTTTCTCTGCTTTCCTTCCGCTTCTCTCCAACCAATCATGCTGCTGAGTTTTTAGTGTTTAACCTAGGCCATTGTAACTATATTCAGCAAGTCCTTGCCAAGAAAGTTAAGGTTGCCATTTCTGATATGTTTGCTTGAAATTGAAATGATTTACGATATTGGGACCCTGTATCCCCTCTCTGTTACTTTGGATGTTGATCTTCTGAGTCGTCTTATCTATGAGCCAAGGAGGTTGGGTTGTTGGATACATCATCTATTGGTGGCGATAGGGTTCTGTTTCACGTCTTCAATTTTCCCATTAAACTATTCTCTTTTTACATTTTCGGGGATAATACTTCTGGGATTAAGAATTTGTTAGCCATCTTGCAAATTTTTCAAAGAGATTCCTGCCCTCAAGTTCAATATGGAAAAGAGTGACATTGCAGGGATGAACATGGAGGCTTCTTTAGCTTCAATTGTTAGATGTATGGTTTAGGAGTGGTCTTTGGTTTACTTGGGTGTTCCTTTAGGAGGGAATGTTAGGTCCACTTTTTCTTTTATCTTGCTGTGAAGATGGTCTCGAAGTAGTTAGGTGGTTGGAAGAGAGCATATTTACTACTTGTCTGCTTTTAGGATTCTTGTGGCCACATCGGATAGGATTGAGACCTTTCTACAAGCCTACACCTGAAAAATAAACTCATAAAGTAGTACGATCTCTGTTGCTATCAGGTTGATAATGTTGGGATGGTCATACATTTTCGTACAAATAGTAAGCAGCATATTTTGGATGTATGAGAGATTATACCAATTCCCAGCAAGGTAGGTAGGTACCTTGGTGTGATCCTCCAACCAGTATACACTTTTAAGGATTCCAAATTATAGTCTAGGAAACCTCATGTACCTTCGTAGTTCCTGTCAAACCTCAGCAAGAACATTGGACTGCTATCCCATTTTATGCTGGATGGTTCCATAGCGGACTTGGTACTCCTGACAGTAACAATTCTGGCTAATAACTCGTACGGCATTCCCTAGTTTTTAGAGAAATGCTAACTGTGAACTGCCCCCAATGGCTTTCTGTTCAGTACTACTCAGTTTGGGGTGGAGGGTGGGGAGGTATTTGAGAGGGAGTGGAACAACATATTAGATTTTTTTTGATAGGAAACAAAAACTTTTATTAATCCAAAAAAAAAAAAACAGCTCCATCAACAAGATAGTTAGAGAAACAGAGAATAAGACATCAACAATATTAGTTGCAAATGATAAGGTTTAGAACTTATGCTTAGTGTTTAACTATGTCATCTATTCCCAAAATTTGCTTCAATTTGTTAATCAGAACAGTCTAAGAACATTATATCGGCTAGTGAAGTGTGTGGTGGCTCAATGTGAGTTCACTATTAGACACACTATTTATCTTATACTGGAATTTTCAATCCCAGTGGTCACCTTTATTATTCTTGGTCCAAACGTAATCAAAAGGAATGCTTTGACATTACTTCTTTTTCATCCAGCTTCTGCATGTAGCTTTTTAGCTCTTCTTTTCTTCTAGCTCATTCTCTGCTTGACAACCTTTTGAAAAGCACCAGGCAGAAGTTGGGCGGCAAAAGGGGGACTAGACTGCTATGACTTGGTGGTTTGATTATTAATTTATTTATTTTTAGAAATATAATACTACAAAATATCTAAGTCCACTTATGAAAGAGACATTACTGTTCATTAGTTGAACATTTCTTATAATTTAAACATAAGAAACATTAATCTAAAAATAAAGAGTGAAGAACTCCACCAATAATTTAAACATAGGCGGGGATTTTAGAACGCCGCCGATTGGTTATTTGTGTGTTTTACGCCATTTTTTCTTTTGCTTACGCATGCCTGAGTATTGTTTTTCTATCTACATGAAAAACATGGTCGACCAAGCTGTAAGTGGGCTGTTTAGCTTTACCAAAAACTTATTTTGTATTGAAATTACTGTTGATTTTGTTGATCATCTCCCAGTCCCTTGTCCATCTTTGCCTGGCTCAGCCAATTAATTTGTTAAAAGGTGTTTATTGGTTAGGGACTGGGGAATCTCATGTTGTCCATTTATTTTGGAATTTGGTTGCACTTACAACATCTATTCAGGTAAATTGGTTAGGGACCGAGCCTTAGGTGGTTGAATTTTTTCCTTTTGCTTCTGACAGGGTTTGACACCTTACGAAAAGAAGAAATATGTTTGGAAAATGCTTTACATTTATATGCTGGGTTATGATGTTGATTTTGGTCACATGGAAGCTGTTTCTTTGATATCTGCACCAAAGTATCCAGAAAAACAGGTATTGTGTATATCCGTTTTCCCCAAATGTCTTAGATGTTTATTTTTGTTGCCCCATTTATCCCAAGAATAAATGTCTTTCACTGTATTCTGGTGTCATTTCAACGACTTCAATGGGTAGGCTCATCAAATTAAAGGTTAAGTTCAAATAACATGAATATTTAACCATCTGGTGGAGGTTTAAGAATGTAAGTACTTCTTTTCGTAAAATTCTTAGCTGATTTGTGGACTCTGCAACATGTAAATAACTAGCACATTAGGTAGCCACGTTAACCATGCTTCCATTTTATGTTCTAATGAAGCAACTTCCCTGACCTTTTTGGAACAAATTCCCCTCGACATTGTATTCAGTTGTGCCAAGAGCCAACACCAGTGGATCCTGTTAACCAGTAGTCAGATGAGTCTTTGTCCACTAAGATATTACAGAAGTTCATTGCAACTTAACCTCAGGCTATACAAATGAGTATGTTTGCACTGGCCACCATGCAATTTCTTCAAATATTTGCTCATGAATTCAATGTCATAACTAATTAACAACTCTTCTCTTCTTTGAAAAAAGGAGGTCCAAGTCTCTTTCTTGTTTCAACTTGCAACTACAAGTGAAAGAGGGAAAGGGGGAAGGAAACCACAACCTCCCAAGCGGAGAGGTTGATGCAGGAGAAGAAGAAAATCAGAGGAGAAGAGAGAAAAGAATAACTAGAAGACTTTATTGATGATTGAATAATAAATTGCTTAAAAACTAAAAGACTAAGCCTTTTTATGTAGAAGTAAAAGCTATCGTAATCAAACTAGAATTTGAATAAATGACTAAACTTTTACCAATTAAGCTAGGAATCCTAATTAGACTCAAATTAATTAAAATACATTCTAAAATTAATAAAACTATAATTCCTGAGCCTAATAGAAATCTAAATCCTAAATAAAATAGAATTCCTAAAAAAATAATAATAACATTAAATTTCCAAAACCATTGTTCCTATGATTATTGTTTTGTCCTTCAAAGGAGGTGGGGCAATGCTGCTTGAACTAGAGCTCTTGGGCTAATCAACTCAAGAAATATACGTCTGATGCTAAAACTTGTTTTTGAATATTTGCCCAATCTTTTGTTATTTTGGTTGTCCTATGGACTAATTTATTTTTCTTTCTAGCTTTCATTGTGTGATGCTCTTTTTGTATGCCTGATGTGTTGGAATAGGGGATAATAAGTTTGATAATTTAGAGAGAATGATAATATTATTCCATGATCATAAATAATGAAAACAACGCACCTTATATAGGAAATAAGCACAACTCCTAATTAACCTAGAGTCCCTATCAAGGTGGGATTCTATCCACAACTAAAATAACATAAATAAATAAAATAAATAATACTGAATTATCAATACTCCCCCTCAAGTTGGTGTGAAGATATCCGTCAGGCCCAACTTGCTCACTTGAAATTCGAACTGTTGCCTTAACAGGCCCTTGGTCAAAATATCTGCAACTTGTTGATTAGACAGAACAAAGGGAGTACATATAATTCCACCTTCTAGTTTCTCTTTGATGAAGTGCCTATCAATCTCAACATGTTTTGTCCTATCATGTAAGACCGGATTGTGGGCAATACTGATAGCAGCCTTGTTATCGCAGTATAGCTTCATCGGGAGACTTATTGGCCTTTTGAGTTCCTCTAAGACCTTTTGTAGCCAAAGAACTTCACATACTCTTTGAGCCATTGATCTAAACTCAGCTTTTGCACTGCTTCGAGCGACAACACTTTGCTTCTTGCTTTTTCATGTAGCCAAGTTGCCTTAAAGAAACGTACAGTAGCCAAACGTAGACCGTCTATCAGTAACCGAGCCAGCCCAATCAGCATCGGTATACACCTCTATCCCTCTTTTATCGTTCTTCTTGAAGAATAGACCTTTTCTTGGGGAGCCTTTGAGGTAACGAAGAATACGGTACACCGCCTCTAGATGCTCTTTACATGGTGAGTGCATGAACTGACTAACCATGCTCACAGCGAAAGCAATGTCAGGGCGCGTATGAGACAAGTAGATTAGTTTCCCAACTAACCTCTGGTATCTCCCTGTTTCGACTGGAACACCATCTTTAACATCTCCTAGCTTGGTACCCAGTTCTATGGGAGTATCCGATGGCTTACACTCACTCACCCCAGTTTCTGACAGCAGATCCAAAATATATTTCCGTTGTGATACTACAATACCACTTTTTGAACGGGCCACCTCCGTTACAAGGAAGTATCGTAGGTCACCAAGATCCTTAATCTCAAATTATCTAACAAGATTTCGCTTCAGTCGATTCATTTCTTCAACATCATCCCTTGTCAAAATCATATCATCCACATAAACAATGAGAACAGAAAGTTCGTTTCTTGTGGACGCCTTAGTGAAGAGAGTATGATCAGATTGCCCTTGATTATACCCTTGGCCCTTGAGGAACTTCGTTAATCTTTCGAACCACGCTCTAGGGCATTGTTTAAGGCCATACAAAGACCTCTTTAGCTTGTAGATTTTTGTCCCAAATTCCTCAGTAAAACCAGGTGGAGGTTCCATATAGACTTCCTCTTCTAGGTTTTCATTCAAGAAGGCATTCTTCACATCTAGCTGATTCAAAGGTCAGTCCAAGTTAGTTGCAACTGATAAGAGAACCCGAACTATATTTAATTTTGTCACGGGAGAAAAAGTTTCGGAGTAGTCGACTCCATACGTTTGAGTGAAGCCTTTAGCCACCAGACGAGCTTTGTACCGTTCCACTGACCCATCTGAGTTATACTTCACAGTGAATACCCATTTACAACCAACAACTGTCTTTCCTTCTGGAAGCTTTACTTTCTCCCAAGTAGCATTTTTCTCCAGCGCTCTCATCTCCTCATATACCGCTTCTTTCCACTCCGGAACATTTAGAGCATCCTGGACATTGTTAGGAATAACCACATTCAACACACGAGAGATAAATACAGAATAAGAAGGTGAGATATTTTTATATGACACAAAGTTTGAAATGGGATATTTGGGAGATTTCGTACACGCTCTGACTCCTTTTCTAAGAGCAATAGGGAGATCAAGTTGATCAGACTGAGTTGACTCGATATTAGCTTGAGAACTACCTTCAGGTATCTCGGAAGAGTCATCGTGAGTATCATGATCCACCTCCAGGTTGGATTCTTGGGGTTGCAGAGGGATGGTTTCTTTCCTTGTTCTGGATTTTTCCTAGAATAAACAAGACCTTTATACCGTTTTACACACATCTCTGGTCCATCGGTAGTCAGATTTTGGGATGACACTAACCTTGGTTGTTCACCATTACCAACACAAGTATCTTCAATATTTAATTCATTTGTTTTCCCAGATTGTGTGTTAAAATAATTAGGTACTTGTTCATACAAAACATCAACGACTGAATTATCAAAACCGCAACCACCATCTTCACTCGTGCTCTCCCCATGAAGATGGGAGTTGTAATAGGATCGCCTCTCGAAAAAGGTAACATCCATAGAAATAGGGGTGTGCCGAAAAACTGAAAAACCGGTCCGAACCGAACCGATTTAGTCGGTTATTTAAGGTTTTCGGTCCGGTTCGGTTGAAAAAAATGAAAACCGATGGGGGTCGGTTCGGTTGGCGGTTAGCGGAGTTACGAAACCGGCAATAACCGAACCGAACCGAAATAACATGTGTCATGCTACTATTGGTTGGTTAAATTTATTTCTTTATATATATATATTATATGTTACATATTAAATAGATAAAAAATATATAAACTAAAATGTTATTTATTAAAAATTGATTTTAATGTCATGGCCCAACAATACAAAATAGGCCCAAATTAAAGCCCAA
Organism: Lonicera japonica; assembly: GCA_021464415.1. Taxonomy (NCBI): domain Eukaryota; kingdom Viridiplantae; phylum Streptophyta; class Magnoliopsida; order Dipsacales; family Caprifoliaceae; genus Lonicera; species Lonicera japonica. The sequence continues at coordinate 22,270,670 of CM038463.1, forward strand.
AACCGACAATAACCGAATAACCGACAATAACCGAACCGACCCCGACCGGTTTTAGGTGTGTAGCGGTTCGGCTCGGTTGACCGTTGTCGTAAAACCGACAGGTCGGTTCGGTTGGCGGTTAAATTGCACGGTTCGGTTAACCGAACCGTGCACACCCCTACATAGAAATGTATAATTTCTTGGAAATCGGATCAAAACATTTATACCCTTTCTGATTTGTAGGATAGCCTACAAAAATACATTTGTGTGCCTTTGGATCAAGTTTAGAATTTTTTGGGTCATGATTATGAACAAAGGCACCACTTCCAAATATTTTTAAGGGAATATCCCCTAATAACCGAGTGTTGGGAAATAGATCAGAAAGCAATTTTATAGGGGCTTTAAATTTCAAAGTTCGTGTTGGAAGCCGATTAATAAGGTAAGTAGCAGTCAAAATAGCATCTCCCCAAAGGTATTTTGGAACTTTAGTTTGAAAAATTAAAGCACGAGCAACTTCAAGTAAATGTCTATTTTTCCTTTCGGCAACTCCATTCTGTTGAGGAGTATAATTACAAGAACTTTGATGAATTATTCCATTTTTGACGAAAAAATCCCCTAACATCTTATTAAAAAATTCCTTCCCATTATCACTCCGAAAATTTTGAATTTTGGTTTGAAACTGTGTATGTATCATGGTGTAAAAGTTTTGAAACACACTCCCAACTTTGATTTTTCTTTTAAAAGAAAGACCCAACATACTCTAGTGTGGTCATCAATGAAAGTTACAAACCAACGTTTGCCAGACCAACTCTAGAGGGATCCCAAACATCACTGTGAATCAAAGTGAAAGGTTGTGATTTCTTATATGGTTGAGACGGAAAAACCGTGCGTTGATGTTTTGCTAATTCACAAGATTCACATCGAAATTTTAGCAAATTTTTATTCATTAATAACTTGGGAAACAAATGTTTTAAATACTGAAAGTTTGGATCTCCTAACCTATAATGCCATAGCAAAATCTGACTATCACTAGAAACAGAAATAGAATTAAAACAAGTCTGCCGGTCTTGCCTTCCAGAGGTGGACCCATTATTGAAGAAGTAGAAACCTCCATCCTGTTTAGCAACCCCAATCATCTTCCCTGAATTTGAATCCTGAAATTCACAATGAGAAGACCAAAAGTTAACTTGACAATTGAGATCAAGAGCTAATTTGCTGACAGATATAAGATTATACGATAAATTAGGGACATGTAAGACATCTTTGAGAGTGAGAGATGGGGAGACGATTATGGTTCCTTTGCCGGCAACCGCAGCGAAAGAACCATCAGCAATTTTAACCTTTTGATTCCCTGCACAGGGAGTATATGACGAAAAAAATTCCAAGATACCGGTCATGTGGTCAATGGCCCCTGAATCTAATATCCAGTTGCTATGGGATTTGATACAGGCAATTGTAGCTATGAACTTATTACCTGACTGAGTTATGGAACATGAGGAGCCAGAGTTTCCTAAGGAATGAGTTTGAACCATTTTACACAGATGCTCTAATTGTTCCTTTGTGAATGGAAGTTGTTCTGAGGAAGATAGTTGCTCTGAATCTGCATTATTCGCTTGGAATGCTCGTGTTCCTCCCCTCGTTTTGTTATCACGCTTCTTCCAATTTGCTGGTTTACCATGAAGCTTCCAGCAACTATTCCTAGTATGACCTGACCGCTTGCAATGATCACACCACAATTTCTGCTTTCTTCCCCGCTTATCGCTGTCTACGGCTTTATCAAAAGCTACCAATGCAGAGCCCTCACTATCTGTACGGGGCTCCTGTTCGTCTTTCAACATCACAGATCGTCGAGCCTCTTCTCTTCGTACCTCTGAAAACACCTCTCTGATAGTGGGCAGAGGTATTCTGCCTAAAATACGACCCGAACTTCGTCTAGGTCCTTGTTTAGTCCAGCCAAGAAGACAAACACCCGACCTCGCTCAACTTTCTTCTTGTAACGAGCACTATCATTCGGGTTTTTTCACTCTTCAGTTTCAAACAAATCCAACTCTTGCCATATGGCCATCATGTCATGGTAGTACGTTGTAACCCCACGATCTCCTTGTTGCATCTTCCTGGTTATTGAGTTTGAACATTTGAGAAATTGGTTATTGAGTCGAGCGGTCGAACATACCAAGACCAGCCTCCAATGAGAATAGTTGTCTAGATCAATAAAACGCATTTCAACAAAATAAACAAGTTCAAACAATTAAACAAGTTTACAGCCGGAGAAGAGAGGAGAGGAAGAGGAGGAGATGGAGATGGAGATAACTGAGAGGAGGAGGATGAGGAGCGGAATTAGGCGCTAAAAGAAGGCAGCTAATAAACATGTTTTTTTTAACATGAAGCTCATTGTTTTGAAGGAAAAAAAGGGGAAAAATCGGTGCTTATCCCGCCTAGTCCCCCTAATTGGCGCCTAGCGCCTAAGCACAAAGGATTAGCCCTAGGCCGGGCGGCAAGGTACCGATTTCCGCCTAGGCCCGATTTTTAGAACACTGCCAGCCTCCATGGAATTGATCAACCATGAGGTAACCATCGAATTTTCCTCGCGCCATGACTTAAAGCCCGGGTCGTTAGATGGGGGTGGTACCACTTCACCATTCACATAACCTAATTTTCTTTTGCCGTCAATAAACAGCCTCATTGATTGTGCCCATTCGAGGTAATTCCTTCCATTCAATTTGTGACTAATATTGGCGACAGGATTTTCACTCACCGAATAAATAGTAGCAAATTGCGACATAGTATCTATGAACGTAGAAGACGGGCTTGTGGTGGAACCACTAGAAGATTCTGTGAGACCCGGACTACTAGCACCCACCATAGCAAGTTTATAGTTCATATGGTAAGAGAATCAAACTAACCAAACCAAACCAAGGAATCGACTAATACCAAACCGGAACAGTACCAAATAACTATGACGAAACAGTACCAAACTGGACCAACAGTACCAGAATAAGCTGCGGAACAGTGAAACGAGTGAGACTGGAAAGTTTGGTGATGATCTGAGCTGCCACGCGCCTCCACGCGCAGTGGAAGTAGACGGCGCGTGAGATCCACTCGCAGGAAGGGGTGGCGCGTGTAGGCGCGTGAGCCATCGGTTTCCAGCGTGGCTTTCGGGGTTTCTGCTCGTCTGGTAATTCCGATCACTCCTGCGTGGTTGGTTCCGGGAAGTCTCACCTATTACGCACGCCAGTGAGCAATGAACAAGTGGCGGCGGCTAGGGTTTTAGGCGTGGGTAGGGTTTTAATCGGACCTAGGGTTTTAGTTGGACCTAGGCGGCATATGGAGTTCCTAACCAATCCTCTGATACCATGATAATTTAGAGAGAATGATAATATTATTCCATGATCATAAATAATGAAAACAACGCACCTAGAGTCCCTATCAAGGTGGGATTCTATCCACAACTAAAATAACATAAATAAATAAAATAAATAATACTGAATTATCAATAAAGTTACCCTGGGAACAACATATAACAAAGGGAATTATGGAATTTGAAAATTTAATTGTTCCAAAATTCTCATTGCTCTGGAGTCTTACGTAGTTATTATACATAATGGTCTGATGCTAACCATGATTACTACTTAATGTTCTTTGCATTTGGAAAGAAGGGTATGCTACAGTTGTTTAACCTCTATAAAGCTATATTTGTATCTCTGCAGGTTGGGTACATAGTGACATCATCTTTGCTCAATGAGAATCATGATTTCTTGAGATTGGCAATTAACACCGTGCGCAATGATATCATCGGCCGCAACGAAACTTTTCAGTGCCTGGCATTGACATTGGTACAGTTATTGAAAGGAACTGTTTAATTTCTCAGAAAAATTTGTTCTCCTTAATGCTAGTATGTTGAAAAAATCATTTATTTTTTTTCGCAAACTATTATATACTTTTGTTCTTGTTCCATAGTGCCGTGCATTTTTTTCATTACATATTCATCCCCATCAACAATCATAAGCTGAAGTAGTGGAAGAATGTTTGGCATTGCGTCTTTTACAAGCCTAACAGTTGCTACTTGTGACATTAGATCTTATTTCTTGTTATTCTGAGACATCTTCTGCCTTTTCTGATTGTTGTAATGGTAATCATGGAAGCATATTTTGTGTATGATGAGAACCAGTAAGACCGCATATAGTGGGATCTTACAAGGTACATACAGCAATACATCTTTGGACAACCCCAAGCACAGTGGGCTCGTGAATTGACGCGCTAAAGTTAGCGCTCCCAATTTTGGCCTTTTACTTTTTGGCTAATATTAGTAATACAGAGCTGACATAGTTTATGATCTTCAAAAAAAAGGGAAATTTCATAAGGGATTCATAAAAACTGAGTTGTTTCTATATATTTATTAATATACTAATTTCATAATATTTATGTATACGTATACATATATATATATACATAACTAAGCCTTCTGAAAATTATATTTCAGCATCCCTATGTATTAGAAATGTACTAAATACCTATGGAATTATGATTTTATCAATATATTGACTACATCAGAGATCGATGTGTTTACCCACCCTATTGTGGAGTTGTTGGACATGTGTAGGACACTTGTACGAGATCCTGGGGATAGAGTCTGTAATTCATAGATAATCATCAAAGCAGCCACCAAAGTCCATTAAGCCCTTGTTCACATTTTTTTGTACCTTATCAGGAGAACGAAATTCCTCACTATAGCTTTTGTGCCTATCCTTTGCAGTAGCTCAAGGAACTTGACATAACTGGATCTGAGAGACTAGTTCTGGTTCTGTTCTTACGTCTTAGCACCTCACTTGTTGAAAGTTTTTCTTTGATTCTCTTCTAATTATATAAAATAAGAAAGAACATGACCACTCAATGGGACCCTGACATGAGAGCCCTTGGAGAGCGCTGGGTGCTTATAGATAATGATCAAAATGGGCACCAAAAAGCCTTAGGCCCTTGTGCGTATAACACCAGCGTATTGGCTGTAATTTTCAGTTTTTGGGTTGCATCATATATGATATATCTTACATAACAGGCTCGGCCCCTTGTGATTGAGTTAAGTGATATAAGCATGTTTCTATAAGATGGTGTAAACTGGTAGCCTTACCATCTAATATTTGTGGATATTTCTGTTTTACCAAATTCTTTTATCTAAACTGAAAATGTAGTGTGTTGGCATTTCCAACTGTTCATCAAATATTTCTTGCAGTTTCTTGTGCTAATAATATTTGTTCATGTGTCTGGATTATGATACGTGAATTATTTTATCTCTCCTCATTTTAAGGTACATTCCTCTTTTGCTGTTGTTCTGCAGGTTGGAAATATTGGTGGGAGAGAGTTTGCTGAATCACTAGCACCTGATGTTCAAAAGTTACTTGTAAGAGAATACTTATATGCAGCTATGGCGTTAGTAAAACAAAGCTGACACTTACAGTTCTCCTTGCTTTTCAGCTTTCTAGTAGTTGCAGGCCACTTGTAAGAAAGAAGGCTGCATTGTGCCTCCTACGCTTGTTCAGGAAAAATCCCGATGTCGTCAATGTAGATGGCTGGTAAAAGTGATTTTAGATTTTTTATTATTTATATAACTGTTCTGTTTCTTATAAAAAAATGTGATTTTAGATTTTCTGAGGCATGATTATTACCAGGATCACTTTATCTTATGCTCCTATGATTAAGTCGCCTTTGCATCCATCTTCAGGTCAGATCGGATGTCGCAGCTATTGGACGAGCGTGATCTTGGTGTTTTGACAGCGTCTATGAGCCTTCTTGTTGCTTTAGTATCCAATAACCATGATTCATATTGGAGTTGTCTTCCAAAGTGTGTTAAAATATTGGAAAGGCTTGCTAGGAATCAAGATATTCCTCAAGAATATACTTACTATGGCATACCTTCTCCGTGGCTTCAGGTTTGTTCACCTTGTCTTAAGACTATTTCTCTAACACTAGAATGTATGGTACACTCGACGTGTGTGCAATATTGAACCTAGTAATTCCTAATACATAAATTGTTTTGAAACATTGTGATTAGGTTTGATTAAGTGGGTTAATTGTTTGTTGTTGAGTAAAGCTCACAGGTACAAATCCTGTTGAACTTAATATTTATTTTCTAAATTACAGAAGGGTAAATTTGTAATTTCATATACATACCAAAAGTGCTCCTCTCACTTGGTTAAAGTTAGCCTGTGTTGACCTAGGCCCAAACAGTAAACCGTTAGGGTGCGTTTGGATTCAGGATTTGAGGGGGGATTTGGGCTTGAGATTTACAAATCTCTTCAAATCCTAGGATTTGGTATTTAGCTTAAATCATCACTTGTCAAATCTTGGGGAGAGGCCTAGAGGGGTGTCATTTCCAAATCCAAAGCTGGTGGATTTGGAAATAAATTGATTTTGGACCATTTCATTATAATAACAACAACAATAATAATTATAGTAATATTAAAATTAATCTCAACGTAAATTAAACGTAGCATGAGTACACTATATATAAGTAATACATAAAATATGCACATCCGTAATTGATATACATAATGTTCTCTAGCTATATGTGATTCTTAAAAATGGTAAAATACAAAGAATTAGCTTTAGTAAAAAAAAATATAATGTATTTATTTTTTAAAATACAATAATGAGTGGTATTATTAATGATTCAACATTTTTTTACTATTATTTATAGTATATACAATATGGTAAATGTAAATTTATAGTATGTAGTTGTGCTAAAAATAAGTATAGCCTGTTAACAAAATATAATCTTTAGCATATACATATTTGGATTTAGAAATCAAATTATATATACTGCTTAACCAAACACAATATTTGAAATTCTAGTAATTTCAAATATGTGATTTTGAAGTCCTAGATTTATGAATCTCAAAGTCACTTCCAATTCCAACCCCTTAGTGTGCAGGATAATCCAAATACAGTATAATCCTAAAATTTGGAGTGATGTATTTGAAATCCACATCTTTAATTTATTTGCGGAATAAAATTGTGTACAAGGGGCCTTTTATTTAATGATATGTGCATCAATCATTTGACTTATAGAGTCGAAACTTGATTTCCAACTTAACAGATCTACCCATTCACATTAAATAGGTCGTTAACTTAAGATGTGAACTTCAGAATTTTAAAAAGAAAAGGCACTTCAAGAAAGACTGTATAGTTGCCTTATAACATGAGGATCTCATCTTACGCCATTCATTGAGTTAGAGATCTAGGCACACTTGTTTAAGCACTAATCATAAAAAAAAAAACTTAATAATTTTTAAGGCATTAAAGCAATCAAGCTGGTGGGCTGTTTGCCTGTTTAGCTGATCTCAAATCAGTGTGTAACCAACCATACCAAGCTTGGGTATTTTTTTCACTAGATATAGAGTGAGATTGTTTATTATCATATGTAGCAGAGTAGAATAACTTAACGAGCTTCGGCTGTTGAATATTTTCAACATCTTAATTTGTTTATTTCACCAACCAGCCAATCTTTATTTTGAAATTGGATATTTAGAGCTGTTGAATTATGCGGTTCAGCATTCTTCACTGACATTAACATGATAAATAAAGGAGGAAATTTCTTTTTGGTATCCAGTGGGTTAATAAAAGAAAAAACATCTCACTGATTGTTCTCTGGTAGCCCTATGAAGGTGACTGCCTCATGGTGATTGGTGTAACATACCTAAATTTGATGACTGTTATATGGTTAGTGCAGGTCAAGACAATGAGGGCTCTGCAGTATTTTCCGACCATCGAGGATCCAAACACAAGAAGATCATTGTTTGAGGTACATCTTTTTCCAACTTTTTTTTTTATAATTATTATGCTATATATTGATGAACTCTGTGTTGAATTTAGGTGTTACAAAGAGTTCTAATGGGAACAGATGTTGTGAAAAATGTAAACAAGAACAATGCATCACATGCCGTTCTATTTGAGGCCCTTGCTCTTGTAAGTTTACATCCTAAAATTAAATTCTTTTTGGGGTCTGGACCTTGTCGATACTTACTAGCTATGTTTCCCCATGCAAATTTTTAGCATTTATTTTTATTTGTCTTATTGGCAGCAGTGAACTTGTAACTTGAACAGGAACTGAAACTAGAGGGCTCTTGCTTTGTAAATGTTGTACTACAGGAAATGCATTTAAGGAATTAACGTGTATACTGACTTAAATGTAATTCTTTTGTAACCTTTTGCCTGGAAACTAGGTCATATTGTGTTTCCTTCCAACCTAGGCTGTTGATTTTGTTGATTGGTCCAAAAATATTTATTAACAAGAAATTTAATTCATTTTTACATTTTTTTTTTATTTCCTGTGATGCTGAATATTATCAATTGATCTATCTATCCTCACGTTGGGTCCAATTTTTCAAACAATGTGATGTGGAAATTGTTAAATTCATTCTAAAGGAGGTTAATTCAATCTTATGTTTTTTATTTTTTTGTAATGCTGAATTGTATATATCCTTATCTATCCCTGCATTGGGTTATGTCCATGTTATATTACCCTTTTTGAAGTATCTTGAAGCTTATGTCCTTTTAACATTTCTTTGTATAACTGCATCCACAGGTAATGCATCTTGATGCTGAAAAAGAAATGATGTCTCAATGTGTTGCCTTGCTTGGGAAATTTATCGCTGTGCGTGAGCCAAATATCAGATATCTTGGCTTGGTAAGTTGAACAAACACTAATAATTCAACTGCTACCTTTTTGCAGCTTCTTCCTTAATGGGTCCATCTTTGCATCCTCCTTTTTTTCTCATCTAATGTTAATAAATAAAAGGTTTGGTCCCCTTGCAATCTGATTTTTTTATTTAATTTTTTTTGCAGGAGAATATGACTAGGATGTTGATGGTTACAGATGTTCAAGACATTATAAAAAGACATCAAGCTCAGATCATCACATCATTGAAGGATCCTGACATCAGGTTAAATATTTGTATTTATATGTTGAGTGCTAAAATGTTTTTTTTAATATATATAATCATTTAAGTTTTTAATTCAACTTGTAGCTTTAAAATTTTGCCTTCTTTTACTTATGATGCTTTTAACCCTGCAGTATTCGGAGACGTGCTCTGGATCTGCTATATGGCATGTGTGATGTTTCAAATGCGAAGGACATAGTTGAAGAATTATTACAGGTACAAATTGTGGGACATGAATGAGAATCTCTCTTTTAAGTCGTATTATTGATGAAGCATTTGTTTCCAGTTGACCTTTTCTTTTAGTAATATTGTTGGGCTACCCACTGAGGGGCCAAGTTTTTATAGCAATAGGAAAACCAGTGCCACTGACATTGTCTTTTTTTAGTATCTTGGCACTGCAGACTTTGCAATGCGTGAAGAATTGTCACTAAAAGCTGCTATTCTAGCGGAGAAGTTTGCCCCTGATTTATCATGGTATGGTATTTCTACAATATTGCGTCATTGAATTGATGGAAATGATATTTTTGAATACAGGATAACCATCGTAATGCTTAAAAAACTGCAGGGGGGGTATATATATATATCATAAGCTGGTTCATTACGTTTATATATATCTACTCAGAATAAAACAAAATCAGTAATTTATTGGATTTTGCCCAAGTAAAATATGTGGCAGGACAAAGTATGTTTAATTTATTATGTTTTGCCTGCCTCATTACATGTGATGTTAGCCAATAAATAATTTTAATGGAATCTTGTAATTTTTTGGGGGGCACACAAAGAAAGAGACTTAGACCTTCTAAAAATATTGATAAGAAATAAAAATTGAAACGTATTGAATTCATGGGAGGGACCCAATTCAATATGCTTTGCATGTGTCATAAACATACATGTGTGTGTCTACATAGACAGAAAGGGAGCGAGACTTCCATATATTGGTGCCATACCTATGACATTTACAACATCTTCTGAAATATTGATACCTCAACTTAGGTCACCTATGATATCCTTCTTTTATTTATTTTTTCCCTCTCATTATGAAGGTACGTAGATGTTATTCTTCAGTTGATTGACAAAGCTGGAGACTTTGTTAGTGATGACATCTGGTTTCGTGTTGTCCAGTTTGTAACAAACAATGAGGACCTACAGGTGAATAGAACTTCTATACATAATGCTTTCTGTTTGTTATAATGAACTTCATTTAAGGAAAAATACAAACAAATGCCTCACTCTTCATTTATTTTATTAGCCTTATGCAGCCCTTAAAGCCCGTGAATATCTTGATAAACCTGCTATACACGAGACGATGGTTAAGGTGTGTATCTTCTTCAATTAAATAACCTGTATTCTTTTGTTTAGAGGTTCTTGGACCATATTTCTTAATCACTTAATTGTGTTAATGCAGTAGCTAATATCTATTTACAGAAACAAAAACTTACTGATCGATCACTTTCAATTTCCATATATTATGGAATTTATATTTTGTGAAACAGGTCAGTGCTTATCTCCTCGGAGAATACAGCCACCTTCTGGCCAGACGACCTGGGTGTAGTCCAAGAGAAATCTTTAGTGTAATACATGAGAAGCTTCCTACTGTTTCGTAAGCTGGCATAAACTTTCTTGCTTGTGATAATTTTCTGCAAATAGTTTTTAGTATCCTCATGCATAAATAATTCCTACAGGACTTCAACTATTCCAATTCTTCTTTCAACATATGCAAAGATTTTGATGCACTCTCAACCCCCAGACCCAGAACTGCAGAATCAGATTTGGGCAATATTTAGCAAGTGAGATTTCCCCATACTGAATGATAAAAAAAATTCGTTATAAATAATTTTTTGAGTTACAGTTATATATTGTTGCGAATTTCCTAGAAGTTCTTTAACACAATTTACACATTTTTTTCTAGATATGAGAGTTGCATTGATGTTGAGATACAACAACGAGCTGTTGAGTATTTTGCATTGAGTAGGAAAGGTGCAGCTTTGATGGACATATTAGCCGAAATGCCTAAGTTCCCCGAGCGCCAGGTAAGCACTAACTTCCCAAAACTTAAGGTGTGTTTGATTGATTTACCTGGGAAAAAGAACTTTTACATGGAAATTTTTTACTTCGAAAGATTTTGATATGATGCCCATTTTCACTTATTTTCCTAGTTTTGCGTGTTTGATTGAGTTCATTTTCTTGGTGGAAATATTTTCAAAATCTCCCAACTTAACTACTTTTTGGGTGATGTTACACAATTCAAATGCACAAATGTCACACTTGGCATTAGATGATGTGTGTGATATGTCGAACTCCTTAGATTTTTGGATTTAGAAATTGTATAAAGTCATAATGAGTGCTTTTGATTGAAAAAGACTTAAAACGCCTTTGACTTTTTGTCTTTTGATCAAGTACAAACCAATACATTACTTTGTTGCTTATTTTGATTATACATTAATACCAAACAGAAAATTTGCATGAGAAACTTCTCTCTACAGTAAGAAAAAAAAATTCAATGGACAATCTGAAAATTAGGCATCAAAAATTTGGTAAGGGCGAATTTGGGACTATGTAGGTAGGCGCACGGTCTTAGGTTCGATTCCCCACTGCGTTAAACCTTTCTTGGGCCACTGGGGCGTCTCCCGGTCGAGCAACCAGGGCCTCATGGGATTAGTGGGGGTGGGGTCCCGATACCCATGGTTATCAAAAAAAAAAAAAGTTGGTACTACGCGAAAGGTAGGAAAATTTCTCCATGGAAATGTGCCCAATGTTTTAAAAGGGCAAGGCATGTTTGAGGCGTTTTGCCCCTGCGAGGTGAGGCATAGGCCTCGAGGTGCATTGAGGCGTAAGCCTCATTTTTAAGAGAAAAAAATCGCAAAAATATAAAAAACATTAATTGATCATCATTACTAAAGAGCATATATAACTTCACAAATATAATAACAATCTCAAATCCTCAAACCAAAATAGCAAATATCAAAGTCACCAAATTATAAATTGAGGTAACTAATATCCATACAAGTTCATCCAATAAATTATAAAAATATGAGTTTTACAAATACTTTAATCCCAAATAATCTATATATACAAATATATATCATATACCATAATTAATAAAAAAAAAATTAAATTCTAAAACTAGTTGAGTTTACGAATAAATAAGGTTAAAAAAATTAAATAAAAAAATGTTTTTTCAAAGCTATAGAAGAGAGAAAACAAAGGACAAAAATAAATAAAGTGGAATTATTCAAAAAATAAATAAATAAAGAACAAGAAGTCTAATAGAAGGAAAGCAATATAGTTTTCCATCTATTAAAACAGAAATAGAAGAAACGGGAGACTCTGGTTGACAAAAGAAACTTACAAAGGTCTGAAGATCTTTGAGTTTGATTAGGGTTTGGAGTCCTCTCTCAGCTGTTCTCTCTTTCACTCATGGTTGATTGAACGACTAAGGGATTGGATATTTTTCACTTCTATTTCCTTTTTTTTCTTTAATAAAATGGCCAATCATCTATTTCCACTAAAAAACGCGCCTCGAGGCCTACGCCTTCAAAGCGCCTCACTTTGGAGAGCCGTAAGCCTCATATTTTGGCCTAGATTTTGAGCCTCAGAATGTTTTTCCTCCACCTGGTCGCAAGAGACACCTTGAGGCGTACGCCTGGGGTGCCTTTTCAAACGCTGAATGTACCATCAAACACTACCCAAAGTTGTAAAATATTAAATAAAGGATGTGTTTACATGGAACATCTAGGTAATAAGCACTACCTTAGTTTTGACAGAGTATCTAAAAATATATTTTGACAGTACCCCCCACATGTAGCCTCATGACACAACTTTCACGCGGACAAATATATATACATAATCTTAAGCACCAACTCATCTAACAGCTTAAAGATGTAGAGAAGGCTTGTAACAGTATATTTTAATGGCCTTACTATCCCATAATTGGAACATTAATTAATTTATATAAATGATGGGAATGACCCATATGTTTTGTTCATAGACATTCTTCTGAAGTAATTTATTTTATCAAGTTGAGATTACGTCCTTGCTGCTATTTATTATTTTGCTTATTGTTCTACCCTAGTATTAATTACATGGCTTGACTATCAACTACAGATTGGTTGAAATTGCACACTACAATATACATACATGTTAATGACCTCAACTTTCATATCCTATTTGAAATTCAGTCGTCATTGATTAAAAAAGCCGAGGATACTGAAGCTGATACAGCGGAGCAAAGTGCTATCAAGTTGCGGGCACAGCAGCAGAGTTCTAATGCCTTGGTAGTGTCGGACCAACGGCCTGCTAATGGAGCTCCACCTGTGGGCCAACCTAATCCGGTTAAGATGCCTATCACCAGCAATGTGGTGAGATCTCTTCCCGGGGTTCTTTTTTCACCGTAACCTGTTCAGTTCAGGGTGCAGTAAAAATTTATGTCACCTATTTGGTATTTTACTTTGTTCGCTATTAATTTTTAAAAAATTGCATAACTAAAGTGGTTGAATCTATTAATCTAATAGTCCTATACAAACAAAAAATGCACTCAAAATATGAGGTTTTGCTGGGCTTTTTTTTTACTTTTTCCACCATTTTATATGTGAAATCAGACTTCCCCCTGTTTTCACAAGCATTAGAGTTTGCCCTGTGCACGCAGGAATCTCAAAGAATTACGTAAAAATGGGGTGTTAAATCAAAGGATTACTTGAAAGAAAAGAAAAGAAAAGAAAAAAAAAAAAAAATACTACCCCCATTTTTATGTTATTCTTTGAGATTCCCTTGCATGCAAGGGGCGAACTCGAGGAAAAAAAAAACACCATATTAACTTTCAGCTGAGTGAATTATTTCACCCTGAACCAAATGAGCCGTTAAAGTTGATATTGAAGATTTGGTAGTTCTCAGTTCAAGTTACTTAAATGTGATCAAAGATAGTATTTGGGTCAGGATCATAACTCGGAAGAACAAGCAGTGAGTCAGGCAAATGGGACTCTCACTGTAGTAGATCCTCAACCTCCTGCTGCTTCCGCCGATCTCCTCGGTGATCTTTTAAGTCCACTGGCAATTGAAGGGCCACCTGGCACTACCGTGCAATCCGAGCGTAATTTGGTCCCTGCATCAGAAGTCGCTCCAAATGCTGACGAGGCTCTGGCCATTGAACTTGTGGGAGAGCAGACAAATGCTGTCCAGGTACAGACTTCTGTTGTTTTTAGTAATTCTGACGTCATTAGGTCCTGAATAAATAATATGTATGTATATAGATGCCAGTATGTTGCAACTCCTATCTGTACTGGGACGTTAACTACAATCTGTTACACATATGGTTTCTTGAGAAAATGCAAGCTTAAGATAGAAAAAGCATGGATACTTGTACAAAGGGCATATCCCTATTGGATATCTTGATACTTCGATGCATATTTACGTATCAATAATTTAGTGTGGGAATTCTTAATTACTGATATTTTGTGGATACTCTTTGATATTTTGTATGTTTGCCTGAGTGAATAGTTACGATGACTTGCAAGTTCAAAACTTGTCATTATTATTTAAAAGTCGCTATTGCCATTTCACTAATTATTACTTCCATGTTAGTCGGGATACTTATATGATGGACATTTCATCGATTTATTCTTGTTTGATGGAAGTAATGATATTTTCCTCATACCCATATTATTTCTCTGTATAGAAAAATATATGATATTTGACATACACTATGACATCTGCAACTGCTGCTTAGTTATGAGATCATTACTTCATTGGAGTCATCAGTATTTTGCTTTCTGATAAATTTCCGGAATTCGGTACAAGAAATCTCTTGAAAAGACTAATGAAAGTTAAGCTTGTGGTTTTAGCTTTTGTGTTTACGAGAACAGTGTGAAAAAACAGAGCAATGTGGATTAGGTCGCTTGTCTTTTCATGTACATTTCCCTCCTAAATGATATTAAAATGACATGACCTTCCTTTATGATAATTCAAATGACATTGCTTTATGATAAAGATTTTATTTCAACTGGAGTTTGGTTATCCACCATTTGTGAGGTTCCCTGAGCATGCATGGCTGAATGGTTAAAGCGATTAGCCACCCCTCTCTTTATATTCATATAAAATACCAATAAGAAGCTAATCGCCTAATTTGCATTGTATTTGTGTCAATCAGCTTTGTGATATAAGCAGGCTTTTTTTATGGTTTAATTTACACTTTTGGTTATCTAATAATTTCACCTACTTGTCTGCAGCCTATAGGAAATATTGCAGAAAGGTTCCATGCTTTGTGCCTAAAGGACAGTGGTGTATTATACGAGGATCCTTATGTTCAGGTGCAACCTTTTAAGATTTTTCACTTTTGATTATTGGAATTCAAATTCATTTGTGCTTTTCTACTACAAGGAGACTTGTTTTTATGATAGAACAACCCCGTGATGATTTTTTTCCATTTTAAAAAAAATATCACCCAGATTGGCATCAAAGCTGAGTGGAGATCACAACATGGGAGATTTGTACTTTTCTTGGGAAACAAGAATACTGCTCCACTTGTTTCGGTTCAAGCCCTAGTATTGCCTCCATCCCATTTGAAGTTGGAGCTCTCATTAGTACCAGATACTATTCCTCCAAGGGCACAGGTCAGAAAGACAAATTTCTACTTAGTCATATGTGTATATGCATTATGTTTTTTAACTTTTAACTTTTGGGGTTTTCTAGGTTCAATGCCCAGTTGAAGTTGTGAATCTCCGCCCAAGTAGGGATGTCGCTGTTCTCGACTTCTCCTACAAATTTGGAACCCATGTATGTGATATTATTACCTGTAGCTATAAATGAAATTTCTCAGATTTACATTGCGAATCGTCTAGTTATGCGTGGTATTTAATCTTCTACTTTTCATCTTTTGTACAGGTCAATGTTAAACTTCGTCTTCCTGCAGTCTTGAGTAAATTTCTTCAGCCTATACCAGTAACTGCTGAAGAGTTTTTCCCCCAGTGGAGATCACTTTCTGGACCACCTTTGAAACTTCAAGAAGTGGTATGTACATCCCATACCTCTTTAGTTGCGCTTTATTGTACTTTTTTCGAAGGTATGTACATCCCATACCTCTTTAATGTGCACTTCATTGTTCTTTTTTCTATGGAAAATGCTTTAGGTACCATTTTTGGTGGTGTCTAATGATATCAACTTCTGCGAATCAGTTTTCGTTATACTGTTTGTACTAGTGTAACTTCTTTCCTTTTCCAGTTAATGCAGAAATCACATCCTCAACTGTTTTTGATGAAATTTTGTCCATTTTCAGATAATTATACGGGATTTAGTTCTTTTTAATGTAAACCAATCAAATGCAAGTTATTTTAGTGGTGTTTCGTTTTTGGTCGGGGTAGAATTTGGGGAGACCCAAAATTGAACCAAATTTTTAAATTTGGTTTTTGACTGACAAAGCTGAACCAAACTCTTCAGTTTGGGTTTGTTCGGTTTTTATGATTTTATTTTAAAAAAATATGTATATATAATTGATTGCATAATGAACCATATCATTTTCTTCAATAAAATTATCACTTTCAACAAACCAAAACATGTATATTATACATAGTTGTCATAATCGTGTGATTCGCGATACAAATCGTACGATTTGGTTCGATTCTAGGGAAAAAAGATACAGAATCGTGGGTAGAATCGTTTTTGTCCATGAATCGCTTGAATCGGAATCAGTGAATCACTTGAATCGAGATTCAGTCACGATTCACAAGACCTAGGGTTTGGGTTGGGTTCTGTTTGCCCGATGACAAAAAAAGGCTTTTAAAACCTTTTTTATTAACTTTTCCCTGTAAATTGTGTACATTACTTTTATGGGACTCCAAAAACCCAAAAAAAAAAAAAAAAAAAAAAAAAAAACGATCAGCTTCTTCACCTCTCAAACAATCACTGCTCAAAAACCCTTGTTCAAAATCAGCTTTAGCCGACTTTCAAAAGCTACTCCTCTGTTCACCACTCAAGCACCTTCTTTCTCTCTGAGTCTCTTCACCTTTCAGACAATCAGAAATTGCACAGTGGCCAGTGGGTCCTCTGGTTGGTTGCTTTCTCAATTTTATTTTAGTTCTCAAATATGATCAGTTGTTTTTCTTTTGAGGTATCTTACTGTCTTATCTTCCATTGCATTCCACACAGTGGGTTTGTAGTTTTTATTTTGTTGTCTATTTTGTCTCTTGGAAAAAAAATATGTTAATGATAACGTTTTGAATAGACTATTTTATTGTTTTTTGGTACATCTAGCATGAAATATGAACATGTTTTGTGGATACAAACTTAAGAGTTGCATGAAGGCAAACGTCATACTATTTAGACGATGTGTAATGATATCCAAAACTTAGTTTTAATTTCTAATTAGGATTGATACTTATTCAAAAGAGTTATATACATTAATTAGTTATTTAAATTTTTTTAAGGGTTTTTCACCGAATCTTACGATACGATTTGCGATATGGTTTGCGTTACACGATCCATAGGTTTTCGATTCGTGATACAATTCACGATTTGACAACTATGATATTATATATATGACAGCTCATGAAATTTGGATAATAAGTTAATTACATAAAATAAGGAACAAACCAACTCTATCATGTAAAATTACTAGTGAGTGCGACAGTGCTCAATAATTATATATCATACCTAATAGTTGAACTCATGAAGGTGAGAAGATAAGTAAGGGATTAACTGTAGTGTGGAGACAGCGAGTGAGGGATTTTTGTGTTCTAAAAGAAAACGAAGTAGCATTGGAGAAATTCGATTTGGTACGGTTCGGTTCAGCAATGGTTGAACCCAAAACCAAACCGAATATGTTTAGTTTCTTCATTTATTCGGTATATTCAGTTCAGTTTTTAAGGAACGGTTCAGTTTGATCGGTCGGTTTTTGTATTCACCACAACACTCTAAGTTCTTTTATATCACAATCAACTGAATTCATCTTTGGAAACAGACCACATGTTTTGTTTTTCAAGAAATTAGTCTTTTTTGTGCTACATTCCCAACGTGCTGAAAAATGTATAACCATGTTTTCCTCCAAAATTGAACAGGTGAGAGGTGTAAGACCGATGTCTCTTGTGGAAATGGCGAACTTATTTAACAGTTTCCGGCTGATGGTTTGTCCTGGACTGGTAAGTTTTACGACTATCACTCAATCCATATGAAATTTACACCTGCTCCACTATTCTTAGTGAATATGAATGAAACCTGAGCTTACATTCTCTTTCTTGTTTCAGGATCCAAATGCAAATAATTTGGTTGCGAGTACTACTTTTCATTCAGAGAGTACACGAGCCATGTTATGCCTGGTAAAGATGTTTGATTGTCATTATATTGTTTGTTATTTAAATTTGTAGTCAAGGCTATACACGAGTTTAAAAGGAAATTAAAAGGGGAAAAAAAACCCTCCAAAATGGCATTAACTGTAGCTACCTTTAGAGGTTTTGCGAAAGTGTGCCCTAGTGATTAAGATCACCTGTTAAGAACTTCATTTACAGAAAGAACAAGTCCATGTATGAGTATCTGTGCTGTGTTTAATGCTTGTCTACCGCTTGTTCTTTCCTTATTGTTTGTCTTTATTTTGAGAAGCCATACCCCCCCCCAATCCCCGTTGGAGCCTCAACACACATGCCACCTGTAATAAAATAAATACAAAACGCAGTATGGCAAAGTAACCAATCAGTAGCACTGTGAATTCGGAACATATATCATTTTATTTTGAAATCTGCTATCTGTATGACTGACCATTTGTTATTTTCTTTTTCATTTCTTGTCAAATTCATTCAGGTAAGAATTGAAACGGATCCAGCAGACAGAACACAGCTACGGATGACAGTTGCCTCAGGGGACCCCACATTAACATTTGAGTACGTATTTATTCTACATCCAACACGACCTGACACAAGTAGCCTTTATCAATCTGTGTGTTGATGGAAAGTTGGGAAATGACTTAAAACACTATTGATTTGTATGAGAATGCGAAAAAGAGATGAATAATCTGGGGAGATGTTCTATTAGTTTTTCAGTTTTTCCATGGAATCTAATTCTTTGGGGACAGGTAAGAAAAAAATTCCATGAAGAGAGAGAGAGAGAGAGAGATCATCTCACCAAATCACATTCTCTTTTTCCAACTTCATAAATCTTTAAATTTTTTATTTTTTTTTTTGCTAATCATTTCAGTCTGCAAGAGTATCATCTGACCAGCCTTATTGACAGGTTAAAAGAGTTCATAAAGGAACAATTGATTATCATTCCCCCATCGTCCCGCGTACCTGCTGCTCCTCCTGTGGCCCTACAGGTTCAGCCAACACCACCACCACCACCACCATCATCAGATCCCGGGGCTATGCTTGCTGGGTTGCTTTGAAAACTACTATAATGGAGTTTCATCAAAGATTTGTTTGCTACGGAACTTTGTAAAAAACTGATTATACGATAGGGCCCACTTCATCTTTCTCTCAATTTGAAGAGACAGATAAGGATGAACATGATGCACGCTAGGGCTATCGAGATTATTAAAAGGGTGAGGTTTGTATGTGGTCGGCTTTAGCATTAGATTTGGATTTTGGAGGGGTTTGGTACGGGGGTTTGAGTTTTTATTGTTTTTTTTTTTTTCCCTGCAGTTATATTGTGCATTGTTAGTTGGGTTTCTCATTTTGGGTGAAAATCGATTTTTCATTTTTATTTATAATTACATTTCTTATCCATAGCCAGTTTTCACTGGATTGGTTTCTGTAATAGAATTAGGATGTTGAGAGTTGCATGAAGTGGAACACATTGTAACAATATTTGCAACATTTGTTTGTCAATCCCATATGATATATATTTTTTCAATAAGTGCAGTTCCAATGAAAAATATCTAAAAGAAAGTAGTAACAAACATACGGCACGCACATATATATATATATTTACTATTATATAATATCTGAAGATGCTTTGGTGGTTATCGAAGTTGTGTTAGGCTTTTGGTTTTTAGATTTGCCATTGCAAGCTTTTATTTCACAGAAAAAAAGTTGGTGTTGATCAATGGAATCTGAACCCTTGTTATTATAATAACATTTTCTTTAAATTGTATTGCACCCATATTGCTTGTACACGTAAATATGGTACACATCTGTTGGTGTGGTTCTTATGTCATTTGATTATTTTTCCTGTTTTATGCTGGAAATAATTAGGGGAAATGAATACAGCTGGATCTGGTAAGAGATGCATAGAACCACAAGTTTGTGATGAACTCAACTTTTTTATTCATTCGTAATCCAGACGTATATGTGGTTATTTTGTAAGAGCAATCTGGTATTAGTCTAAGAATTTGCTCCAAACTGTTGATGGTTATTATATTTACTTCAATGGAACAGTTTCGTGCAGTTACACTTGAAAACTATGAATGAATCTTTGGTGTTCAAAGTATTACCATACATTGATTAGCATGCTATACTGCATGAGAAAACAAGTTTTATGTAAGAGACCACATTTTTGTACTCATTTTAGTTTTGTAATAGACCAAAAAAAAATAAAAAAAATAGTTTTGTAAACCATCGGCCAAATATAATATTCAAGATTCGCCTAAATGGTTTAGTAACTAACATAAAAACCATCCCAAAAGACTAGAGGTCTATTCCACCCCTCCTACGCGCATCTGCATCCCCTACAAA
Organism: Lonicera japonica; assembly: GCA_021464415.1. Taxonomy (NCBI): domain Eukaryota; kingdom Viridiplantae; phylum Streptophyta; class Magnoliopsida; order Dipsacales; family Caprifoliaceae; genus Lonicera; species Lonicera japonica. Next base: position 22,291,230 of record CM038463.1, read on the forward strand.
TACCAAAAACAAACATATTGTTCAAAGAATAGAAACACTATTTTCGAATTAAAGATACAGCCACACACGCTCCACCAAACCATTCAAGTTCTCGAGTTCACAAAAAAAGACAAACAAAAAACCAAATACCAAAAAAACAAAAACAAAACTGTGTACTCTGATTTACACTGTCAAGTAGATGGACAAACAAACAGAAGATAAGAGTCATGTAACCCACTCATGTGGAACAAAAGCAAACATAATTTATAGCCTGTCAAAATGATTTTTATAACCTCCACTATACTAAGATGATCTTTTCTTATAGAACAAATGTGGGCATATCTAAGCTAAAACAAATTCTATAACTTCTAATGTTCATGATCTGGTGAACCAACAATTTCATTTTGGAGACTCAAATCTCACCAAAAAATGGAATTTCCCAAAATCAGAAATCTATTCAAAAAGGACAGAATATACTGTCATCAATCTGCTGGCTCCATCTTTCCCGACACACTTAAACCACCCCCCTTACAATTTACCTGTACAAAAAACCATTATTTCCATTGCAAACCCGCCAAGACCCAACAATCTTTACCACATCCTTGTTGGATCAGCCCAATCCAAATCACATGCAAAACCTCAACTCAATGTGTTCCGTTCAATTACTGGCGTAAAAGTTCCCCAAAGGAAAACAGCGGCCAAAAATCTAAAGGTTGATCAGAAAAACGCCCACTACCGCCACTCCCTGCAGTTAAGACACCTCCAGCCACCATCCCATAGTAACTCCTCCTCATCCAACGGTGAGCATTGGCTGTGGATGCAGGACCCACAAATCTGGCAAGAAAGATTGGGGACCTGGGTCCACCTGAGAGCACACACTACAAGGGACTGCATCAATGCTGGGTCCCACTTTATTATTCAGTTCCTGTTCAGTAGGGAAAGCGATCCCATACTCCTCAGGGTTATTCTCCCAACTCGCCATCAAATCCGCCGATTGATCAACACCATCCACCTGTCCATTGTCATCATCTGCGAGCAACTCCGTGAAGGAGAAATAGGTTTGGGGTTCAAACTCCATGTCCTCGTAGTTGAGACTTTCATAGTCGAACATCAAATTGTCGTCAAACCCGTTCACAGGAATATCCCATTCTACACCAAGAGACGATTCATCTTTAGGCAATGCGTCTCCAAAAAAGGGCGTCGACGATTCTAACATACACGGATTATTGGCCGAAGAACCATCCAAGTCGTTTTCACGCTTCATTTGCCTCCGGACCGGTAGCTTCTGAGGAAGAGAGGAGTTATTCCATTCAACATCGGCTTCTGGTTTCAGCTCAGTTACTTGCTCAATCCCTGAATGGGTAAAAAGAATATGATTGTTCTCTTGCGCATGTGGGTCCCTCTCATCCTTCATGTGAGGGGGCCTAACTGGTAGTTTCTGGGTCAACTCACGGTCAACTTCAGATTTGGACTCAGTTAATCGGTCAACCCCTGAAGGAGAGAAGAGATTATGATCATGATCCTGTACAGGCAAAACGGGATTGGCATGTCTTAGTTGTTTATGTTGCTTATGAATGATTTCAGAATCGGGGTCCGTTGATATATTTTTCTTTGGAGCCCGCTTGTACAGCTTCTTGGACTCTAAAGCTGTTTTCTCCTTGGCATCCATGTAAGGGCAGACTGGAGATCTTATCCTACGGCATTTGCAACACTTAAATCCTACAAGGTCAAAAACTTTTGACTCATCGAGTTCGAGAGCTTCAGCATGATACCAATCTGCAAATGACGTCCAATCAAATGCATTAATAATAAACAAAGAATGATTAATTATTATTACTAAAAAAAAAGGATTTTAGCTTGGATGCCTCACTACTGGTCAAAATTAGACAGCTACCTACACATATTTTTACTCTTTATACATACTAATGCTAGAAAATTAGCATCATAAACTTCTTTTGTCATTCAGTGCTAGCTTTAGGGCCCATTGGTTGGGGATGAAATATCTTCATAGATGAAGACTAATTTGTTTACACTTATATTTAAACTTGCATAATTTTAGAGTGCGCATTCACTCACAAGTACAGACAAACAAAAAATCCTAAAATAGGTTAAAACATTATTGTCCTTTCCACTTTTCAACCAGGTGAAAAATATTCACCCATGAACCAAAAAAGCACTTAGTGACGAACCCTTAAACTATAAGCAACAAAAAGGTACCCAGGCCTGCTTAAAAAATCCGAAAAGGGATACCTAAGTCCAATTTCGATCATTAGGCAGGTACCAAAGTAAAAGCAGATCTGGCTCCTCTAGAGAGATGAAATCCACTCAAAAGTAGAGTTTGAGATCCGTTAAATTTGATGGTTCAGATTTTGATTATTCTTTTCTATTTAAATGAGTCCTCGCCATAGGGAATATACTCAAATCTGAACCGTGAAATTTAAATCGTAGGGTTCAGATTATCCCACTCGAGGAGCCGAATCCACTAAAAGCACCCTAAAGAAATATTGCACAAAAAGAAAACCGACACATGATATAAAGTATGTGCTTACTTGTGCATGTTTCACAGCGAACATACATGAGAGCAGAATTATAATCCTTACGGCAAAGATGGCAAATGGGTAGTGGATCCATATTTGGATTGTTCTTTAGGAGGATGTTTTTTATTCGGAAATCAATTCCAGTATTGTCACAGTCCTTCTTCTTCCAGATCAAACCCCAAGAACGTATATTTTTCCGGTTATTTGTTGCCAAACTACTGGAACCATTGGGGACGGTGGGTTTTATCTCCGAAGAACAATGCTCCACAGTTCTAACATATGCTAGTGGCCGGTTGTTATTAGAACCAATTTGCCTTCTGCTTTTAGTAACAGGTGGTGCACTGTGAAGTTCTTGGCCTTGCAAGAGCAAAGGGCTAGTAGGAGACTCTTTATTGTTCTCAATTTGCGTAATGGGTTTGGATTTGGCTTTGCGACACTCCTTGCAGATGATAGAGTATTCAACTTCCTCCTTCATGCCAATTGCTGAACTAATTGTGCATTGCTCGTGACAATAACCTGACAAAAAAAAACCAAAGACCATAATATTAGATGCACTTTACGAACACTTCTAAGCACATGCTCAACGCCTTATCAACATTGTGATAATTTATAAATATAATTTTTAAGTGTTGGACAGTCATTTCTGAACAGACAAACCTATTCTATTCTTTAAGTTTCTTACCATAATGACCAAGGGAAAACTACAGTAAAGAAAGACATTGTTGAAAAGCATGATATACATTGTTGGCCCACTACCTAACAGCTTAAGCTTTTGGGAGAGATGGTCCCTAACATGGTATCAGAGCTTAGGTTCTGCAAAGTCTCGGGTTCAAATCCTCCCGCTTGCATTTGTTTCCCCCTTTGTGTTTGTGCAGTATGCACGTTGTTGTTTGTGCACAAAGTGCACCTTTGGTTTGGTTTGTCTCTCCACGTGCGAGTGGGGGTCGCACGTGAGGGGGAGTGTTGAAAAGCATGATATACATTGTTGGCCCACTACCTAACAGCTTAAGCTTTTGGGAGAGATGGTCCCTAACAGACATCAAATAACCACAAACGCATACATGTGTGTGCATGGCATATTCAAATCCATAAGCATATTCCTATTCCTAATTATGCCTACAACATATTGACAATTACCGAGGCTCAAATTAAACACTTTTTACTACAATCATACGGTGTTACATTAAAAAATTAGACATGATTTTCTTTTTATGTTAGTGGGAATTTCCTCTATATATATAAATCCAACAAACACATAAAATCCCAAACATCAAAGTAAAATGGAATATTCGATAACAAAGACTAGCTAAATATTAACGTACCTTGGCATTCACCGCACGTCACCACATTCCTAAAAGACATAAAAGACGGGATATTAAACGGTTGCAATCAAGCAGGCAAAAAGGTAAAAAGGAACTTCAAAGATAATATTAAAAAATAAAAAATTACCTAATCAAAACATCGAGTTTACATGAGGCACAGAAACACATATGCAGATTATCCCTCTTCCTCGAAAGGTACAAGAACATATCTTTACGGGAAAGCTTCAGCTGCCTTCTCTGTAATCTTGACAATACACTCATAGGCCTATTACTAGCCAATGAAGAAAGCCCTTTCTTCACTTCTTCTTCTTCATATTCTTTGATCAAATATAAAGGAATGTAGGTTTCTGAAAACCAATATTTTTCCTTCCCGTCTTCACATTGCTCTACTTCTAAGACATTCTTCATGACCCGGGTGGGAAGATGCTTTTGATTCCCAAAAGCAACACCATAAGTAATTTTCTTTTCTCCATTTCTTTTATCACAGATGAAAGCATTTCTAAAAGCAGAGGATTCTGTTTCTGGACCTTTTCCATCCTGGAAACTCTGTTCAGGGCGAACAAGATCGCTCCACCTCACATGATGGTCTAGGTACCTGACCTGATGAAAGAACCACTCCTATTGTCAATAACACGAATACTATCATGAGTTTCGCCGTAGAACTAATCAACTAAATATGCTGGTTCATTTCATGGTCTAGAACAAATCTTGTTCCCTATAGCGAGTTTTGTTACGTCGATTGTGTTCTGAAAAGGAAAGCTAACTCTTAATTTGGGACATCCCAAAATGTAATAATGGTCTGGGACATCCCACAATGGAATAGTGAACTCTTAATTTGGATGGGAGGGGATTTATGATTTGGTATAAAATAGACAGAGTTAAAAATTCAAACAGTGAAGATTTTGTCATTTAATCATCAAGGAGAAAAACGTTGTTTGATAAGAAAAGATTGACAGATTTTATTTCTTATCATCAGGGGCAAAACCAAGATTCAATCTTGTAGGGGAGGCACAAGATTAAGGGGGAAAAAATTAACGTAATCCATAGGGTGATTTTGGTGCCACCAATTGCTTTTGTAAGTTCAACAAAATTATTTTCCAACCTGAAAGGTCTGTTGAAGAGTATGATATACATTGTTGGCCCACTACTTAACAGCTTAAGCTTTTGGGATAGATGGTTTCTAACATGGTATCAGAGGTTGGTTTTCTAGGAGGTCCAAGGTTCAAGCCTTGGCACCTCCATTCCCCATTTGTTAATCCGAAGTTCGAAATTCGAAATTTGTCCGCTCTCCACATGCAAGTATGGGGTCGCACGTGAGGTAGGGTGTTATCCATGATATTCATTACGGTTCCTTCTCCTAATAGCTTAAGCTTTTGGGTGAGATGGTTACTAACATGGTATCAGAGCTCAAGTTCTGCAAGGTCTCGGGTTCGAATCCTCCCACTTGCATTTGTTTCCCCCTTTGTGTTTGTGCATGAAATGCACATTTTGGTTTGGCCGGTTTGGCCTTTGGTTTCGTTTGTCTATCCACGCACGTGAGGGGGAGTGTTGAAGAGTATGATATACATTGTTGGCCCACTACTTAACAGCTTAAGCTTTTGGGATAGATGGTTTCTAACAAGGTCCAAAAACAAAAAAAAATGAGACTTTAGTTTAAGGTGGGAGGAAGAATAAATCGTTGTTTTTTACTTCATTTCTGAAATATGTTATTTTTTACAATTGGTTATATTGAAATCAATGTTTCCTTAAAAAGTAATAAAGTCAAAGCGGAGACTATCAATTTAAGACAGAGAGTACTAAACATACGTTAATTTGGTGTGGTGGGTGGGGGTCGGGGGGGCATTAAATAAAAGTAAATTAAATAAGAAGGCAGGTGTTGTATACAAAACTGGGTTCCATAGTTTTCTTTTTGTTTCCTTTTCTTTTTTTCTTTTTTTCCTTGTTTTTTGGTGGGGAGTTGGGGGCAGCATGGCCTCCTTTTTCTATAACTATGTATAGTGAGGTAATAGTAAAATCTTTTTACTGAAATTTTTTTCTTTTGGGCTATTGATTTTCAAAATAAATATATTGTATATGAAATCCAAGGAAAATCCTATGTATAACTTGACAAAAACGAAATAAACTTTTAAAGAGTAAATAATGGTCATTAGAACCAAAATTTTATTTGGTTAGCAATTACATCGAAATAAATCATAAGCAACTATTTATAGCAGAAAGCAAGTCAATAACAAGAACACACCTGAAGAGCAAGCTGTGAAGCAGTCTTACTCATCTCAACTGTAGCTCTCCAAACCATCTGTTTGTTCCTCCTAGGGATCTCAAACCCTTCAGCATAATAAATGCTGGGTATCTTTCTAGAACCACCTGAATTGCAAAGGAAAGAATAATTTTGAGTTAACTTTCTTACCCATCTATAATATTGAGCTCGGTATCAACACAAACCCCATCTAGTTTTCCACCCATCTAAGGGTGGACAATCCTGCTAATAATTAGATATAGAACCCAGAATGTTTTTTACACACAATAAAACATCATGAAAGGACTATGTATATAATAAATACATATTACAAAAGGAATATATGTATATAATAAATACAGCAAGACTCTAGAAAGGACTTCCATGCTTTGGTTAACTAGCAAACTTTCCATTTTGAGAGGGTAAATAGTTCAATTTTCTGATGAAGGCTTAGTAGATGTTCTCCACCAAATTTCATCAAAAAATTCAATCATTTGACCATTTCAAAGGGGAAGCCCACTCATTAACTGAACAATGGAAGCCCTTTCCAGAACCGGATAATGCTAAATTAAATTAACTCTTCTACTTATATACCCAAAAAGGTACAAATAAGTTGCCATAGGCATGGGTACTGCTGCATAATTTTCCTAAGCACAAGTCATTCACTATCTATCTCACAAAATATAATTTTGCACCAAACCATTTTGAATTTGATGATCCACAGGTAGCAAAGCAATAGCAAACATGGTTTAATTCCATAGACAAATGGTGGCTTTTTAAAAATTACCTTGGCAAGCTGCTTTCTTCGCTATTGAAAGGGGTAAGGTCCCTTTCTGAAAAACATGCTTTGATAGAATACCTCCTCGCCACCACATGAAGGCAGTCGATATATCTTGACTATCATCAGCTGTGACTTCAGTCATAGCCGATTTTTTCCTACCACGCCTTCTACCAGGCCCACGTTTCTGAGTCGATCCGGTTACATTTGCACCACTCTGGGTGGCAGATGTTTCAGTAGGCCAATTATCGACAAGTTTAACCCAGTCCCCAGAAAGAGCAACGATATTAATGTGTGCCTCCAGCTTCAAAAGTTAACACAAAGTCATGCTAACATCATTGGAACAGGAATGCATATTATTTTTTAGAAAAACAATAAAAAAAGGGAATCTTAGGTATGATAGAGAACTTCTCATACTAGAAATAATATCAAGTTATATATTTGTAACAATAAACATCAGAAAGATTTAGTCAAATATCTAACCCTGCGACAATCCTTACAAGCTTATCATCAAATAATAATGTGAGGTAGCCTTAAGCAGTAGGTGCAAGCTTTTTATTATAGGCATATGCAAAAACCATTCTTGTTGGACAAGAAGTTTAATCTCTAATTATCACTTAAACGCAAACTTACAATAGTCGATAGCAATTATGGCAAACAAAAAATACCAAGAGAAGCGCAAATGAGACAGTTGGGCGTTTTATCCCTGAATAGGCAAGGTTGTCAATAATGTATTGCAACTCTGCATCTTTCTCCTAATATTGTTACTCTTCCTCTACATTTTGGGGAATTATATTTGTAATAGAAGCAATATTCTTGGCTCTCGAGAGAGAGGAACTTTTGAGTTTCCAACGATCTAGATTCCTTTGGTTTTAGAAACAAAACTGGTTGCAAGTAGCGTATCACCAAATATATGAACCCACGTTATGACAGCAATTGTGGAAATAGAGAATACCACACGCAAATTACTAAAAATAGCCTGCCACATTATTATATTGCTTGTAGAAAGTACGTAGACGCAATTTGTTATAAAGCACACAATCCAACTCTATTTACTTTACCAGTTGCCAAAGCACATTTGATGCTTCCTGCTTGTTAGGCTCGCCTTATTTCCCTTCTTGGATCAGATCTTCTTTAGTGTTGATTCTTGGGCTACCACGGAATCTTTGAAGTGGCTAAGACATCTAAATCTCACCCAAAACGGATTCCAATTCTCCCCCCATTCTTACTCAAGTTGAATCATCATGTATCCAATCTTTTTATTAACATTTGCTTGTGGATTATTGTCAAACTCTTCTAGATTTCTTGAAGAATCAAATAAATTAACAAGCATAGGTAATTACCGGATAATCATACATGTGAATTATGTGAAGTTTGACTAAAGGGACAGAGGCATGTAATCAACAAAGACGAACTTTTTGGGAGGCCTACTTCACCCATGTCATATTTTCTGATAAATCATGGGTATGTAATCTCTATCCAAATTTCTATAATAAACCGAGAGGAAAATGAATACAAGAAGTGGATAAAATAAGGGTTGGCAATTCTGTAAGAGATAATAAAGATAATAGTAGGACCATGGGCTCAACATCAAGCAGGCAATTCCTTTTCTTCCTTTTTTGATAAGCCAAGCAAGCCTACTAGTTAATGTATAAAATCCAGCATTCACAAAAATGAAAAGAAAAATAGACTACTTACTTGAAGCAAGAGTTTCTTCACACCACTGCAAGTTGTAGCCTGTTCCATTTGGTTGCGCCATTGTTTTCTAAAATCTGAACTTAGGAAGGGGCCAACTGTCAGACCACATAAACTCTCCTCCATAAACATGATATACGTGGCAATTGAGGGAAGACTTCCCTCTCCATTCATCATAGGACGAAAACCAGCAAGTATCTTCATAGGCCCTTTAATTGCATTTGAAGCAGCTGCATTTAACAAGCATCCCTTCTTGCTTGTAACCGGAGCCTTACAAGAAAGACACCAACCACACCTTTCCCTTGGGACTTCCACGTGCTTCTTTTCGGAATTTGGCCAAAAAAATCGCACAGCCGCTAATGAGAACGCTCTAACTTGGAGCAAAACATTGGCAGACATAACTTTCCTCATGTTATTATTCAAAGGATGATTTTCAGAAACCTTATTTTCTTCGGATGAAACAATAGCGAGATTTGCAGAAGCAGATGCGGCAAAATCTCCGTGGGTGTAGTTATTGAAGTATGCCTGAGATTTAAAGGACGAACCCGTGTAAAAGCAATCATCGGCTAAATTTCTGCAACCTCCACCAAGAAGAGAAATAGCTTCTTTTATTTGATTGGCCAATTTTACTGAACCAATGGACATGGTAGATTCCACTTTAATCACTTCAGAAAGTTTAACATTCTGACTATGGGAAGCTTCTGGAGTTGCAGTGCCACTAATATTCTGATTAGGGATGCCATTTTGAGTCCTGATGTCCAAAAAGGTTAGCCCGGTTTCTTTACAATTATTTTCAAGAGATGAAACTGACACGATTTCTGAAGTGCTTTCAGTACTAGCAAAGTTCTCCCCCTCAACAACTGATGGAACATTATCAAGATCATTACCAGAGAGAGCACAGGAGGGAGTTGAACACTCAAAACCTTCCTTTTTGTTTGCCAAATTTGTGGCCGTTTCAGTCAGGGATAACAATAGATCTTCTGGGATTTTCCAGTACAGCAAAATTCCTTTGCATATCTCCAAGTACATAGCAATGTGCTGTGGAGATGAACAAAGTGTTTGCAGGACATTTGAAATGTCATTTTGATTGTAGTATCTAGTACATGGTTCACAATTGATCGAAACCTTTAGCCTGCGATAATGCATTGCAGAAGATGATAAGGCAGTATAAAAATGAGCAGAGAAATTAAGAAAATATAAATGCAGAAATAAAGTTCAACTTTGTCACAGAAGGTGGGATTAGGCCCCGCCGCACCAGTTAATGTTGCCTGCTACCAACCAAACACATCTAAAATTTACTAGAACATGTGCCATACTCGGTGCATGTCTGATATTTTTACCTGGTAATCTAAATACATAAACTGTTCTAAAAACATCCCGAGGCAATGCGATCAAGTTTGATCAAGTGGTGAAGTTGCACGTTGTTAGAACTATTATTAATTGTCTAAATAAATGAAAGGTAATTTTGTAATATCCAAGACATACCAAAAGCGCTCCTCTCAATATACTAGAACTTGTATCACATGTGATGTGTGCAAATACCTGGTAATTCTTGATATTATGTGAATAAACTAAAAAATTTGATAAACGTTTTAGATATCTTTGGGTTAGCTTCGGGGCTTCACAAATCTATCGAAAAGTACGCTAGTTGGTATCAATTTGAAGGAAGAGGATACGGTGTCACTATCAAGAGTGTTGGGATGTGAGATGGGTTCGTGGCCTATGTCCTACCTTGGGATGCCGTTAGGAGATAATTGAAAAGATTTCCAAAAGATTAGAGGATTGGCTAAAAGCTTGTTTGTCAAAGGGAGGGAGGTTAACTTTAATTCAATATGTTTTAGAAAGCATCCCCATTTACTATCTCTCTCAGTCTCTCTTTAAAATGCCGATTTCGGTGTGCAACACCATTGAAAAAATGTTAAGGATTTTTTTCTGGGAAGGGTACGGTGAGAGTGTTGGAGATCATTTAGTAGATGGGACATTGTATCCAAGAGTAAGGAAAAGGGTGGGTTAGGTATTGGTAACATTGCATTTAAGAATGCAGCTTTGTTAGGGAAATGGCTTTGGAGATTTCCCCAAGAACAAAATTCGTTTTGGTGCTTAATTATCAAGAGTAAGTATGGCATTCACATAAATGGATGGGATACAAACATGGTTATTAGAAGCACTCGTAGAAACCCTTGGAAAGCTATCTCTACCGGTATTGAAAAATTTAAATCATTCACAGATTCACTCGACTTAAGGTGGGAATGGGCAACTCCATAAGATTTTGGGAAGACACTTGGGTCGGAAATTCTTCTTTTGCCTCTCTCTACCCTCGGTTGTATAGCATTTCTCGTAATCTAAATAATTCGATTGCATCAGTTATTCGTTGGCACCATCAGGATTCTTTCTCATGGGATCTAGAATTTCATAGAAATTTATATGAGAGGGAAATTGGGGAATTCTTGGAATTGTTGGGTTTGATTTCTCATTCGAAGGTGTCTAGAACATAACAAGATTCTAGATATTGGGTGGGGGGAAAATCGGGTATATTCTCATGCAAATCCTTCTTTCATCTACTTATCAATTCACCACTAGATCCCACCTTTGTGCCCCACAATTTTATATGGAAAACTGGTATCCCACCAAAGGTGAAAATTTTTGCTTGGTTCGCCTCTTGGAAGAGAGTAAACACATGTGATATTCTCCAAAAAAGAAGGCCTAATTTAGCGATTTCCCCTTCTTGGTGTATTTTGTGTAAACAGAAAGGAGAGAACATTGATCACATTCTATTAAATTGTAATTTCACTGGCTATATGTCGAACAAGGTGGGGGAGGAATTTGGTTCAATTGGTGCCAAGCTAGTTCATGGCATGATTTCTTGGGTATAAAATGGCAGTTTACAGGGAATAAAAAAGACCAAATTGCTGTGGAGATGTTGTTGTTTGGCATTAGCATGGTGCATTTGGCAAGAGAGAAATACTAGGGTATTCGAAGACAAATCCAATGAAGCTGCTAAAGTTTGGTTTAAAATCAAGCTGTTATCATCTATTTGGGCTAGCTCTTCTAATCTATTTGTCAACCTTTCCATCTCTGATTTTTGTTCGAATTGGGGTGCGGTGCAGCTATCCAGTGGTGGAGATGTACTTAGAGTAGTTTTGTGGAAATTTTCTAGTTGTCCCTCAGTTAGATTGATATTATTAGGGGTTTGGTGGACTACTAGTTCACCAATAATGTACTCATCTTTGTAACACTTGATTATTTAATTTTAATAAAAGCGTTTGGTTTCGGATCAAAAAAAAAAAGAACATTTTAAAAACATGTGATAGTCTTAGTTCAAGTGGTAAAGGTATGTTTTCTACCCACCTAAGATCATGGGTTTTTTATTGGACGTACCCGAAGGGACACCTAAGGTCTCTGTGTTCAAATCTTCTTCAAGTTATATTTTTTTTCTGAAGCTTTAAGGGTATTTTTGTAATTTCATATAAATGCCGAATCGTCCTCGTGAAAATAGAATAGATAGATAGATAGATATATAATAATAATAATGAATAAATAAATAAATATATACAGTAGTAGATGTAAAGAAACAGTGGAAGACTATAATTGAACAGTTGGAAACATACACAAGTAGATGATTGCAAGTACCCAAAAAGACTTGCTCATACGGATCAACTCCAAATATTTCTGCTCCTCTAAGGGATGTTCCCCTTGAAATTGTGGGCCCAGTCTTGTTAGCTGTACATTCTGGACAATACCATGCCCCATCTGGTATAGACATTTTGCTCACGCCTATACATCTTAAATGGTAAGCTGACGGGCACCCATCGCAACAAAGCAATGTCCCATCCATACCACAAAGCCGGCATTCGTCACCATTACCATCATCATCGTGATCAACATCACCCCTAGTATCAGGTCCAGAACTTTTAAAACCCAAAGAACCCGAGTCAAAAGACAGATTTGTCCCCTGGCTTTCTGCCATGATATCCATGGTTTCTTGGTCCTTGCAAGCAGAAGTTTTAGAATATCTTGGATGGACCCTTCTAGGCCCACTTTGAGGAGCAGATACTGTAACTCCATCGGGATCCGTCCCCATCTCTGATTCTATTCGCATTTCAATATCTGCTCTTAACTCTGCAGAGTCTAGAACATCATCACACAAGATCTGCAAAATCATTAACTTCCTACCAGCAGATAGATTGTAGTAATCCTTCTCTAGAGCGTCAATATAAAATCCTTTCCATTCAAGTCCCTCAGCGTACCCCATTATCATCAAATATTGAACCACATAAACCGGCCAAGTCAATGTATCAAGCAAGCTCCAATCCATGCACCTGCAGGCAGGAGGGGTATGTTAGTTTTAAGTTGCAGATATAGGTGAATGAAACATATGCATTGTGATAAATTGATAATGGTAAGCCAATAATGAGAACCAAAAAAAATATATCAACATGTATTGCTTGGTCCATCTATTTTGGAGTATAAAATGGGTTAGTAATGTTTCTTAGATACACAGGATTATTAATAATATTTTCGTATATAAAGATATTTGCTCATAAGGCTGGGTAACATGGTTATCTTGAAAAGGGCGAGATAAGGGTCATCATTAATTCATTACCAGAACAATTTTAACTTATGTAACTAGAACGTCAATTTGGCAATAAATATACAAATATTATTGGATGATGCATATGCATACCTCAGGCATTTTGAGGCAAGCTCGGAAACATCGGAGGAGAGAGTTTCAAGATGACGCCTCAAAGCACGCATAAGAGCAACATGAATAGCATCCAACAAAGTGTTTGGAACCGAACAGTTGAGCGACCCCACGAACTCATCCAATCCAAAGGGACTCAAATACAGTCCAATGCTAAATGACCTCAAGAAACTATATACTGATAAAAGGTGAGAAACATGTTCCTCGGAAACACCGATATTTCCTGAAGAAGGAGGCAATTGTGGTGGCGGAACAAGGGAGGCTTCGGCCTCTGAGCTCATATCTCGGTCGCAAGAACTCTCACTGAAATAACTTGAAGAATCAGCATCATCCTCAACCTGAAGTCCATCAACTCCATTAACACCATTCAATGAAGAGGCTTCAACCCTATCAGCAGCAATATCAACAATGGCAGATTCCACTTCCTTTCTCTTTGGTAAATCCTTCCCCTTGGCATATTTCTTAGATACTAATCCATCTAACTTCTTCTTCTTCAACAAAAACTTGTGATCAAATTCTTCATCCCTCACAAGAAGCTCCCTGATTTCACCACTCTCCAAATCCTCACAATCCCCGTCCTCATAATCAATTCTATACAACCCAGTATCATAATACACAACTTTGCCAAGGAAAACCCTACCATCAAATTCTTTCTTCACATATCTCCCCACCAGTGCCAACCTCGGCTCCACACCTAGATTCTTAGTCTCAACAGCCGCCTTCTTCGCATCTTTTCCTTCCAACAAACCATTATGAACATCCTTCCTTCTCCTTTTTCTCCCTCTACGTTCCTTCGGAACCAATTCAGATTCCATTACACCAATCAAATCAGTACACAATCCTAACAATCTCAAAAAAGTTCCACAAACCCTAACTGTTATGCAGCAACTGTCCTTCAATCAAACCTAATTCATCAAATCGAAATTAGGGCACAATCCTAACAATCTCAAAACTTCCACAAGCCTTAACTTTTCTGCAGCAATTGTCCTTCAATCAAACCTAATCCGTCAAATCGATCAAAAAAAAATTAGGGCTTTTGCAGATCTCATAAGAAGGTAATAAATAAACGTAATCAATCAAAAACAAAAGCAACCGATCGAATCACGATGTGATGTATACGTTTATCGAATAGTTGATTCCAATGTCCAAAAAACAGCATTTTACGATGTGAGAAACTCCTTTTTTTTTGTATTGTACGAACAAATATAGTGAATATTGAAGAACCGGAAGGACCGGTACCTTTTTAGGAATTGATAACCTCCATTGCAGACGTGGATTAGGGTTTCTGAGAGGGTAGAGTGTTGGTTGCAGTTGTTGATATGGTAGAGCCCTAAATTTGAAGAGAGAGAGAGAGAGGAGAGAGAGACCAATGGGGGGGCCTCATGATACACTCTTTCACCGAGTTATAATAGCGATCCACTCATTATTACGTGGGTCGGTTTACTCGGAATCCTAGTTGACCCGGTCTCACAACTCTGGACTCGTCCGAGTTCACTTGGATTTTTTAAAAAAATTTTGGGTAATAGTATTTTAATTTAAATTTTAAATAATTTATGGTTTAACTTGGACGAAATAAAATAGTAACATTCGTGTTGGACCCATGAGATATCATGTTTTCATTTATTTTGACGATATTTGTAGATTTACAAATTACTATCGAATAAATTTAGGGTAATTAATATTAATACTTTACAAATATATCTTATTATTCTAAAATTTTAAATTTGTAAAAAGCTAAAAGATATATACAAAGTGTCACTATAAATAATTTTAGAGTATTATAGTACATTTGTAAAATGTTAATATCATTAACTTAACTTTATTCGATTTATTTGAGGTATTGTAAGCAGTAATGTAAGATAATTTTTATTCAAATTAAAAATTGTTGTCTTTCTTATATCTAAAGCTATTTTATAAACAATTGTTCATTTGAGTCGTAAATTAAGTGTTGTCCATTTTGATTTCAAACATAACGTTATTGACATTATATATCCTTCTTTACGAAGAGAAGTCATATATCCTTCTTTATTTTTTTGAGTTTTCTACCTCACCACCTATGAAAAAAAATCCAGGAAAAAGTTAAGAGAATATGTCACCACACAACTCAAATTATTTTATACGGAGTATCTTTCTCACAAAAAGTAATTATTTTTTAAAAAAAGAGTTTAAAGGAATAACAATCGTGGATTCCTACAATTTTAATACAAACACTTCTCATAATGAATAGTCATGTTAACCATTATTTGAGGTCGGTCAACAAACTTGGATTCCTCTAGGTCGTCTAGATACACAACTATTACAACAATAATATGATATATGTAACGCAATGAACAATCAAAAAGTCACAAAAACAAAAATTTAAATAATATTAATAGTGAAAATTTATACAAAATATCATAGTTTAAACCTTGTACTCACCTTTTTCTAACCACCCAAATGTATACTTTGTTTATTTTTATAAATATTTAGCGGCAAAATCTAGTGCTTAAATTATAAATTAAATAATTATGTGGTATAAATATTGTTTTGACTCATGGTGTGTTGAGTCAACTCATGCAAGTATTAATTATTGGGGTTAATTTGCCATATACATACGTAAATAAATATAAGCGGGGCATCAAATCAAAAGCAGTTAAGTGGAACAAAGGGTAAGTAAGCCAACAAAAATGGGACACGAAGATTGGGCGGGAATTGCTTTTGATGCTTGGGAATTTACCCGCCAATTTCGTTTAAAAGCAAAAAAAACAAAAACAAAGTGATTTGAATCAACCGTCACTAGGAATGACAAAAAAATCCAACCCGGTGGGTTTTTGACCCGATCCAATCTGGATGGGACAGGTTTTTTTAAGCCCAGACCGGGTACGAGGCGGGTTAGGCTTCTGCATTCTTAAAACCTGACCCGACCCAACCCGCTTAGATATATATAAATATATTAATATAAATATTATATATACATATTTATTTAATATTTAATATTTTAAATATTTATTAAATTCAAACCCTAAGTACTAATAGGCATAATCGCTCAATTTCTTCTCCATTTCAGCCGCTGCGCTGCACATCTCTCTCTGTCTCTCAACTCTCTCACAATCTCACCCACACCGACTCCCGCTCGGCCATTCCATCTCCGGTCTCTCCTCCTCCATCTCCGGTCTCCCTCCTCCCGTCCTCCGTCTCCCGGTCACGCTGTCACACACGCAGCTGACCACACCGACACGGCGACACACCATTGCAAAACCCAACTGGTCGCACATTGCCACGACTGTGAAACTGTGAGAGAGTTGAGAGACGTGGGATTTGTTGGTGTGAAGTTGCGCGAGTTGTAGACTTGTAGTAGCAGTGGGTGTTATTTGTTTGAATAATTAAGTTTGGAACTTAAATTTAGCTTGCTTTGCTGCTTGTTGATTTGCTGCCTGTACGCTGTTGCTTTGTTCCTTGTTGATTTGCTGCCATGGGGTTGAGTTATTCAATTTTTATTTTTATTTTAGTTCACAACAAAGGGAGTTTGGCAGGTGGGTTTTCAACCCGATCCGGTTCAACCCTACCCAGTTACTCCTAATTCGGGGCGGGGCAGGGCAAGGCGAGGCGCCTATATACAGTATGCGGGCGCGGGTTTGGATTTAAGGAAAAAAACCCGTCTCGGGTTCGGGGCGGGGTGATATGCATGCGAGTCGGGTTTGGTATTGGCCAAACCCGCCCCATACCCGACCCGTTGCCATTTTTAATTGTCACCTTGCCCTTGCTTGCGCAATCATGGCCTATTTATTTGGAAGAAAACGAATTTGCGTGCAAAAAATAATCCACAATCAGCCTCCATTTGATAACAAATTAAAATGCAATAATAAAAAAAATGATTTTTCTAAGAAGCCTTTAAAATTATATCTTCTTAGATGCAGATACACACTTAATATATGTGTATGTCTTATTTTTATACACGCATAAATTTAGTGAAGAATTAGAAGGAATAAAACATAAAAGTACCGTTGGTTCAAAGGTAAGATACATTTGTTACATATTCAAATAAATACACGGGTAAAATATGGAAATCGCCAAATTTTAATATCATAACTCAATGTGGTAACATCTTTTTAATAGTATATAGATTCAAAACACACGCGATGGGTGTGCATTCTTTTTTTTTATTTGCACGTATATCATCAAATTAAAAATTGAATAAATTAAAACATTGTAATGTTGTCCCAGCAGTAGAAGCTATTCTTATTAACCAAGGTTATGAGTTTAATCCACAACAATTACATATATTTTTTTATTGAAAATAAAATTATAATAGGGGTAAAATGGGAAACACAAAGATTTTATGTCATGGCTGTAAACACGTACGTGGCTTTTATAATAGTATATATTTATATATAGATTCATTGGGATGGATCATGGTGGGAATTCTACTACGGACCTGCACGAATGGTGTAATGACTGCCCCACTCGTCTTAGACAATACCTAATTTTAACTTCGAACATGCCTGCTTTACGTGTGAAAATCTACGAATCCCTATGCTTATGCTAAAATTTTCCTAGGCCCGCTATTGGCTTACATTTAAAATCAACTTTTTTTTAAAAATTAATAAATGAAAACTTTTTAAATTCAAAAGCACATCTATAC
The DNA here is from genome assembly GCA_021464415.1 of Lonicera japonica. NCBI lineage: Eukaryota > Viridiplantae > Streptophyta > Magnoliopsida > Dipsacales > Caprifoliaceae > Lonicera > Lonicera japonica. The sequence continues at coordinate 22,309,100 of CM038463.1, forward strand.
TATATATTAAACACGTTGAATAGTTTTGGTATGTACATGAAATTACTGAATTACCCCTTTCATAGACGGAGTTTTAACTCATAACTTTTAAGATGCAAAACACATTTATATATCACTAAACTAAACATAACTATATATTTTAATTATAAAAATTGAAAATTTATTAAGTATCTTATACACACTTAGAACATGTCCGTATGCTAGTCAACATTCGAGTTATCAAATCACTTGCACTTAATGTAACAAATCATGTTTTACTTTGCTATGTTGAACTTTTAATAATTGTCAAATTAAAGAATTATTAAGTATCATTTTATTTTATTTTTTTCCATTATATTTTTTTTAGTAGTTACAAGAAAAAATAAAAATCTTGTAAATTTATTTAATAGGACTCAAACCCACAAATTTTGAGTTAAAAGAAAAAACACCTTACTATTTGACTACTTCTTCATTGATAAAATATTTTTCAATTAATTTAAATATACACAACATAAAATAGCGTACACACGTATCACATCCGTCTCTAATGTGAATAAGTGAAAACATTCAAAGCATTGGCCTAATTAAAAGACTATATTATATATGTTGCGGAATGGGAGAGTCTTCCTTGCAAAATAGGAGGTACTATGTGGTACAACGGACAAAAATCTCACTTGATAGCAAGGTACAAGATTCTAATTCTATTCTTTCAATTCCCCTCTCTCAATCACTCAATCGCTTCTACCTTTCTTATTTTCCCCTCTCAAATCTCAATCGGGTCTCTATCCTCACAAGCTTGTTTGTTTAAAAAAATAAAAATATTTAATAATACCGAAAAATTAGAAAAATCAAATTTTATTGTATTAAAATTTTATTTAGATATATATGAAACCCATGTTCATCACCATGGAAGAGTTAGTATAAATACCACTACGTAAGTTTTGTTTGATAATAACATGAAAAGAAAAATAATAACACTTGAGTTGGTAAGATGTTCAAAAATAAGTTGAAGAGTGTGATAAAATGCTCTCCATTTCATACAAATTTTATGAATAGATGCAAGGGCGTGCACACACTGACCCGAGGGGGTATGACCGTACTTCCTGGGATTTCTGAAAAAAGTTGCCGGAAAAAAATATTTACGAAAAAGATGGACCTTTTTGTAATTAAAGTTAATAGTAAAAGGTTTGTTATTGTATTTTTGAATTTTGGTAAGTTGCCGGAGGGCCTACACACAATAAACATTAATAATACAAGATGTATTTTGGTACTTAAAAGACTTAAAAAAGTAAAAAGCTAAAAGAAGCAGTAGCTGCTGCTTCTCAAAATATCTTTCTTTTGTCAGTTCATTACCCTATTTTACTCCGTTTTCTTTCGCTGCTCTTTTTTTTATGAAAGTAAGTAAAATTCTGCCTTTAATTCTTTAAATAGTTTTATGTATCATGATTCATGAATATAGACTTGGTTATCATTTATCAACTATGTAAATGGGGCTTGTGGTTTTTAGTACTTGAAAAAAATTATTTATACATTTTTAAAATTCTTACGTTCGTAACTCCTCAATCAAATTTACGCGTACATCCCTCAATAGATGTCTTTCATCGATCATTCATAATTTTTTTGTGAAAAATTTTTCTTCCTCAACTACCAAAGAAAATTTCTCCATAAAAAAAAACCCACAAAACAAGAAAACATTCCACCACATGTCTCAACTTATTTTTCAACTTCTTACAAATTAAAATCAACTGCTTTTATTTTTCTTTTCTATATTATTATCAAATGAACATTAACTATTTACATTTTTCCACACTACACTCACTCCCTAAAGTAATCAAATGTATAAAAATATTATCTTTTTTAATTTTTTCATCCAAAAAAAATATTCAACTTAAAATTTGATAATGCACGTGTAAACATGCATAAAAACATTGCATCAGATTCCTCCACATTTGTGGAGTTATAATGTGATACTAAAAATGTAGTAGTCACCCCCATTACTATATGAAAAATCATACGCGTCCATATAAATAAAGAGTAGTTATAACTCAAAAATGAACCGCCACTTATGTAGTTATGACGCTATAAGAGTTTCTTAAATAAATAATATAGATATTTTTTGCAATTTTAATTTTATTATTCAATCGTTTTTTCAAAGTTAAATATATCTATTAATATATGGTGTCCCGTACGTATAAATGAAATATTGAGTTATAGTATAACAGAAAGGAAATAACCCTTTATTCAATTCAATCTTTTACAAAGGTTAACATCTTAATTTTACGATTTTCTTGTTATACCATTGCATATAAATCTTTCAATGCCCTGTTCGAATAAAGGAGTACTGCCACCACGAGGAAGGTTTTTGAAAGGAAGAGGAAGGGAATTGCCACTATAAATAAAGTGGGACTTTGGGAACAACTAGACAAATATTTCTTTTTCAAATGTCCCGCTACAATAAAAGTACCAATAATCTGATGAGAACTCGACGAGGACCTGGCCTCTTGTTGCGGAAATAATGAGTATGCCATCACGACGAAAATTACGAAGAATGAGAGGTATTAATTTGCCATTGCGAATAAAGTGGGGCCTCATAAACAAATATTTTTTTGTTTTTAAACACCCCACTGCCTATATAATAACAAGTATTGATGATTTCATGAATCATGACAACTGAGAATCTCGTTATTACATAAGAAAAAAAAATTACCACTAGAGACGAGAGATATTAGACAAAGGCAATGGCAATTCCTACATTTGATATTCAAATATTCAACGATTGAATTGGCACAACACTTGAGATATATATATGGCACTTGATGCCTCATGAAATAATAAGTTTCAAGTTTTGGAAAAACAACTCTTTTGTGTCAACCCACGAACAACATATCGTGAATCCCTTAGTCCGAACATGATTCACATGAACGATCCATATCTATATTATAAAACACTATCTTTGACTAAAATTTTCTCCAAAAAGTACAATAATTTAATGGTTAAAAATACAAATATATATTATGGTGTGCATTAGTTCTACACTATTTGATGAGTTTTATAGACACATCAATATGTCACATCAAAGTTAAAACACTCAAACCAATAATATACACACAATAAACTCACATACTAATAATTTTGTTTACATTAAAAATGTCATAACTTAAAATAAAAAAATTTAATAAAAAAAATAACATTTAAAATATACTAATCAAGATTAATTAAACAAGATCTATTATGACTATATAATAATGCAAAAAAAAATCGAGAAAAATTATTGTGTAACATTTAAAGACATTATTGTTCATCTCAATATGTCATTTTTAGGACATACGTTACGTGGTTACTATTTAAAAAATTAAAAATAAGTCGGTCAAATCCGGTATACTTTTAGTTTTTTCAGCATGAAGATATATTGAACTTACGTTTCAATTGTTCACAATGTTAGATTGGACTAGACAATGGACTTAAAATAGACTGATTGATTTTATCGATTTAAATTCGTCACAAGTTAATTTTTTTATCCTATTATTATATTTTTTTTATTTCACCGTTCCAGATAGCATGGCATAAGTAAACCCTAGTTTTAACTAAACCAAAGAGATAATTAATTTGAGATGCGCACAAATTGACCGATGCAACAATAAAATTAATAAACTCAAACAAATGGTTTAAAGAAGTACTCTCATGTAAAAATACACCACTATTTGTACAAGTGCTTTTACCCAATAGTACATGGAGTTTGTGTTACTTTTGTCCTTTTTTGTTATTTGGGACACGAGATTTATGGACCTCTATAATAATAAAGTTGAGTGTGCATATAAATCATACATATATTTTGTAACTGTGAGAATTAGAGTTGATCCGGGGTGGATTGAGTTGACTCGGCCAATTCACCGGCAATTAATGTTTTATTTTTTTATTTTGATAAATACGTAGAAGTTTGTTGGTTCTCCCAAACAAAAGAAAAAACGTGTAGACGAGTTAAGTGGCGGGAATTTTTGTTATCTTTCATTAACCCGCCAACATTTTCAATTGTTAGTTAGTGGAATCACCTTTTTTTTAAAATAAATAAAAATCAATTAATGAATAATTTCATTTAATTACTAAAAATGGGGTCTCGCACATAATTCATAGGCGAGAGTCGAGTGGCAAGGCTATAATTTAATATGAAGAGGACAAATTTATTTTTTCACTACAGTATACAATAGAAGTATTTTTTTTTTCTAAAATAAGGCGGGTAAAGTTGTATATCATCACTTATTTTTTTTAAAAAAAATCCTCAAAATTAATAGTAAAAACAAGGTGGCCACTTGCCCACCTTCAATGCAAGGTGGCTTCGCCATTGCAGGAATCTAAAAACATTGCTCTCAATGTAATCATGAATATTGGTCGTGAAAATGATGTGATAAAAAGGAAAAATACAAGTGAGCTTGACTTTTTAAATAAATGAGAGTATCTTTAATGCTAACATGAATTAGATCTACTAAAGACGTAGTCCCTTTGTGGCACTAAAAATATTGTTCACAGTTAAGTTCAAAAAAAATAATCTCCAACAATATTTTCAATAAAAATTATTGTTGATAAAATTGTAAAGAATATAAATATTGTTTGACAAATCTTGCCGAATATTTTTTAACAAAATAATTTTCATTAAATAGAAATAGAAATTTAAACATTTTAAAGTTTAAAAAATAAAATATTAAAATAAATATGAAAAAGTAACACCTAGGCATCGTTGAGGAGACCCTCTAAATGTAAAAGCTCACCCTCACAATTTCTTCCATCTCTGTTTGCCACATCACTTTTATGGTCTTCTTCATGTTTGCATTGGAGATATTTTTTTTTAACTCTTTGCCTGTATATCATATGTGACGTTCTATTTTTTATTTTTTTTCTAATTCATAATTATATTGGAGATATTCTACCATCTCTAATAATATAAAAGATATTGTAAGGATAACTAGTTTCAGTTATAAATTAAAGAACAACTAACTTCATTAGTTACGTAGCATTGCCACCTTGATCCTTAGACTTCCTAAAGCTTCTACAACGGTGTAGTAGTAATGCATAGGCAAAAGGTTAAATTTTTTATGTCAATTCACTAAAGTGATTGTTGATGTGTAGTGACGGATTTGGGATTTCATGTTGGGGAATATTTATGAATTTTTATTTTTATTTTTAAAAAAATTAAACTTAATGTAGATTTTGTGGTTATGCGATACATGTGTTATTAGAATATAAGTAATTTTAAAAAAAAAAATGATATGTAGTGTAGCTATCTAAAGCCCAAAATTCAAAAACCCAATGGTTTCGTGCCTTTCGGCTTTATATAATAGTAGATATAATGAAAAAAAATAATCTTATTAGATTTATAGCCTTTTAACTTTTATTTAAAGTCTTACTAAGCATTTCTCTCTATTTTAGACAAAAAACTTCAGCCTTTTACTTGTTGGGCTACCGCATAAATATATTGTATGAAACGCGTATAAGTTATTTATCATTTTTGTGGTATCTATACTATTAATAAATCAAATAAAACTTTATACAAAATTTGAACTTATGACGTCACACACAAAAGGAATTTCAATTTACCACTTGAACAAATACAATAATTTATCATAAAAGTGTTACCACTTAACTAAATCTCTTTTTGATGTCTCTATTCGATTATTAAAGTGTCATTCCCATTCTTTCTTTTTTATTAAGGATAATTTAATAATTTTTTTTTTAAATCATACTCTTAAATATTATATAGTTACAACGTGTTAGGTCAGATTAATTTGGATCGAAACAAATTCGAGCCTAAGTGGGGTGATAATTCATGTATTTTTGTCATGTTTTAATTTGGGTTGAGATAACATAACACGACGTTATGTTATTTTTATGAAATACAAATACAATTTACCGAATACATAATACTGTGACATCCCGTATTTTTATAATATATATATATTTAAATTATAATATTATTTATATATATAGGTAATACACGTGTAGGTGTACAGGGGGATGTATGATTTTTGGTGGCATTAGAGCATCTCCAATGAAGCTGTGTAAAAGTTGCCAACTCAACATTGTGTAAAATTTACACAATGTGTAAATTTTTTATTGCTCCAATGGTTATTACACATCCATTTTACACAGTCACATAGGATCTCTGTCCGCCCACTACTTCTCTCTCCTCATTATTTAGACGACACCACACGCATTATCTCTCCTTCAAATTTTCAATCTCTCTCTTATCACCAAAATAATTTGAACTCCCTTTCTCTCTCAAATAATTCCCTCCATGGATATTTGCTAAATATTGATCTGTCTCTATTCTTCATCAAACTAAACTCTGACGGAAAAAAAATCGTAGTTTAGATAAGGCAGTCTGCTCTAATTTAAGGCCATCAGTAAGACCAATTTGTTGTTCTCATCTTTTCCATTCTATGTCTATGTACACATACATGTATATATATAGCTTGTTCACACAATTACATTTAGAATTATAATATCAAAACTCTGTTTTGCTGACCTAGATATATAAATGTTCAGATACTACATGGGATTACTCTGTTTCTTCACTTTACTTAGATGAGTTGATATGTACAGTTTTTTTAGTTTATTATTTGTGCTTTTTGTACCTTTTAGGATTAATCATGAAACTAATATATGAAATTGGTGTGCTAGCCTCAAATATAAACTATGTCTATGGAAGATCAAGAGAAAGTAAAATGTGGAAAATAATTGAATTGCTTAATTCTGATGAGTTCTGTTTTCCCCCTTTTTTTTAGAAAATGATGGAAATAAACCAAGGAAACAAATTTAGCATTTGATGTCTCACATTGATAATCTCAGTTTGATTGTAGTATTTTTTAAGAAAACACACTGGCAAATGATACAATTAATATTCTCTATTATGAGATTTATTACATTGATCATATCCCAAAAAAGAAAATGGAACTAAAAAAAGAATAAAAAAATTGATATGAGTTTTTCTGGTCTTCCTTCAGCTGGAGTTGTATGTATTAGAAAAATTCTATAGGAACATATATACAATAACAAAATTAGTAAATGATGAATTATTCACTTCTGAATGCTAATGATTTTCTTTGTCTTAGTTATTTGGCTATGCATTTTTTTAGCCATGCAAGGTTCTACACCATCCTTATATTCTCAATGTTCATAATCAGTCTCTTATGAGCAATCCTCTCAACATCCACAATTATCTCCATCCACCCAATCTGGGCAAGCATCCCAAATCCAAAATGCATACTCACTGCAATTTGCTTCTCAATTGCAGCAACCCTACCCATACTAATTCCAACCTCCAACGCAACTACAACAAGCATACACATTCCCATATGCATCGCAACTTCAAGTGCCGCTACTTGACCCTCAATTACAAGCAACATCACAACGGAAAAAATTAGTGAAATCTAGGAATAGTGTAAAGGTTAATCAAAAGGGAAGAACTAGAAATTTTACTCCCAAATAAGATGAAGCACTTGTAAAAGCTTGGATAGCAATATCAGAAGATGGAATTATTGGCAATAGCCAACCGGGTATCAGCTTATGGAGTCAAATTTATAACACATTCAATGAACTTTTGGACATCCAAAATCCTGAGAACGATCTTGATAGACCTCCAAATTCATTGGCATGTAGTTGGACAACAGTACAACACCAAGTGAACAAGTTTTGTGGCTATTTTGCTACCATTGACCGAAATCCGAGAAGTGGCACAAATTTTGATGATCGGGTAAATTATTTTCTTGACATATTTATACTATTTATTTTATATTGATATATTGATTTTTATTTTTTTTACATTTGTTGCTAAAAGGTTAAAGATGCAAAGAAGATGTTTCGTGCTTGTGAAAATTCTGATTTCAAAATGGAAGAATTGTGGATGATTTTAAGAGACAATCCAAAGTGGAACGAAAGGAATGTTGCTCCGAAAAGGAAACAAAATTTGGAAATGTCATCACCTCCGAAAACCGAATATATCAATATTGATAGTATTCCACAATCTACTTCAACCACATCGAATTCACCTACTCAACATGAAGGTGATGATAATCCAATCACTCTTAGCACAAATGAAAATGGTTCAGTAAGGCCTAAATTTGGAAGAAAGAAGGCTAAAGAGATAAAGAAATTGGGGATAAATGTTGATGGGCCATCTTCTATGGCAATAACTGATTTTGTGGCAAAATTTGATGCTTCGGTGCAACAACAACTTGCAATTTTTGAGAAAGAAATTAAAAGTAAAGAAGAGATGCATCGCAAAGATCAAGAAATGAAAGAGCATCACTTTCACCAAAAAGATGAACTTTTTCAACAGCAGGACCAAATGATGCGACAGAAACAATGGCAAGCGGAGAAAGATCTTAGACAAATGGATTGTGAGCAAGCAGAAATGTTTCGTAAAATTCAGCGAGACATTTGGGCAAAATGGCAACGAGAGGGCACACTGCCATTATGATTTGGAGGACACTTCTAAGATTGTTGTCACCTTTTATGGTGTTATTCAGATTGTTTTGGAAATATGGATAGTAACATTTTGAACAATAGATATGTAGTGGGTAGTTTGTTGTTAATTTTTAAGATGCCAAATGAATCTTTTGATTGATCATGTACTTGTTACTTTCTTTTTTGGTGTAACAGTTGCACTTTAATGGAAAAATGAATACGTTTAATTCTAGAGCTAGACCCCATTGAATGAAATTGGACCGAAGGATAATGTAAATGAACTAAGTCCTCTTTGAAGTTGGGACTATTCCTATAAGGCTGCCATATATACTTAAAAAACATTAAACAAAATATAACAGAGAATGAATGGGGTACGTAGTTGCTGTACTAGTGGTAGGGAAAATTTCATCCTTAAAATTGTACTATTCTTCCATAAGTCTTCATAACATCATAGTACATAACATCATAGTACGGTTTGCGATGCCTCAGTAGAAATTCAAATGAAACTACTTGCATAAGTCTTCATAACATCATAGTACATAAAATGAAACTACATTAGTCTTCCTGCACCATATTGAGCCCAAATATGCTCAATGAGATCACGTTTGAGGCGATCATGAAGTGTCGTGTCACAAACTTTGTTCAGTTTAGCTATTAGTGATGTTACATGTAAATTTTCATCATGTTCTACTTGCACGATTTGCGATGCCTCAGTAGTAGGAGGTTGTCAATTTTCAATGTTTTCATAACGCTCGTCCTCAACAATCATATTATGCAATATGATGCATGTTTTCATAACTTGAGCAATATCTTTTGGTTGCCACATACGAGCAGGATCTTTTACAATAGCGAATCTTGCTTGCAAAACCCCAAAAGCCCGTTCCACGTCTTTCCTTACAGCTTCTTGAATTTTAGCAAATAAGCAATTTTTGGGCCCAACTGGCTAAGCAATTGATTGCATAAGAGTAGCATACCTTGGGTATATACCATCAGTGAGATAGTGCCCCATACTATATTCGTGACCATTGACCACATAATTACATTGAGGAGCCCTGTCATTTATGATGTCGTCAAACAAATGAGAACGGTCCAGTACATTAATGTCATTATGTGTACCAGACATACCAAAGAAAGCATGCCAAACCCACAAGTCTTTATCTGCAACCGCTTCTAAAATCAAGGTAGGGGCTTTATGTGGTGCTCATGCATGTGTTCCATGCCAAGAAGTTGGACAATTTTTCCAAACCTAATGCATGGAATCTAAACTACCGAGTATACTCGGAAAGCCTCGAGCCTCGCCTTGTGCAAGCAAGCGTACCATACCCGTTTCATTAGGCTTTCTCATGTATTCTTTTTCGTAAAGACATATAATTGCGTTACAAAAATACTGTAAGCTTTCAATTGCTGTGCTTTCCCCGATTTGAATATATTCATCGAGGTTATCAGATGAGCAACCCATCGTAAGCATTTTAATTGCAGCTGTCATTTTTTGTAAAGCTGACAATCCTAATCTACCAGTAGCATCACAACGTTGTGTAAAGTATGAGTCATAACATTCAATATCGTGAAGGATGCGAAGAAAAAGATGGCGTCTCATTCGAAATCGACGTCGAAAATAAGAAAGCGGGTATTTTGCATTTTCAGCAAAATAATCTGCATATATTCGATTATGGGCCTGCTCCCTTTGGCGATTATACACCTTCCTCATTGCATATATTCGACTTTGCCCATTTTGTAAAAGCATAGGAATGATTGGAATAGCCATCGCCGTGATGTTGCGCAAACCTTTGAGCGCAATACTATCCCCATAGTAATCAATTGCACTATCTCCAAAATTTTCACCAAAATGATCAAAAATAGAATCCTCATCATCACTTGAATAAGACATGTTACTAATAAGAATGTTCAGGCGTATTAGGAGTTGGTTCCACTGTTTTATATGGTTTCCTGCCATATCAAATTCGCTTAAACTTTTATATGTGTATACAAGATTTAGTAAGTACACACAAACAATGTCTTATTATACTACATAACTATTCTCACCCATTAGCATTAAGAGTTCTTATTAACAAACCTACTTATTTAATATTTAATTAGCTTAAACAAGGGAATTGTAAGCGTAAAACTATTTTAGGAACAGATACAATATAATTTTAAACAATGGTGGGAATCAAAAGGACTAATTTTTGGCACATAAGATATATGCTTATACGAAATCTTAAAATATTACTCCAAACATGTCCAATTTGAATAGTCCCAAAACTTACCATTAAAAAGGAGGAGGAGAATATGAGATGATTTAGGTTCTCTATGGCACCAACTGATAAAGAATTAAAATAACAGGTGAGATTTAGATGAACACGCCCAATCCCATTAAAATTGTAAATGAATATTACGATTTTGATAGGATCTGAAGTTATTTCTAAAGGAAGAAGTAAAAAAACAAGCAAGAATAAAACTAATTCAAGTCCCAAATACTCTTGCATACAATAATCAAATAAAAAAAATATTTTATGAAGAACCAAGAAGAGTACTCACCTGATCTTAAAAGATTATAAAAACCCTAGACTTTCAGAAAGTGACGAGGCTTGAGTTGCTTTGTGCAAAGAACGAAAGATAAAAGGTGTATATCAGAGCGTGCATGATTTTTAAACGCAAATCAGCGATTAGATAGTAAAGATTTGTGTAGTTATGTATTCTTCGCGTGGCTGTTTTTGATTGGACCACTTCATTTTACACAATAATGTTAATATAGACTATTGGAGAGTAAATAAGTCTGTGTAAATTTTTTTTGTACAACTCACATGCCATGTAGGATTTACACAGCAATTATACACAACCCTATTGGAGATGCTCTTATAAGCCTTCAAAGCTAAGGCATTGTCATGGGTCGACAAGTGTCAACATGAGGTGGACATTTGCAATAATTATTGCCTTAGTATATATTAATAGTGGGAGAGTGGATTTGGAAAAGAATTTGCCGAGATGAAGTTCATGGAGAAAAGATAAACCACATAGGGAGCCGCGGGTGATTTAGGATGGCAATGGTTTTAATAATTTTATGATGGCATTTGGTGGTATTTTTGAGGTAAGGAGTTGTACCTAATGCGTATTTAAATCTCTAGAGTATTCATTTGTTATCATCCATGTTGTATTCTTCTTGAATTCAGTACATTGATTGAATTCGGTATATTTATTTTACCTCACTAATTGGTGTTATTTATTGTTATTGGCTAAATTACGGTGAAATCAATTGGTGCATGATTTAGTTTACTTGTCAATCAGTCATAATAAGCTAGTCGTGTAAGGCTTTGGAGATAAGTTTCGACGTAGTGAGGTAGGTAAGGCGGGTAGTTTTTAACATGTCATCAAGAGGGACCCGTGTATGAAGCCGGTTGATGATTTGTTGAATTACCGGTATTGTTGAATTACCGAGGTTGTTGTTGTGAATATTTTTGATAAAATATTCTATTGAGTTGTTTTTCATTAATGTGTGTTATGTACTACGTCCATGTATTTTTTTGTTATGTCTCATGTGTCTCGAGACGGAGTCGATTTTTGACTAGCGAGTCAGTTGCAGTTTATAATATTATTTTTGTAGATGATGGAGCTTATTGTATTTTAATTTGTATAGTAGAGAGATTGTAAATATTGTATTTTTTCAAACTAATTTGATTTATAAAATGGAAGTTGGATTTTATTTTATTTTTTATCTTGTTTTTTAGCCTAGTCAGGTGACGAAATTTAAATAACATGAGCAACGGGCATGATTGTAAGTTTTTGATCTACACGACATAACATAAGTAGAAGTGTTAATTTTCTCTAATTAGACATGATAATACCCAATTAACATGACAAAATATTATTAACATAACGTAAAGTCCTAATAAATACGTTATAATACTGGCAAAAATGTTGGTTTTAGCTAATTTATACACAATAAATTCCTAATTTACATGACAATGCACGATTAACATAGTGTATATATATATATATATCTCTAATTTTGTTTCAAAATATGGATACAAAGACAACCTCATGTTAAACATTATAGATACGAATTATAATTCTTCAGTCAATTTCATTTCGTATGGTTTCATGTTATTTCATCGTGCCCTTTCTAAAATAGCCACCTTAGGTCTGAGCATAGCTAATGGAGAGCTTCTAATTTCTAATATAATACTTGCTTCGGTCAAACCAGGAAAAGTACAGAGCAAACATACTCTTTGACGGTGGGTTTTGATCTTACCAACCCGCTTGCAAACTTACCAATTGCCGGCCTTACTAACAACTAAAAAAAATGGTTCAAATTTATTTTTATTTTCAATCAAAATTTAACAATATCAATCAAATTTATGAGAATTATATAATTTTTAATTAATACAAAACTTATGTTTAAAAATCTATTTTTATACATATATAGATAGATAAATAATGAAAAATTTTAAGATAGGTAAACATGTATTTACAAAATTAGGTTCACGAACATTTAAACCTGTTTTATAATTAGGCTTTATAATTTGTAATGTATAATTTTTTTATTAAATATAATATTTACATAAATCTATGTATTTATTACAAAGTTGGTTTTCACATAATAAGGATCCATTTAGTATTCCCTCAAAATATGAATTATATAATTTACAATTTTTATGTTGATTTGCCCTTGGTTAGGAAAATTAAATATTTGTAAATATGAAAATTCAAGTTAATTAATGAAAACTAAAATTAAGTCATTTGAAGTAAGACTTGAAATTGTCTAATTTTTGAACTTGAGAATTTAATCAAACTTTATATTTTAAAGGAATGTAGTACATACACTTGATATTGATACCTTTACACGAAATTGTAAGAAATATAGAAGCTTTTAAAGGGTATTCTTAAATAAACCCTTGAAAACAGTATTTTTATCCCGCTTTCAACTCACTCCGCCAATAACTTTCAATTCACCCCATTTTAAGTTAAACTTCTAAACAAGAAGGTACCAATACAATTCTGACCACTGCTTCTGTCAAATCACACATGCTTTTACTCACTGTGATTAGTGTTTAATTTGTTTGACACTTCAATCAATTGATGTTCAGGTGAATTTTTTTATCATATTTCTTCAACACTTAATAAATCTATCCCCAAAATATATACTAGATTTTATTTTATGCTGGATAGCCAAGTTTTAAAGAAAAATTAAATTTAATTATAATGCTCATACTAAGTCTATTGATAATTTTAAGTAAGAGTAATTGAAGATTACAAATGAAATAAAATTGGTCACCAGTGTGGAGGATTTCCGTGTGGCGTTAAAGAATAAGAGGCGTGTTTTTTCTTTTTCTTTTATTTTTTATAAATAAAAAATAAGGGATTATTTGGTTGTAAACTTATCAAAAACTATACAAAAATAAACGAAGTAAAAAAAATACTTTGTAGGTGTATACAAGAACACCAATTTTAAAACACGTTGTTGTAATATTTTCAATATCTCAATTAAGTTTTTCAAACACTCCATCAAGTAAAATATAATCATTTTAGATACATAAGCTTTTAATCGACTAATCGAAAATGAACTACTTTTATGATTAAAAAATTTATGCAAAGAGGTTAAAACTAATTATGTACTTATAATACAAAATATTATCCTACATACAATTTATTTTATTATTACATCCACTGCACACATATAGGGTGTGCTCTAAGGCTAGTATATATATAACAAAATCCGCCAATGACGATGTGTAAGACTAAATGTTGCTCCCTCCATCCTAAATGAAAAATTAACATTTTATTTTATGGATGTCTTAAATTAAGAGTTTATTTTTATTTTCAAAACATAACGAACATACTAAAATTCACGATGAAAAGCATGTTTCTTCAAAACTATTGGTCGTAACGAAACTAGTGTGTATCTATAATATGGATTTCAACCACTAGTGAAATTATGTCAAATTTTTAAAATGCATATTTTACCCTTGAGATTTTATTTTTCATAATTTTTTTGCTACCAATGGAAATCAAACCCTCACCTTAAAACATTATACACTTAAAAGGTATCACTTGATCATAATTGTTAAAACATTTTCATGAAATCTTATGCATACGTGTACCACACGCATCGTGTGTGCAAATTCTTATTAATTATGGATGGAGGATGATTATAAACATGTCCCAAATCTAACAACTGCTTTTTTTTTTGAAAGTGTATCTGTAGAACTTTTATAGAATGTAAAGCATTACTCAGTTTTATGAAAAAACATAAGGTACAACTCATTCATGATTAATTTATGAAGAAACGGGATTATAGTTGTCTTCGACAGTTAATCGTGTGGTAGAAGCGCCGAAGCGCAGGTTCCACCATGATTGTTTTGCTCTCGACAGACATCCTTCACCCATTACATGATGCTCCTAACATATGCGCTTCATCCCACCAACCTTCACCCAAAGGTTAACTTCAGGAGTTGTCGAAGGTTCAACGGTCACTTACGATGACAGACTCAATAAGAACCAGGAGTTAATGAAGGAGCCCCATAGCCCCCTCCCTGAGAGTCCAAAAAACGTTAAGGGGAGAGGACATACGGGGTAGAGTATTAGTACTAAGAATAGTATATAATATAGAGTTCTTACCCCGGTCTTTGTACGAGATACATATTAGCAAGAGGGGCTAAATAATTTAATTTAAGAACCTACGCATACGGATAAACTTTTTCCTTCTTGTAACAAAAGTATTTGTTTTGAATACAAGTGAATGATAGATCCACTAAAGAAGAGGGAGAGGGAACAATGGTTAAATCTCGGCGATTCAAGAGAAATCAAACTATTTTTTACCACTTGACTATGTTCCTAGATGTTCCATGTTATAAGATTTTCACATGTATAAATGTAAATGTAGGTATATTAATAAAATAAATTTAAACCATGATTTTTTTTTATTCGTAAATCAGTTAATGGTGTAGCTCATGTTATTGTTCGATACGCTATTTGTTCTACTTTGTAAAAATTTGGATTTTTTTGTTTCCATAATGGATTATTAGTTTGGTTATTAATGATATAATTAGGTATTTTTATCCCTAAATAAAAAATGTAAGCAAGTATCAGAGAGAGCAATTTTACTACCTAATTTAAAAAAAGGCTAATGGAGTGTTTATTTGGTAGCCCAATAGGCTTAGAGACCAGCCCATGAACTAAGAAGCTCTTTCATTTTTAGACGACACTCGCAAGCTGGACCAAAAGGTCCAAAACCCATGCTCTAATTTATTTACTTTTCTTGTAGATTGCTAATGACTAATCCCTCTCCGATTTAATTGAAGGTAAGTCACTCACGTCAACGACTCGTTTAATTCAAGTATTATGATCAGTGAAATTAATAATATTAAATTATTAATTTTGGTATTAATTTAATAACAATACACTATTTAATTTATACAGTATTAATATTGAAATGTCTCACACTGATATAAATACTATGTTTAATTCTGTAATTTATATACGAGATTATATTTTAGAATAATAATAATAATAATAATCGTCATCATCATCATTTTCATCATCTAATTGTAGTAGTGATATTTTTGAAAATATTATAGTAGTAGTAATGGTATTTTTGAAAATATATGATTATTTTTTTTAATCTCGAATAAACAGTATCACTCCCCCTCTAGTATTAAATTATATCACAAAAAATAATATTAAATTAATCACAGTATTAATAATCCCGAACTAAATAAAATATTATAAAAAAAATAATATTAATAATTCTATCTCATTTTTTAATAACCGCATGATTTACAAAAAGTTAATTGTGGGCTGCCAAGTCCGATCAACGGCGGATCATCCATCGTCAAGACGGTCTAATTTTATTTACGGATCCGTATAAAGTTCACATACAAAGTAGTAACAAAGAAGATGGCGGGAAATATAATGTATCTAACAAACTCCCTTCACAAAAAGCACATCACAACCCCGCCACTTTCACTCATCTAATCAAACTTCACCTAATGCTCCATCTTCAAAATTCAAACCTAGGGTTTCCATTTCCCTCGCACACCACCTAAATTACTCCTTCAAACTCCAAATTCAGTATCCCTCACATCACTCCAACTCCAAATTAGGGTTTGGGTTTTCCCACTTTCAACAATCCAATGGGGAACAAAGTCACCGACGAACTAATAACGACTGTAAAGTCCATCGTCGGTCAAGAATATTCCGACATGGACGTAATCAGAGCTCTGCACATGGCCAACAACGACGCTACTGCCGCAATTAATATAATCTTCGATACACCGAGTTTTAAGAAAACTGAGATTCGTAGGAACAGGGACGCTTCGGACCGGAGTTCAAGTGCGAAAGTGGAAGCTAGGGTTGAGAATTCTAAGCGAAGCGGTAATGAGGCTTTGGATTCTGAGTTGAATGGGATTCACCAACAGCCTAGAATTAGGGGAGGGGCCAAGTGCCAGGTAAGGTGGACATTTGCCCAGTTGTAGTAAGTAGTAAAATAGAGTTGCCCACTATATGTCATGCCATTTTTTTTTGGTACCTTAACCCTCTCATTGTATATTATCATCGTAAACTTTATAGCTAAAGCTGCAACCCGGGTCTAGAAAGGGTTTCTTTCAAATTAAGACGGTTTCCCCTTTTGAGGGGTAAATAGTTGATTTTTTTGAGGGAATTTGATGAAAATGATCTTAATGATGAATATATCAACTCCACCGAAGGTATCTAAAAATTTGACTGGGAAGTACGTGAACTAAAATCTAAAATTTCAATAGCAGAAAAGCACACACATATATATTACATCTCAATTTTGAGTTTACCCACTTACCAGTTGAATTTATCAATGCAATTTGGTTGAATTTATCAATGAAATTTGGTGCTGTTGATTTACTCGCCATGGTGATCATCCCCACGAAATTTCATCAAAAAATTCAACCATTAACCCTCTTTGAAAGACAAAAAGCCATTTCTGGAGCCTGCTGGCTAAGGGCGATACTTTAAAATGATATTTTGAGAGTTTTTTTTGAAGATTTGGTGTCATTTTCTTGAATTTTTTTGAAAAGGAACATATATCATTCTTAATTCTTTGCACCCCTTTACTATTAGGTCCTAGCTCTGCCACGACCTAGATTTGATGCGGAGAGTAATGGTGGTGAGGAACATGGTGAATATTTGAGGGGGTGCTCGAGTTCAAATGGGAGTGAGTGGTGGTTTGTGGGTTGCGGTGAGGTTTCTGGGTTGTCGACGTGTAAAGGGAGGAGGCTGAAGATTGGTGAAGCAGTTGATTTCACATTTCCGTTGGAGAGAAAGTTGAGTTCGCCGTTGCTGGCCAAGTTTGGCAGTGGCCGAGGACGACAGGCTGCACCTTGTTCAGAGATTGTGAGGTTCTCTACTAAAGCTTGTGGGGAGGTACTTGTCCATTTCCCCTTCCACTTCGATATTTGTTCGTTTAGCTCATTGAATTTGATAATTGTATATTTGTCTATGTTAATATAAACTTAGGTATTGTGTTTTAACCATGATGTAATGTTCAAGTATTTATATGCGTTATCTTATATGAGTTCTTAAGAATTAACTCAAATTTTCAATTATTGGTGTGCAGTTTTCAAACGGAACTCTAGGAACAAGATAATTCATGAACAAATCATTTTAAATGGCTCAATTTATAAATTGAGGGACCAAAAATGGGGATTTTACTTATGACCTGTTTGTATACACTTGCTGGTAATGCTGTCAATTTTATGAAAGTGAAAGAGATGGAGGAGCTCAGAAAATTTGATTAAGTGAATAGGTTTTTGAAAATTCAAATGAAAAATAATTGTAAAAATGTAACAGAATGACATAAGGGTTTCAAGAAATATAAGCCATGAGATGCTGCCAAAGCTCCGCATAATGTGCATTTTGTATGTTACTTATATGCTATGAGCCTGTGATTGTTGACTGATTTGTCGGCAGATTGGGCGTATTCCGAATGAGTGGGCTAGGTGTATATTGCCGCTGGTGAGAGATAAGAAGATTCAAATTGAGGGTTGTTGCAAGTCTTCTCCTGATGTTTTGGGAGTTATGGACACCATTCTTTTGTCTATGAGGTATGCACATGGTGAATGGGGCTAAATGACTTTGACATGTATGTGTTTTGTAAAATATCTTTGGATAATGCATATGGAGTAGTTGGTTAATGCAATTTTATTTCCTATAGAGTGTACATTAACAGTTCCATGTTCCGGAAAAGGCAACAAACCTCACTCAAGGCAGCTAGCAGTTCTGATGATGAATCAGTTGTGCACCCTCTTCCATCTCTGTTCCGGTTACTAGGACTGACCCCTTTTAAGAAGGTGATAATACACTCATTTTTTATAAACTTTCACTGGAGGTCTTACAATTTGTTAATTATGTTACTTTTATGGGATTTGTTCCTGAGTATCTAAACAATTGTTCTTTGTATTTGTACCATGATAATTAGGCAGAATTCAGTCCTGGTGATTTGTATACAAGGAAACGACCTTTAAACTCAAAGGTATGATCTAAACATTTCAGTCACTGTTCCAATTCTATAAAGAATGTATTTCAGTTACTAATTTTTACCTAACAGGACAGTTCTGGTGTCCCCCCTTCATCGTTACATGTCAACAAGTTTAAGAGCCCTTCTTTGAATGGAAGTGAGGTTGAAACTGAGGAGTCGATTTCAGATACGGATCTTGATAGCATCGTTGGTGTTGGGGATAGATCTGAGTTAGAGGTATTGTTATTTTGAGTATGTTCCATGTGTTTAAGCAGCTTGGGTATCCCTAGAAAAAGTGAAAACATCTTCAAGGTTTTCCGACATTTGTGTTTTAGGAAATGGAGCCTGCTAGCACTCTTCAGTGTGAGCTTCGCCCTTACCAGAAACAGGCACTGTTCTGGATGATTCAACTGGAGAAAGGAAAAAGCATGGACGAGGCAGCAACAACTCTTCACCCATGCTGGGATGCATATCGCCTTGCAGACAAGTATACAAGTGTTTACCTGTTATTGTTACTTTTATATTTTTATTTACTGGTTCTCCCTGTAAGGGTGTGTGTGTATTTTCAGGAGGGAGTTTGTTGTATACTTGAATGCATTTTCTGGCGATGCTACAGTAGAGTTTCCTAGTACCCTTCAAATGGCCAGAGGAGGGGTATGTTCCCAACTCTGATTGATGTTCTCATTTACCATATATTTTGTAAGTGTTTGAGTGATTTGACTTATGGTTCCAATTGAAGATTTTGGCAGATGCTATGGGGCTTGGAAAGACTATCATGACCATATCCCTCCTCCTTGCTCATTCAGAAAGAGGCGGGTCATTAGGTAGCCAAATTACGAGTCAGGCCCTCAGTGAAAATAGTGAAACGTTTAATGTTTCAGATATGTCTCCAACCCCGGTAAAGAAAGTGGTGAAATTTCCTGGTTTTGATAAGCCTACGAAGCAACAAAACTCACTTATTGGTGGTGGGAACTTGATTATATGCCCAATGACTCTTTTAGGCCAGTGGAAGGTACATACATTGTCAATCATGTTTGGTGGATTTTGTAGGATTCAACACTGGAAAAGTGCACACTGAACATTGTTCTCAATGAAAACATGCTATCTAGTTGAGTGTTTGTATATTGATAGGTGGAGATTGAAACCCATGCACGGCCCGGGTCTTTGTCTATTTACGTCCATTATGGACAAAGTAGGCCAAAAGATGCAAAAGTTCTAGCTCAGAGCGATGTTGTACTTACTACATATGGAGTTTTAGCCTCGGAATTTTCAGCAGAGGTACCTTTGAAAACCTCTATCTTCTTTGGCTTTTTTTGACTTTACCCCCAGCAACCCCAAATTTTATATGCAAAATTATACTTAACCCCCCCTGTTTTCATGATCTTTAGACTTTGCCCCATGCATGCGGGGGAATCTGAAAGAATAATATTAAAACCGAGGGGGGGGGGTTGTCAAGTCAAAGAATTACATTACTTTTTTTGTTGACATTGTCACCCCCAAACACACATGCACCCCCACCACATTTTTGGATAATTCTTTGAGATTCCCCTGCATGCATGCAGGGGGTTAAGTCTAACGATGATGGAAATAGGGGGCAAGTCTAATTCGCATTAGAACAGGGGAAAAGTAAAAAAGTGCCTTCTTCCCCCCCCCCTCTCTTTCTCCATTCCATCTATCTGGGTGTACAGTGCCTCTGCATGCAAGATAGTTTGGCCCCCTTTTCTCATTTCATGGTTATTTTTTTGTAGAATGCTGAAGAAAATGGGGGGCTTTACTCAGTAAGATGGTTCAGGGTAGTGTTAGATGAGGCACATACCATAAAATCTTCTAAAAGCCAAGTTTCTATCGCTGCTTCAGCTCTTATTACTGATCGTCGATGGTGTCTTACTGGCACGCCCATACAGGTATGCTTATGTTCTGGCAGAGCACCATGATGCTTATTTTGTATCCAATGTTTGAATTTTTACTCATTTTCCTTTATAAACAATTCTGTTAGTTTGTTTTAATTGGCACGTCGTTTTCTTTTTGTCCATTAGTGGCCCTGATGAAGGTCTTTGGTCAGCTTTGCCTTTGCAATTTAAAACTTTGTAGCCGATGAAGCCCAGAAAGAAAATTTTCATAACCCATAATACTCATTTCCTCCATTTTCTCCTTCAAAAACTGTTATTGCTCTCCAGCTATATTCCCAATATACAGCCACAACAAATCCAAAGAAAAATACTTTCATTAGACCCAAAATCTCAGCCATGTAATGCCTCGAGCACAGCAAACTCTTGAAACACCGAACTCCAACTAAATAAAGTGGAAGGTCGATTAATATAAATATGATCTGTATTCTCCGCTGCTTCTCTAAATAAAAAACATCACTGAGGAGGCAAACATTTGGCCTTCTTTCTCAAATTAAATGAAAATACTTAACCATGAAAAGACCCGCATATTGGAGGGTACTTCATATTTTCAGATGCCCTTTTAAAGCTCAATAATAGGATAAGTGACCGTATTTTGAGGAATAAAATTGAGATCTACAAGAAAAAATACCAAAGCATTAGAAAGATCTTTTATAAGGTATGCCTGAACTATAAAAGCTTCAACTTTTAGTGAGGCGGCAAAAAAATTGAAGTTCCCCATGTTTCAGAATGAACAGGCAACTGAGTCCAGAAATGTATTGGATGTATTGTGTTTCAAAGAAAGACAGTATAGATGGAAAATCAAGACTGGAAATAAGACTCGCCTACAATTCTTTTTTAAAAAATAGAAAAGAAAAAGAAACGAAGATTCACCTACAAATTTAGAACCCTCCCCTTTCACAGAAATGGTACTATATCCAGAACTATAAAGAACTTCAGAGGAACTCCAAGAACTATAAAGAACTTCCTTGTCCAGCATTACAATCTTTATATATAAAGTGAAGAGGCATTTCAACCGCCAATGAAGCTCTGTCATAATTTTGAATTGCCTATTTTACCCTTGCCGTTTTCTTTTCATTAAAAAGGAGCTTACTGCAAGGTTTAAACTTTAAACCCTATTGGAAGTAGGTTTAACTTACAGTTGACCACCACTTATGAATTGCTCAATTTCTTTTCTTCAAGTTAGATATATACACTTATCGCTTTCAGATAAAAGTATAAAACTAGTATTTTATATGAATCCTATTGCTCGAGCAGTACAATGACTTCTGCAGCTTCTGCTCAAGGGAAATTCCACAACACTTAGCTATCTTGCTTTGTCTATACTATATTATAAAGGGAAGAAGTGTTTCAACTGCTGGGAAGCCAGGCCATAATTTTGAATTTTGATATACCTATTTTGTCCCTGCTTTTTTTTTTTCAACAGGTATCGATCCCTCACCCTTAAGCAATCTACACTCATAGTTAACCACTAGGCCATCTTTCAGTTTTGTTAAACATTTCTCCTAAAATTGTATACATGAGAGTAGCACACGCTATTTGACATTAAACCCACTTAATCACGTGTTCTTTCTTTCCTGGCCACAATCCTCCTCTAGAATGCCCCTCATCAACTTTTCTGAAATTCATAACCTTAATCTGTAAGTTGAAAAAGGACATTAGGTAAATGGCAATGCTATTCATCACAAACTAAACCAAAGTTTATCTAACCATAGAAAAATCCTCTCTTCTGTCTCTTTTTCTTTTTTCCTTCATATCTATTTATATATCTGGACATATATGTGCATCCACACACACAAATATATGCTATATATTTGTGAACTCTGGAAGGTACCTCTATGATTGCTCTATTTGTCATCTTTTTCAAAGTTTCCACAGCAATAAGTAAAAGAAAGGGCCAGAGGATCCCCCTTACCTAATTCTTTATCGAGCAACTGAAAAGCCAGCTGGAGTACCATTGATTACTACCATCAATTTAGCAGCAAAAGCACACATTCTATTAAGTCCTCTCTAAACTACACCCGCTCCAATAAATGTACAAGAAACTTTCAGTAAACATAATCCCAAGGTTTTTAAATGTCAAAACTTGCAAAGTAGCCCCATAAGTCTGCTTTTCCACTATAACCTATTGTTCTCCACGTATTTTCTTGGTTTCTTGTTGTTTTATATTTCATCATGTGAACCTAGTCACCTGCCATAAGAAGTTTAGCATAGCTTCTTGCTTGTAAAAAAAAAAAAAAACCTTAAATGAATCACTAAAGTCATCTTTTCCTTTTCTGACATATTGTTTTGCTTTCATAGAACAAACTGGAGGATGTTTACAGTCTTCTTCGGTTTTTGAGGATTGAGCCTTGGGGAAGCTGGGCATGGTAAGTTTTGCCTTCCATTTTTGTGTTTAATGTAAGGTATATAATTGATCTGAACCTATTCTGAATACTTGTTGATACGGAGGATGGTTTGTTTGCTGAAAAATCAGGGGTTCTTTCAATTGGTTTGCCATAATGTTGTTTAGGACTTCTGCATCTCATCCAAATTTGTTGATCCAACAATCATTTATAAAAAGTGGTTTTAATGATATGACGTGTATATTTCATGTAATGTATTTACACTGTTGATTGCAAATATTGTTTTAAAAAGTAGTATCCTGGAAAAAGAGGTGTCTTTGAGACTTCTATTATCCTTCACATCAAGATCCTGAATTTCAACAGGAGCCTCTTCTAAGCAAATCCGAACATTCCCCAACTCCTCTGTATTCTACCTTTTCAAATCCAATTTCAAGTGCTTTACACTCACAATGAACCTTTTCCTCAAAACGTACCTCTTTGAGCCAAATGTTACCAAATCTGAAAGGGTTTTTACTACGGAATAAATCACCTATATCCAAAAACACTGCAGCAGGGTCCGAAACTCCCCTATATCCAAATTTTTCGAGTGTTGAAAATCGATTTCTTGCAAAACTGGATTGAATTGAGTGCCAGGTGGTTCAAATCCTTGGATTATGCTACTTGTGTTAATTTGCATATGAATGCATGATAATGGAGGTCGCCTCGCGTAGTCAATGCTTTATGGATTGGTGTACATAAATTACTTGCTACATTCGTTTGGGTTTTGCTAATTTATCACAAATCCACCAAAATTGCATTTGAACCCAAGTGTTTGAGGAAGTCTCTCAGAGGAAACTTTTCTAAATTTGATTTGTTTTGCAATTGAGTTTTTGCTTGTATCAAATGAAGCAGTTTTCAGAGCTGGAAACAGAATTGACATCAATTTGTGTCCAAATTTTCACATTGGGCATTGGTTGGGGTGTTGCATGGTAGGAGCTTTTTGAGATTGGGATGTCATATTCACTCCCCTCTAGGACACGTGAGCACATATTGTTCGGACTGACAAAGCTATTAATGTAACATTCTTCTACACATCTTTATTTGTTTTGACATGAATTTCATATTTAATCTAGGTGGAATAAACTCATTCAAAAACCTTTTGAGGAGGGTGATGAACGGGGGTTAAAGTTGGTCCAATCCATCTTAAGATCAATCATGTTAAGGAGAACAAAGTCTAGCAGAGACCGAGAAGGCAGGTGAGAAACAGATAAACAAGAGATCTCATCTTATTTGTATTTTCTTTCTGCGCTAGTTAAATAATAAATTTAATACACATACACATACTTTGTTTCTGGTGGCAGGCCAATTTTAGTTCTCCCACCAGCAGACATTCAGGTGATTTATTGTGAACTCACAGAAGCTGAAAAGGACTTTTATGAGGCTTTGTTCAAAAGATCCAAGGTCTCCAATCATAAAATTTTCTTTAGCATGCATTTTGTACATTCCATTCCCCCCCCTCCTTGCTCTCTCTCAGTTAATAATGTTTATCTGATTCTCTCCAGGTGAAGTTTGATCAATTTGTTGAGCAAGGGCGGGTTCTGCACAACTATGCTTCTATTTTGGAGTTACTCTTACGTCTTCGCCAATGCTGTGATCATCCCTTTCTTGTGATGAGGTAGGACTTATAGTCAAGATTTTATTTTGTGCATTGGGGGCTTGGGTGTCAGTTGGATCCCCTTTGTTTTGTGTTGCCTTATATATATATACTTTTTTTTTTTGGTTTGGTTTTATTTTGCTCCAATGCTAACATGGTTTTGAGGCCCAAATTAAAGTAGAATTGTGGTAGGCAGATGGTAATGATGATTCTTTTTAAAAGTTGATTTTATTTATTGGGAAGTGGCATTCCTTTTTAGAGGTGTTTTTTGCTGGCTATACATTGAAAAGCTGTCTTCCATATTGAAGAAGACCTCCCTCCCACTAACATCAGGGAAGAAGAGAACAAACTATGATAGTTATTCAACGTAAGCACTTTAAAATAGTGCGTGAAAATCAAGCTTGAGCTCTTTTTTTTTTTGACAACCTTACATTGATCTTTGTAAATCTTTTACATTCGATGGTAACTTTTAGAAGTGTTGGATCCCAAAGTGCTATCGATGTCACAAAGTTGCTAGATTTTCTATTAATCTATTTATTGTAAATCTTTTACATTCCATGGTAACTTTTAGAAGTGTTGGATCCCAAAGTGCTATTGATGTCACAAAGTTGCTAGATTTTCTATTAATCTATTTATTGTATCATGGTTTTGGGCTGCTATTCACTCCTTAACCAGTTAACACTGACCACAACAAGTGAGTACTATGTGGAACTTCCATATTATTATTTTTAGCCACATTATACTGTATGTGGTAAGAAGTGATTGAAAAGTAAATAGTCAAGCACCTGAAATGAAAAATGTTAGTATGGTGTGGCACATGCACATAACACTAGTCCTCTTGTATGGCACATCTATTATCTATTAGATAAAGTCTGAGAGCCACCTAGCAGTTACATTTGCTGTGCACTTGAAATTACAAAACTGCCCTCATTGTTTCAGAAAATGAAATGCTACCTTTAAACAAGTCGAGTGTGCCAAGGGTTCTAAGTTGGAAATATTTGTGACCATACCATGTACTTTTGGACACTTTGTTGAGAACTAACTTGATAAAAATGTTTTGAGTTATTTTCCTGTCAAAATCATCAATCTCTCTACCAAAGTCAGATTCACAAGATTCCCCTTGTGGGTTCCTCTTATCTGTTCATATCTAATGGAGCATATCAATCTCACCAGAGGAATTGGATTTCCCCCTGTTAAGCATGATATTCATTGCGGTTCCTTCTCCTAACAGCTTAAGCTTTTGGGAGAGATGGTTTCTAACATGGTATCAGAGATCCCCCTTCTATTAATCTTGAATCTGTATGTTCTGCATAATTTTGTTCTTGTCTGCTCTTCACGTGCAAGTATGGGGTTGCACGTGAGGGAGGGTGTTAAGCATGATATTCATTATGGTTCCTTCTCCTAACAGCTTAAGCTTTGGGAGAGATGATTTCAAACACCCCCAAATGGGTTAGGGTTTATTAGGTCAGATTTCCATGGAAACCATTTCCCCAAGATCCATACAACACAAGAAAGAGCCATTTTGGTTCTAAAGGTTCTTATCGATTGTTTTTGACCATGTTATAAACCCTGGGCACTGGGCTGAAGATATGAGAGATGAATAGATGATGCACTTGAGCCTGCTGATTTATATGATAAGAATATGATAGTGGTTGATGTTGGTGGTGGTACAGGGTTCACTACCTTGGGGATTGTGAAGCATGCTAATGCTAAGAATTTTACCATTCTTGATCAGTCCCCTCATCAGCTTGCTAAAGCTAAGGAGAAGGAACCTTTGAAGGATTGTAAGATAATTGAAGGAGATGCTGAGGATCTTCCTTTTCCAACTGATTATCCGGATAGATATGTATCCGCGGGGAGTATTGAGTACTGGCTGGACCCACAACGTGGGATCAAGGAAGCATACAGGGTTTTGAAGCTAGGAGGGAAGGCATGTTTAATTTGTCCGGTTCACCCAACATTTTGGTTGTCTCGTTTTTTCCCAGATGTGTGGATGCTCTTCCCAACAGAGGAAGAGTACATTGAGTGGTTTACAAAGGCCAGATTTAAGGATGTTCAACTGAGAGGATTGGGCCAAAATGGTACTGTGGGGTTTGTCGCCGTGGGCTGATTATGGGATGTTCTGTTACAGGTGTAAAACCTGCGTCTGGAGATTCTCCTTTGCAGCTTGGTCCAAAGGTGGAGGATGTGGAAAAGCCTGTAAATCCATTTGTATTTGCTTTGTCGTTTCCTCCTGGGGGTTATGGCTGCCGCATACTATGTACTGGTTTCTATTTAGATGTGGCTCAAAGATCAAATTGTTCCCAAAGCTAGACCCATTTAAGAGAGAGATTAGAGAGAGAGATATTACTTTCACTGCTGACTGTTAGAGCACCATTTTATGATACTCCCATTGTTAATTTGCATGGATCTTTCTTTTGTAACATATTATTCACCTACCATTTTCAACTGTTAATTCCTCTTTATGGTTGTGTAAGATGTGAATACTAAGAATGTTACCAATGATTTTCCCCTTATTCTGCTAAAAAATAAAAAAACCAAAAAACTTGATAAAAGTACCGTGCACTCGATCACTATATTTTATCTATTCATATCTTTTGCTTATGATTCTCTAGGATGGTGGTGCTTACTTTACACAGTTTTTTATTATTAAGAATAAACTATTGACAGAAGCAGCTTCACGTTTAATTTGATGATGCATAACTCACAAAGTTTTTGTTAGTTACATGCATATATATGTGCGGATTTTCCTTTGCTTTCAAGAACTTTATGACAATATTAATTTTTTGCTGGGTTGGTATATGCAGTCGAGGTGATACTCAAGAATTCTCTGATCTGAATAGGCTTGCCAAACGCTTCCTTAAGGGCAGTCCGGACACAGACGAAGGTGAAGTAAAAAATATGCCTTCACGGGCTTTTATTCAGGAGGTTGTTGAAGAATTACGGAGTGGGGAACAAGGAGAATGCCCTATATGCCTTGAAGCCTTTGAAGATGCAGTTTTGACACCTTGTGCTCATCGCTTATGTCGAGAATGTCTATTGGCAAGTTGGAGAAGTCATACCTCTGGTCTTTGTCCTGTTTGCAGGTATCGTCAATATCTGTTTGTTTCCTGCAATAATTCTAGAGGGACATATGCATCTGACATATCTAGTGTGTTCACCATGCATTGGTTAGAATGTGGGGTCTATATACTGTTCATCCTTGTCACAATCCATTCCAACCCAATGAATAATTGCCAATGTCACAGTTCTAAGTTAGATAAATATGTCAGTGTAGAAGGGTTCCTGTTTCCTATGTCTAAACAGATTATAATTCCATATTTCCATCTTTAGTGGTGTTTGATCGCATATTTTTAATTGAAATAATTTTTTTTGGTGCAACTTGATTTAGCCTAGTATCCCTCTTTCCATGTATTCAAGCACTTTTCCATCGGAAATTGTTATATCTGTAATACTTTGGCGGAATTCAATTCGTTTCGATGTAAGCCTAGCAAAGTACCAGAAGAGTGCATTTGATTGGTTTGCAAGGAAAACAATTAAATTTCTTGGAATTATTTTACAATTTGCATAGAAGATAAAACCTTAGTGCCTAAGTGGTTTTGAATTACATAGAAAAGGAGAAAGCTTCACAAACCAAAATTGCGTCATAGAATTGCTTTCATGGAAATCAGGTACTGGCAAAACGGCTAACGATGAAAAATGCATCTAAAAAGTTAACCCAAGGGGTTGCCACAGCGGCAGTGTTCTAAAAATCAGATTTTATCGGCGATTTATCGGGAATCGGCAAGGCACCGATAGGATTATCCATGATCGGCTGGAAATATCGGCAGTGGAGAAATCGGCAATTTATCTCCGATTTATCGCGATAAATCGTAATCGGCGATAAATTGAATCCCAAATTAAACGACGTTGTTTTCTTACTTGAACCCTAATCGTTTTCTCTCCAACACATCGACCTCGCCTTTCTCTCCCACTCGACCTCGCCTCTCTTTCCCACTCTCGACTGCCGTTCCTCTCTCAGTCTCTCTGCTGCTCTGTTTCAACAAGGAATCAAGGACACAACAAGCGTAATAGTTAATCAATGAACGAAGAGTCGAAAAGAGAGGGGGAACGAAGAGATAGAGAGAGAGAGAAAAATCATTGAACGAAGAGTCGAAGAGAGGAGGGAACGAAGAGATAGAGATAGAGCGAGAGAGAGAGAAAGAGAGAAGGGAACGAGAATCAACGACTGAGCACGATGAGTTTTTTTCTTTTATTATTTATTTTAACAAATTACAGAACACCCCCTTAATAATTTTCATTTAACACTTTACACCTTAATCTATTAATATCTATTTTGCTACCCCTACAATTATGTTTTATTTAGCATATTGTATTATTGTTATATAATATATTATTTAAAATATTATTTATATGGTGAACAGTGCATATCCGATTTTTTCCGATTTATCCTTGATAAATCCCCGATAAAATGAAAAATCCCCACTCCCCACCTTGCCGATCGATTTCCGATTCACGATTTTTAGAACATTGCACAGCGGTAAGGGCGAACTTAGGACTGTGTGGGTAGGCACATGGTATCAGGTTTGATTTCCTGCTGCGTGAAACCTTTCTTGGGCCACTAGGGGTGTCTCCCGGTCGAGCAACTAGGGCCTCATGGGATTAGTGGGGGTGGGGCCCCAATACCCATGGTTATTAGGAAAAAAAATGCATCTAAAAAGTTAAATTTGACTGGTTGTACGGTCACAAATTTCATGTTTTCAATTTTGCAGAAAAACAGTCAGCAGAAACGATCTTATTACAGCACCAACAGACAGCAGATTCCGAATTGATATTGAGAAAAATTGGGTGGAATCATCAAAAGTCTCGTTTCTATTGCGTGAACTAGAAAATCTCCGCTCAACGGGGTCTAAAAGCATTGTTTTTAGTCAGTGGACTGCCTTTTTAGACCTTTTGCAGATACCTCTTTCTAGGTAACAGATTCTTCCTCCTTAGAGATATTGAATGATATTCTTGAGGTTGTTTAAATGTACAATGCTGCTTATCTGACTGGCAATAAATTTTATGTGAAATACAAGGATCTCTCAACTGTAGCTGTTAAAGTTGAATGACCATGAGTAGGGGTGTTGACGGGTCAGTTTTGGTTTGGTTTTGAGCATAGTTTCAACTTAACCGACCCTGCCAGTTTTGTGTAATATGCAACCAAACCGAACCAACAGACCGGCTAAAAGCGAACCGACCCTGGTCAGTTTTCGTTGGTTTGGTTGTTTGGTTTTGGTCGATTTGGTCCATGGGCCTATGTCATTCCTGAGCTTTTTACCTTGCTCCATTTTCTGATATTTTCCTTGGGCATTTTTATTCTAATACATCGTTCATTAGAATCAAACCTTATGTACATGCTTTACACCAATACAGATAGGATGCACAAATATCTCAGCTCAGTTTTAGGTGGTTTTATATGAGTTAAAACTGAAAAGTGAAAACTGAACCCACCTCCTCGGTTTTCTATTTTTCCAACCGAACCAAACCGTGCACCTCAAAAAAACCGATTGGTTCGGGCCAGTTTGTTGGTCCTTTAGTGTTTTCTGCTCACTCCTGACCATGAGTCCCTGATGGGATTATCTACTCACTTGTGTGTTTAGAATGTTGCCAGGCGAATATGTGTTGGCTTCCGTCACGCTGTACAGTTTTCGAGTTTCTTCTTGTCTTCAAAATTGTAGGCTTAGTGTTTAATTTGTCTAGTGTCTTGTATATGTGCGTGCAGGGGTAACATTCCGTTTCTTCGTCTAGATGGGACTCTAAACCAACAACAGCGCGAAAAAGTCATAAAGCAGTTTTCAGAAGAGAGTAACATCCTGGTTTGTTACTGTACCTTAAGTTGGGAAGTTGGAAATAAGAAGAGCCATTCAGTGAGATGTAAAATATTTTATTTTGGTTTTCCATGGAATCTTGGGTGATAGGGTAAGAAATTTTTTCCATGAAAAAAGTAGAAAAGATGGAGAACATCTCACCAAATCACTCATCTTCTTTGTAACTTATCATAAATTTACCCATGTTTCTAATTATTTTCCAACTCTTTTTTCTTGTTTTCGCACAACCCTAAGGCTTTGATTTTTGTTGTTACAGGTGTTACTTATGTCATTGAAAGCTGGCGGAGTTGGAATAAACCTAACAGCAGCATCAAATGCCTTCGTCTTGGTTAGTGGAGAATAGTTTTATTTCTCTTGCCTTTGATAACATTTTGTGTACTCTCCATTCATCTCAAATGAAGAGTCCCACCTTCCTTTTTGGGACTTCTGAAATGAAGAGCCTCATCGATGAAGTGAAACTATGAATTGATGTGGTATACCAAAACTAACCTCCTTTCCATTGCAAACGGAAAAACCTAAACTAATTTTATTCACTCTAATCCTTCCTTTAGATGAAGTGTGATTATGAAAGTTAAATAATATATGTTAATATTAATGCCAACTCTTCCAATTTCCATCAGGATCCATGGTGGAATCCGGCTGTAGAAGAACAAGCTGTCATGCGCATCCATCGGATTGGACAAACGAAAAGTGTAAATATTAAACGGTTTATTGTGAAGGTATCTTTTCTTATATCTAATGATATATTTTTTTTGCGTCCAGATACTTTCTAGTACTGTAGGGTGTCCGGGCTAGCTTTCACTCACATCGACTAATCAAGCCCAAGATTGACTTTGTTATGAATTGGATTGACTATTTTAATCAAATTATGTGTAATACACTGTATACGCAAGGCCATGTTGATATTTAGCAAATTTCTCACTACAGAGGAGGCTGAGAAGCTTTTGTTTCCAAATTTTTGATAAATTGGAGGACCTTGGGGTTCCTCACAGGTCTACTTTTGATTTACGCAACTCTAGTTATAGTTTATTCTATTTGTTCTCTTGCTTTATGCACTGCTCTTTGTTTGATGTTCCCTTTGTAATTCTGTGAGCCTAGGGGCCGTGTGGGACTTTGTAGCACCCACACTGTCTCCTTTTTATATATACAACTCCCCCTCCGATTTGGGAGCCTATTGTACTTCTGTAAGCATATTTTCTGCCTTGGGCCCGAGCGGCCATGATTTTGCCTTTTCAAATGCCTCTTACTAGGGAGGCTGGTGACAAACATACGTAGCACATCAGTTTCACCCAACACTCAGGTGATTTGGAACGAACTTCCCTTACTTTGTAGCTTGTCAGCACTTACCGTAGCTGTCCCACGACACTAGGGTCATTACATCCAATGGCTTTGTTGACAATTCTGGCTGGTTTTTCCCTTTGGTACCAATCTGATACTATTCTATCACGTATCGCTCCAACGCATTAAGATGTTCGCTCTGGGCGAGAGCCCGCACAGTTTTGCTTTTCCCCAAAAAACCTCAAACTAGGAAGGACTAGTGACCATACATATATGATACATCAGTTTACCACACCAACTCTCCCTAGTGTGTAGCTCGTTGCAGCCAAATCCGGGCACTACAACAGTCTGTCCACAACACTAGTCATTACAGAGGGTTTTGAATATGACATGAGAGGTTGCGGGCTCCATATACCATCCAAAAGATAGAATCATAAAAAGGGGAAGTAAACTTACACCTTGATAATTGTTGGATGACAGGGAACAGTGGAGGAAAGAATGGAGGCAGTACAAGCCCGCAAGCAGCGGTTGATATCGGGCGCCTTAACCGACCAAGAAGTCCGAACTGCTCGCGTTGAGGAACTTAAGATGCTTTTCACTTGAAGCAAACTCCCCTGCCTTGCTTTATCCGCGTCCTCATCTTGACAACTAACGGTACTTGTAATCAACATTCATGAAGATAATAACATCCCCTGGTGCTGGCTTTCATAAAGTAAAGCCTATTCTTGTTCAAGATATAAGATTCTTTGTCTTCTTAGCAGACCCAAAGCATATGGGCTGTCCACATACCACACACATTTTGTTGAAGTGTGCGAATTACTGTCGATGGTAGGTGTAAAATGGGTTGCTCAAAAAGTACCAATTAAGTTAGATATGGGTAATGGTTCCTTTAGTTGAGGGACTAACAGTTTGGAACTTGAGGATATCTGTATCTTTTGTTATGACAAACCAAGACAACGTTAGAATGATAGTAACATGTATTCTATTTTTATTGTAAAGGTGAATTTAGTTGGCCATGTTGATTTGTAATCAAGAGTTTAGTTTTCTATTTAACTTATGTGCAATTTTATCTTTGAGGAAGCACAATGTTGGCTGTGGAATTGTTGCAAATTCTTGTGTTGTTTCCACAGTTTTCTGAAGTGCCAAGCTCTTATTTATTTCATAAAATGGATTGTGAGGCGCCCTCGAAATTTTACATAATCCATTTTATGAAACAAATAACAGCTCGGTACATCTGTTATTTGCTTCACAATCCATTAGTAGTCTATAATTTGTTCCATCTGTTTTAAAATTTTATGGATTCTTTAAGAAAATATTGCTTTGACAATATATGTTCCTCCATGACAGTAGTTTTAGGTCATAAATGTCGGATGACAAAGTTAGTTAAAAATAATAATTTGATGAACCTTTAATTTTTCTTGATCCTTCTCGAATGTCAGCAAACTCATCGTGCTACATTAACAATGGACAAATTTAGTGTATAATAAATAAGGTATATGTATATTTTTCTTAGTATACAAAGTAGTCATATCATAACGGAAGGATAAAATAAATACCGTACTGTATGAGTGAGATTGAGAGATTACTATGGACAGAGGGAGAGGTAAGTTCTCGTTTGCTTCACGGAAGGGAAATCAATTCTCCTATCTTTCTCATGGAAATGGGAAACTAAATTTTCTATCAAATTTCATTTCTTGTGTTTGGTAAAGCATGAAAAGTATTTAAATAAGGGTATTATTGTCTAAATTTTTTGTAATAAATGTTTGGAAATCACATGAAAAAATCAATCCCAGTCTTTTGGGAGGGATGGTTTTACCCCCTACTTTCCCCTCTCTCGAGAAAGTGTTTATGGAATTTGTGCTTATCAAATAAAGGAAATAAACAACTTTCCTTTCCTGAGTACTAAAATCCGTAAACCAAACGAGACCTAAAGGTAGAGAGGAGAATGAGCCAGTAATCTCCTGCACAATAGATGCGCTCGCTGCATCCTGGTACGGAATTTAGTTAGTTGACTTTAACGCATGGTTAACTCAACTATGTTTTAGTTTATTAATTATAGCCGTTGCATATGATAAAATGCTCCTAGTTCAAGTTAAGAGTTGTTGTAAATAAAAATATAATTTAAGAATTATGATTGTAGCCGTCCTATTTATCTAAAGGCTTCTATTAAATAAACAAAATATATGTTAAAATGGCTTGCAAAACATAACATTATAAATAAAAAGAATAAAACCATAAAAATTTGTGCCCAGTTAACCAATAGAAAAGGCAATACTAATGCTAAGGCCTTGTAATCTCGTTAGGCCATATGGATGTAGTTGTTATTTTTTTTATTATTGCATAGTTATTGATCGTAATTTGTATGGAAAAAATTGTATCGTAGCAAAAAAAAAATACATTGTAAAGGATGAAAGTGTTGCGCCAAACCGCTCACAACTGAGCACGACGCAACGTCGAGGGATCTCACAAGCCCAAATGGTTTACCCGAAAGAAGAACTGACACAAAAAAGCACACCCACAATAGAGAAATAAAAAATAAATGAACAATTGCGCAAGACAAGGTTTTACCGTGGTGTCGGCGTAAACGCCACTAATCTACACAGATGATAGCTTCTATTGATAATTGGGAACAAAGAATGATTACAAGCACAAGAAAAAATTTCTCACTTTTTAGCTCTCAAGTTTTACTTACAAGATATCTACACAAATGAGCCAAAAACTAACTAAATAGGCAAAGTGCAGTAACCATGATCGATCATAAAAGCCCTTTAAAGCCCACTGGAATTCCTTCCGACTCCATGATCGATCATGGTCCACCAAAAAACAAATGTGAGCCAATCTTCACAAATCTCCACCTTGGCGAACCATGCAGCTATCCATCCAACAAATTGCCTACCTCACTCCACTTGTTCCTCCATAAATACTGCCATAGCATCACACCCTGCCCCGAAGAGCCTCTACCCCCGAATGGGACCTCAACACCGAAGAATGTTAACCAATGTCGAGCAATGCTCAAACTTGGTCATCGGTACCACCTTCGTCATCATATCTGCAGGATTATCCTTGGTGCCAATTTTCTTCCAAATTACTTCACCACTCTCGATAATCTCCCGTATAAAATGAAACCGGATATCTATGTGCTTCGTCCGTCCGTGATGAACTTGGTTCTTGGCCAAATGAATAGCACTCTGGCTATCACAATGTATAACGACATTCTCTTGAACCATCCCCAAATCACCTATCAAACCCCGAAGCCACAATGCTTCCTTGATTGCCTCTGTTGCTGCAATGTATTCTGCTTCCGTAGTAGACAACGCCACTACACCTTGCAACATTGACCTCTAGCTAATCGGACCACCACTAAATGTGAAAACATACCCCGTGGTCGACCGTCGCTTGTCAAGATCCCCAGCATAGTCCGAATCAACATACCCGCAAATAATAGACCCCTTGGTTCTCTGGTACACCAACCCTTTATTCTTCGTCCTTTGTAGGTACCGCAAAATTCACTTAACGGCATTCCAATGCTGTTTCCCCGGATTTGCCATAAACCTACTCACAATGCTCACTGCCTGAGCAATATCAGGTCGAGTACACACCATGGCATACATCAAGCTTCCTACTGCACTTGCATACGGAACTTGAGCCATATACTCCACCTCTTTATCTGTTCCTGGAGATATAGTTGCCGAGAGCTTGAAGTGCGGAGCCAATGGAACACTCACAGGCTTTAAATCCTGCATCCCAAACCGGGCTACTACTTTCTCTAGATATTGCCTCTGAGTGAGGCACAATCTTCCCTTCTTCCTCTCCCTCACTATCTCCATTCCCAAAATCTTCTTAGCTCCACCCAAGTCCTTCATCTCAAACTCGAGACTCAACTGAGCCTTCACCGTGTTGATATCAGACATACTCGATGAACAAATAAGCATATCATCAACATATAAGAGTAAGTAGATAAACGAATCCCCCTTGAGTTTCTTGAAGTAAACGCAATGATCAAAATCACCCCGCTTGAATTTCTGAGCCATTATGAATGTGTCAAACTTTTTGTACCATTGTCTAGGCGATTGCTTCAACCCATACAAGGACTTCTTCAGTTTACAAACACAATCTTCCTTGCCAACAACCTTGAACCCCTCCGATTGAGATATATAAATCTCCTCCTCTAGATCCCCATGCAAGAACGCCGTCTTGACGTTGAGTTGTTCAAGCTCTAAGTCAAACTGCGATACCATAGCTAATAGCACTCTAATGGAAGTGTGTTTTACTACCGGAGAGAGACTTCATTATAATCCACCCCTTCCCGCTGTGCAAATCCCTTAGCTACCAATCTTGCTTTATACTGAACATCCGAATCTAGAATCCCGTATTTCTTGGCAAACACCCATTTGCACCCAATTGACTTTTTCCCATTTGGCAACTTGCAAAGATCCCAGGTTTCATTCTTGTGAAGAGAATCCATCTCCTCACCCATGGCCGCCTTCCATTCATCACAATGACTATCCGCCACTGCCTCCCGATAAGAAGTCGGTTCATCGCCATAAACCACCAATGCATATGCCACACTATCTTCATAGCCAAATCGTTTCGGTGCTCGTCGAGCTCTCGGCTCCCTTCCGTTCGCCAAAGATGGTACCTCTCGTTGTTGTTGACTAGACCCCTCAATAGGAATCTCCCCATTATCCGAATCACTATCGGAAGAATCAACAGGATTAGTCACTTTCGATTGTACCGGAATAGTCACCACCGGCATAGTAACTTTTGTTTGCACCACTCCACTCTTCTCACTGTCATCGAGAGCCTTTATTTCTCCCGTAGGCATCTTGAGCAAAGACGCCTCGTCAAATGTAACATCTTTGCTAATGATCATTTTCTTGTCTTGAAGACACCATAACTTGTATCCTTTGACTCCAATTCTTGAACCCATAAAGATCGCCTTTCGGGCTCTTGGATCAATCTTATCCTCACGGACGTGATAATAAGCCGGACACCCAAATATGTGTAATGAATCGTAACTTGCATGAGATCCTGTCCAAACCTCCATAGGAGTTTTGTAATCGACCCCTGAAGATGGCAACATGTTAACAATGTAGCTAGCATAGGACAAGGTCTCCACCCAATACTGTTTCCCCAAATTAGCATTTGACAGCATACATTTCACTTTTTCAAGTAAGGTACGGTTCATCCTCTCAGCTACTCCGTTTTGTTGTGGTGTACCTCTAATCGTGAAATGGCGAACAATTCCCTCATCTTGGCAGTACTCCTTAAACGGATCACTAGTGTACTCTCCGCCGTTATCGGATTTAAGTACTTGATCTTCCTACCAAGCTAATTTTCAACCATTTTCTTCCACCTTAGAAACACCCCAAAGACCTCGTCTTTGTGCTTCATGAGATATACCTAAATCCTCCTAGAGAAATCATCTACAAATGTAACAAAGTAATGATTACCTCCTAAGGATTTCGTCTTGGAAGGTCCCTAGACATCCGTGTGTATGTAGTCAAGCAACCCCTTTGTGCAATGAATAGCCGTCCCAAACTTTACTCGTGTCTGTTTCCCGAGCACACAATGCTCGCAAAACTCCAGCTTGCAGCTCTTCGCACCCTTGCGTAAACCTTACTTACATAACACCGTCATCGCCTTCTCCCCGGCATGTCTCAATCTCATGTGCCATAATCTCGTCGAATCCGAACTTGTACTTGCTCCACCAGCTTCCGTAAAAACTGAAGCAATACCCGTCGCCGTACTACCTTAAAGGAAATAGAGATTACCCTCTTTCTTTCCCTTCATCAACACTAAGGCATCGGAAGTAACCTTTAGCATTCCATTCTCGAGTACAATCTTGCACCCATTAGAATCTAAAGAACCCAAAGAAATTAAATTCTTCTTCAGATCCGGGATGTACCTGACTTCATTCAGAGTTCTGACTACTCCGTCATGTAGCTTCAACTTGACCGTTCCAATACCCTCCGTTTTACAAACGTGATCATTGCCCATCAAAACCGTTCCTCCATTCACCTTCGTCAAGGTATGGAAAAGGTCCTTGTTTGGACACATGTGGTACGAACAACCCGAGTCTAGAATCCACTCGTCCGTTGAGCTTTCCCTAGGAGTAACCACTAGCATACTCTCGAAATCATCATCCCCTGAAGTAACATAATTCGCGGTATCATCCGCATTCTTCTTCTTCCCTTTGTCTACCCAAGCGTTAGGACAATTTTTCTTCATATGCCCCTTCCTTTTGCACTTGTAACATTCCATGTTATCCAAGTACTTAGTACGTGACTTGGACCGAGAGTTGTTGTGCTTTGCTTGTTTTCGATCATCTGTCCTTCCCCGCGTCACTAACGCATCGGACGATGTACTACATTTCTCCCTCTGTCTCTACTCATTACCAAGCAGGGCCAAAGAAACGTCCTCATATTTCACTGAATTCTTACCATATAACAAAGTGGTGCTTAAATGGTCATAGGATTCCGAAAGTGAATTGAGCAACAAGATAGTCTTATCCTCATCTTTCATGTCTTCGTTCAAGTTTAACAAATCCGAAATCATCTTGTTAAACTCATCGACATGCTCACTCATTGATGTACCTCTAGCATATTCAAACCGGAACAACTTCTTCTTGAGATAGAGACGGTTCTCTATGCTCTTCATCATTTACTTCTCTTCCAGTATCTTCCATATGCTTGTCGTGGATTTCTCATGCATAACATAGTATATCACATTTTGAGCTAGATGCAACCTGATAGTGCTACAAACCTTCAAATCATACTCTTCCCATTCAACATCTGTCATCGTTGTGGGCTTAGCTACCACACCTAACAATGCCTTATGCAACTCCTGTTGGATCAAGACATCGAGCAAATTTGACATTGCCACATGCCGAAATTGACCAACTTTTCGTCGAATTTCTCTACGTCAAACTTTATCGCTGACACCTTTGAGGTCTTAGAAGTAGTCATCTTCAATCACCAAAGAACTTGACAAACCAACAACGAGTCAAAGATTGAAAAATCTCACCTTGGAATTTTATCAAACACTTGGCGTGCGACACAAATCCCACCTTTCTCGTTTTAGGCTCTGATACCAATTTGTTGCGCCAAACCACTCACAACCAAGCACGACGCAATGTCGAGGGATCTCACAAGCCCAAATGGTTTACCCGAAAGAAGAACCGACACAAAAAAGTACACCCACAATAGAGAAATACGAAATAAAGGAACAATTGCGCAAGACAAGGTTTTACCGTGGTGTCGGCGTAAACGCCACTAATCCACACAGATGATAGCTTCTATTGATAATTGAGAACAAAGAATGATTACAAGCACACAAGAAAAAATTTCTCACTTTTTAGCTCTCAAGTCTTACAAGATATCTACAAAAATGAGCCAAAAACTAACTAAATAGGCAAAGTGCAATAACTATGATCGATCATGGTATACCCCATGATCGATCATGAAAGCCCTTTAAAGCCCACTGGAATTTCTGCCGACTCCATGATCGATCATGGACATACCCATGATCGATTATGGTCTACTAAAAAACAAATGTGAGCCAATCTTCACAGAAAGGAGTGGGAAACATGGGATTTCTAAAATTCAAATCATGGTGGGATAAACATAACCTCAACTCTTTTGCTAACTATGCTATAAACGGCTAACTTGGGTTATATGACTCCTTTGATGTATAGGTTTTCAAATGGTTAACGGGAGATGTTAAGGGTTATTTTTTTCCGAATGATTAAAGAATTTAACATTAACATTTGAGCTATACCTCAGCACTCTTTAGAAGTGCATCAGTAACCAAGCAAGGCTTAAAACCCAAAGGAAAAATAAAAAATTCACACACGAGAAAAATGTAAAACCGTATTAGTAACGAACTAGGCAAGACTTAAAACCCAAAGGAAAAATAAAAAATCACACGAAGAAAGTATAAAAAAAAATAAGAGAGCTTGTTATTATACTTAAGAAAGCTTAAAATTCAAGTATTTCTTCACTATTTTTGATATTAATATTGTAATCCATTTCTTTTTTGATATTAATATTTTACTAGTCCATTTTTTTTGTTTTGTGTCTAGTGCACTTTGTTGTCACTTACAGGGTGACTTACAAATCAACCACCTATGTTATCCTGTAGTGGATTTTAGGATTTAATGGAGGATTATGGGTGAATTGGATTGGATTTCTCCAAGTGAGCTACACCAACAGAGGTCTTACTCAGCAATTAAGCTAAAATTCTCATTAACTCCCTTCCGAAGAACAATACAAACACACACACGGCTCACTTTAACTATAAAATAAAATAAAAAAATAACAATTCAGAAATATTCAAAAATATAGCACTCTAATCCTACCTAAAAATACTACTAATTGACCTTATTGCCCTTAATTCATGACATACCCATCAATTAGATATTCTCCCAAATATATGTTAACTATTAAGATTGTAAATGAATATCATATCACTAATTCGAATGCTAAAAATAGACTATTGATGTTTTTTTATTGGAGGAAGCATTATTGTTTTTCACATGAGTAAACCTCAACACCCTAATGTGAGAATCCGCAAATGCGACCCCCCGGGTCTCGTCCCCGTTTGGTTAGGCTATAGACAAGCCTTTCTTTACACGTTTGTCTATGAAACTAGGTTTCTATAGGGTTCGGAAACTATATTACTGTTTGGGAAGGTGTTAAGCACCTATTCCGCACTTTCGGTCTCTAGTGGTCTTATATGTTTATTCTATGTTGAAAAACTTGGATGCTTTTACTGACAGTCTACTACTACTTTCTAAGTGAAAACCCTAATTTTGGGAAAATGGGGAAAGGGATGAAAACCTTTGTGTTCCGAGATCCGATGTTTTTTTATATTTGAAAGATGTAAATACAAATGACAAAACCTTTTATTTTGAAAGAGTGTTTCGTATTATTTCCTCAGATAATGACGATTTCCTCGTGTTGTGATTTTCTTTGTAAAAGTTCGGATCTTTATATCGGGACTAATTCAATGTGGAACTAGAACTCTTTGAGGAGAGTTTTATCAGACACATCGCAGTTTATGAAAAAGACAGGATATGTTGATTTTAATTCCTAGATAAGTCTTATCAGTCCGGATTTTGAAAACATAATTTTATCCGGATGATAATGTACTTATTCTTCTGATTTTGCAAATGATTTTATTAGGGTCTCTTGTTTTGAAAACGGTAAACTATTAGTAACTTGGCAATAAGTTTATTCAAATAAAACGTGGACAAAACAACAGAAATAAAACAAGTACACATATATTTAATGATAAATACTAGGAGAGACTTTCTTTACCTTCTCGACGAGAATAATAATAAAAAAGAAAATATAATACGGCAGAGAAATCTCCAGCGAGAATAATCTTTTCCTTCTTCAGATATTTTCGAGAATTCGATTCTAAAGACGGGACACGTCGAGTGTCGAGAATATATTCGATAATTTTTCAAAA
The DNA here is from genome assembly GCA_021464415.1 of Lonicera japonica. NCBI lineage: Eukaryota > Viridiplantae > Streptophyta > Magnoliopsida > Dipsacales > Caprifoliaceae > Lonicera > Lonicera japonica. Next base: position 22,350,526 of record CM038463.1, read on the forward strand.
ATAAGACGATAATCGAGAATGCTTGATGAAAGACTAGAAATCAGATTCTTAGCTTAGAATTCCTCAATCCTAAGTTCTGTCCTGAACCCTTGGGGGTGTTGGCCTATTTATACTGTTCGGGGAGGATTGTCGCGCGATACTTCTCCAAAGAGGGCATATGTCGTGCGACATAGTGTCCAATGTCGCTCGACAAACGGCTGAAGTGATGTTTCTGACAGACTGATGTGTCAAATAGTGGATTGTCTGTGTCAAGAGGGATTATCGCGCGACATAGTGGGATTGTCGCGAGACATATCAGTGATTGTCGCGCGACAATGTGATATGTCGTGCGACAATCTCTCTTAAGAATAGGTTTGTTGGCCAACAAACCCTTTTGGGGCAGTTTCGGGTGTTCGGGTGGGTTCTGGACCCAAAAACAGTAGTTCCCGAAGGTCGTTAGGGTTCTTGCGGGGGTCACAGATCGGGGTGTCTACAGACCCTCTCGACTCAAGCTCCTTGCTTGCAAGGAATTGAGGCGACTGGAAGAGACCATGATCTAGGGCTCCCGCAAGAACTCTAAGGAAGTGTGTGTTATGCAAAAAGTACTCGTGAGTGCCTCCGGAGAGGGCTTTGTGTTTGTGATTGCCTCCGGAGAGGGCTTGTGTTACCTCATTGCCTCTTTCGAGGACTTTCATTTGCTCCATTCGCCTCAGATGGGAGGACTACCATTGCTCCACTAGCCTCAGATGGGAGGACTACCTTTTGTTCCACTTTGCGCCTCAGGTGGGAGGACTACCGTTGCTACAATGTGCCTCTCTGGGAGGGCTTTGCCTCAGGTGGGAGGACTACTGTTGCTACACTGTGCCTCTCTGGGAGGGCTTCGCCTCAGGTGGGAGGACTACCGTTGCTACACTGTGCCTCTCTAGAAGGGCTTCGCTCTTCTTGCCTCAGGTGGGAGGACTACCATTGCTACACTGTGCTTCTCTGGGAGGGCTTCGCCTCAGGTGGGAGGACTACCGTTGCTACACTGTGCCTCTCTGGGAGGGCTTTTGATCTTTTTGCCTCAGGTGGGTGGACTACCATTGCTACACTGTGCCTCTCTGGGAGGGCTTCGCCTCAGGTGGGAGGACTACCGTTGCTACACTGTGCCTCTCTGGGAGGGTTTCGCCTCAGGTGGGAGGACTACCATTGTTACACTGTGCCTCTCTGGGAGGGCTTTTGATCTGTAAGAAGAAAGAAAATTGCCTCTGGGAGGGCTTTCGTGAGTAATTCTACCTCTGGCGAGAGCTTGTGTTTGTGATTTTGCCTCTGGCGAGAGCTTTGTGTTGTACTCTGGTGATTTTAAATGTTATCTCTCTTAGACTGTTAGAGTGAGAGAGAGAAATTTTTGTGAGGGTGAAAAGAGCTCCTCAAGGTCTAATCTTTTATCTGGATGTCCGTTTTTCTGTATCTTTTGGAACTTTACTCTCATGTTTTCTCCGAGGGAAGATACTTTTCTCAAGAGGCAGTTTTCGGATTTCTCTTGCTCTCCGCAGAGTGATGTTTCGAGGATTTCCAAACTATCTCTTCTGTATTGTGCTGAAAAGAAAATTTGTTTGAAAGTTCAATCTCTGATCTCTGTTCCCTTCTTATTTTTCTCTTTTGGTGGGCTCACATCGTATTCTGTTTTTCGATGCCCTTATTTCTCCCTCTTTTTGGGAAAGACTTTTCCTGTCCTTCTCTGTTTTTGACTAGGAGTCTTTTTATCCCTTTCTTGCGATCAGGAGCCTTACTCACCCAAAACGAAGTCCTGAGCCGGTTTTGGCCTAGCTGTCACTTTTGGTGTGGCTCTTCCTGTCACTCTGCATTTCTGTTTCTCTCACTTGCTTTGGGCGTTCATGCGGGTTCTTTCTCTTTTCTACTCTTTCAATTTTTTCTATTCCCGTCTTATTTTGATATCCTGCTTTTTCTCATTGATGGTCTCGGTCCTTTCTGGGAGATCAAAGACTACTTTATCCGTTCGCATTTTCGGAGAGATGATTTGAAAGTCTTTCCCTCGAATTCTCATCTTGGGTGTGTGGTTTTTAGCAATTTTTTCGAAAACTGCTTTTCGGAAGTCCTCCTGCAGGAGATAAAATGAGACAAAGGTAAAAAAATCAGGGGGAGGGACCAAGTGTCGCGCGACAGCTCGGTGGGGAGCTTTTTGTCGCGCGACAATGACCCTGTTTGTCGCGCGACATATTGTTCCAATATATAAGCCCCCTGCTAAGCTCATTCCACCTCATTCTCTCTTTCCTCTTTTTCTCTCTAGCTCTCTTTCTCTCCTCTCTCAAGCGCGAAAGCCCTGCCGCTTTTCTGACTTTCCCGATTTTTTTATATTCTATTCGCACTTAGATGGATCATGCACAGCCAGATAGATTAGAGGGTGACCAGGAGGTCACCTTTACCGACACTCAGGGCATTCTCCGTTGCAGTCCTCATCACGTTGCAGTCCTCATCATGACGATTGGGAGGACCTCGACTGGTATGGAGAGGATGGGGAGGACCGCGGTCGGGCGGTGGTCTACCGAGATGTGACCCGGGCTGCTCCATTTTCGGACGTTCTTTAGCTCTTGATGGAGCCAGTTTCTCACGAGATCCGTCGACAGTCTCTGGTGCGTCTTCTTTTTGTGTATTCATCTGTTCTTATTATTTCTGTCGTTTCTTGCATGTATTTTAAACAATGTTAGTATGCATGTTTGCCTAAAAATAACGTTCGATTTATTGAACACATACTTTTACCTGTGATATACCCTTTAGGTTCTTTTTTTAGAAAATTATATAATGTACCCCCATAACTCTATAACTCTCATAATTACACCAAAATACCCTCAGGCTTGGAAAATTACATAATTTTACCCTTATAACCCTATTTATCTTATAATTACACCAAAATACCCTCAGGTTTGGAAAATTACATAATTTATCCATATAACCCTATAACTTTCATAATTACACCAAAGTACCCTTAGGTTTGGAAAATTACATAATTTTACCCCAATAACCCTATAACTCTCATAATTACACCAAAGTACCCTCAGGTTTGGAAAATTACATATTTTAACCCTATAACCCTATAAACTCTCATAATTACACCAAAGTACCCTCAGGTTTGAAAAATTACATAATTTTACCCCTTTAACCATATAACTCTCATAATTACACCAAAGTACCCTAAGGTTTGGAAAATTACATAATTTACCCCTATACCCCTATAACTCTCATAATTACACCAAAGTACTCTCAGGTTTGGAAAATTACATAATTTACCCCTATAACCCTATAACTCTCATAATTACTCCAAAGTACCCTCAGGTTTGGAAGTTCAATTGTCGAGATTGTTGTACGCAAGTACGTTTCCTACGCGGGAACAAACTCTTTGTACCAAGCCAAGGATACCGAGTCCTTCCCGAACTCCGATCGTCTCCATTTTTTTACAGAGTCTAGAAGACTTATATTGGCAATATATATCCAAAATTCAGCATGATCCAACGGTTAGAACTTGACTTGTCGTGCAAACAAGGAACCTTGTCTACAACAAGTACCTTTCCTACGCGGACACAAACTCTTCGTACCAATCAGAACGAAAGGGAACCTTCTCGAAATCTGATCGACCTGAAAGTTTTACACAATATAGAAGAGTTCTATTTCCAACACATATCCAAAAATCAGGATGATCCAACGGTGGAAGGTTTCACGATAATTTCCAAGAGTCCTAGCTGCAATCTCTTTTCTTGCTCTCCAAGTATTTTGACAACTATAAATAAACCCCCCTCCATTCATTATTTTCATCAACAATCAAGGGGATTTCGTGGTACACACCAAGAGATCCTTATTCTCTCCCTCCAAGGAGGCTCAGGTATTATTTTCTCTCTCTTCTTTTATTTATTCGTCGGTTTTATAATTTATATTTTTGTCTACATAATTTCTACCACTTTATAGCTTTTCAAAACCCCTTTTTAAATTGTTTTTCAAATCTAAAGGCGTATAATAAACCCTAATCCAATTTCAAAATAGTACTATTACTTTCTTACTTTTTCAAAAGCCCGGATTAGCGGTATTGTTATACGAAGGAATCAATAATCGTTATATATTCAATCTAACTCATAGAGTGCGGTGTATATGTGATGAATACCCGATGATGAGAGCACTAGTGCCATCTATATCGGTTTAATCAATAGACTATGGTATACGATCGGTCAACTCGCTTCATATGATATCGAATATAGGATTTCACATTGAATCAGTTTCCGAAAAGCCCAAAGCTTTACAAAATCACTTGTTTCATTGCATCTATTATTCCCAAATTCTTTTTTTTTTCAAATCACACACACACACACATTTATTTTCAAAATTATGGGCGAACTAGGAAATACATCGTTTTCATCCGAACCCCAAAGTCTCGATTTCTAAGGCAAGCACAAAAAGCTGTAAGGTAATAGCAATAGCATGCAAGAACTGAATTATAACACGCGCATATCCTACTCAAGAGACCGAAAGGGCGATTTGGGTGCCTAACACCTTCCCAATTCGTAACTTAATCCTCGAACTCTCGAATCAACTGGTTTCGCATACATTGTGTATAAGAGGATATTTAGTCTATAAATACGTCTCTTTTACACAAACCTTTTTTGTTTGTTTAGTAAAACAAACTGGTGACTCTTATTCTTTTCAAAACCGATTTTCAAATCAAACAACGGAATCGCCGCCCACGAGGACCCCTGGGCGTCGAGAACGCGGGTTCTCACAGTGGCGACTCCGCTGGGGATTTTTAAGAGGATTAGACTCTAAACAAGAGTAGAATATGCGTGGATAATTATTTTTGTTTGCATTTTTTTTTTCGGCCTTAGTTCTAGGATAACATAGATGCGATTTAGGTGGACACCTTGATTCCCTTTTTGTTTGTAATAATTGTTTGAGGAAAATCTTTTCATAAATAAAAATTGAAAGTACTCAAACAAACCCTAAAGCGTTCTTCATAATGTACCCCCATAATTGTTATTTTGCACGCACCCACTATCATCATACATTATCGCGAGTGTGAATTTACCCTATCAACCTCGGGACCAAAGTCGTGACTAGGCCGTGGACTTGCGGGTCTACACTAGCCAAAAGCGCATGGGACCACTCTCCTTGGCCAAGTACCAAACTGAGGTATATCGAGTGACGAGAACACTCACGTACCCAGAATGTATATCAAAAGGTTCTTGCACGTACTCGCCCTTGGGGTATATAGCAAGACCTAACCAAATAGGAGGGAGCCTGAAACCTTACCCTTTTCAACCACGCTTGCATATAGGATGCGTCAGCCTAGTACAAACGAATTTCTGCATGTTTTCTTGACCGTCGATCGTGAGATTAGTGAACAAAAGGCCTTGTCATACATACCAACTCTTGGTTTGGTAAGTACGACCGGAGGCTGTCCAACTCCGTCCGTAGAAATCCCTCACTAAAACTCGTTAGTGAGAATTTCTCTGTCACTATTTCCATGAAAAGCAACTATAAGAGGAGAGAATTTCCCGATTTTAAAAAAAATGTTTTTTCAAAATATTTCTAAAAAAAACCGAGTCATTTTCCAAAATGAATTTTACCAAAAATTAATTTTTAAAATCGGAAGGTTGTAAGGGCACCCCGGGAATTCATATTCCTACCTTAAGCTATCCACGAGGCTCTCAAGTTGTTGCCGTCGGTCTGTTTTTGCCTTGTCACCAAAAAGTGGTTTTCGATTTTATTTTTCTGTCGAGTCATAGTTTTCCGAGAATTATGCAATCCATGGCAAAATATTGATTTTTCAGTCAAATCCCTGACTTCTTTCTCCCCATTCTTCACCACACTTCGATTATCTACTGCTGGCAAACTAGACGACTCACGAGATCAAATTCATTACCGATCATGCCTCCTCATTGCAACACCGAGCTACTACTTCATCAAATCGGGGTCGACAACACTGAGGGTAATTACGGTGAAGCTTCTCATGCAGCGGGTCCGCCGCCTAGTCCCGTTCTCCCACAAACCGAGGGTGGCACCTTAACCATTGAACACCTCTATCATCTAATTCATGATCTGATCGAGTTTGTAGCCATTATGAAAGATCACCAAGCGGCCACCCAAGCCCATCTTGAGCCCTAATCACTGTCAGAACACCTGCTGAACCAAACCAATTCAATCTAAATCCATACCCAACCGAAGGCAACCAAACTCGAGACCCAGTAGCTCCACCTAACATTCGTCTCCTAGTTCATATCAACATCAACCACCCACTTCATGTGCCCTTGCCAAAATCATTATACCACCGCTGCAAGATCCCGAAACCGCCTAGTTGAACCCTAAACATAACCAATCCCTTCAAAACCATAATCCTCAAGCCGTCCTTGATGTAGATCATAATAGCTCCTCGAAGATTAGCCTCACCATCATCGTTCACATACACTGAGGGTGCAGAGGGTATATGCACTGAGGGTGTCGACAAGAAAACCAGAACAGCTCCCTAAAGACTAGCCTCACCATCATCATTCACACATACTGAGGGTGGCGAGGGTACATCTACTGAGGGTATCAACAAAAAGACCCAAACAACTCCCCTAAGACTACCTTCTCCATTTATCATTTGCGCTGAGGGTGGCTTAACCCACACCATCACAACCCCATGGTCGTCCTATCAGCAGAATCAGAAAATCTACCACTGAAGAATATCTGTAAGCCTCCTGAGATTGAGGGCAAGAGCAAAAAGCAGTAACGCACACGGACTCGAAAAAGATAGTAACTTGTCAAAGATGGAAGCATGACGCAAGATCAGCAGAATCTCAAGTCGGCAGCACTCCATTTCTCTTATCACCTTACACTCACTCACTGATTGACCGAAAATCAATATTTGTCTTTTTACTGTTGCTATGTTCTTGAAAAATTGTCGGTCTTGCATGCATGCATCTGCACTTAGATAATTTCAAGTAACGTAACATACTTCATAAATCAGGCAACTTAAGATTCACAACCTCTTCAAAACCAAGTTTTTAAAATGTTGGTGCGATGATTTAAGAAGTATGCGAATACTTGAAATGTAGGGAAGCATGGCATAAGCATTTGCATAGTGCACACACATGAACACTTGCATAAATGTACCGCGCACCAGTCTAAGAATACATAGGCACTAAGCTCCATGGCCTACCAGACAAGCTTCACCACCGCATTCTGGTATATACCTTGATGATTAGTCACACCACCATCACCGACCAGATCGTCATAAAAAGGTCACGTGCCTTCCCAGAAAGGCAAATCACTTCACAAGTCCTCCTAGAGAGGCAATCACTTCATGAGCCCTCCCAGAGAGTCAAATCATTTCACAAGCCCTCCTAGAAAGGCGAATCACTTCACAAGCCCTTTCTACAGGCCCGATCCAAAGCCTTTTCTACAGGCCAATCCAAAGCCCTTTCCACAGGCCATTCCAAAGCCCTTTCTACAAGCATCAATCCAGTCCAAGCCCTTTTTACAGGCAAATCCAAGCCCTTTCTATAAACACGAGCCAAAGCCCGTTTCACAAGCCAATCTCTTTCTACAGTCATATACCAAAGCCCTTTTTACGGCAAATCCCAGGCCATCTCCACAAACCAAAAAAAAAGCCCCCTTTTGAGAGGATATCAGAGAGAGATAGAGAGAAAGACTGGAATGAGAAAATTTCGTAAAAAACACAGGGAATAAGCCCCAACAAAAAGGACTTTTGGCCTAACTTCTTCTCGCTCGAGAAGTCTTCAAGATACGCTCCCAAAGGTTTTCGGACCGAAAATCACAAACACAGCACGACGATGTCAAATGCGAACTTTCAAAGTAAACATTCTCAAAATTACAAGGACGATGATGCTCAGAAAACCTGACAAAGTGAGAGAAAACAAAGTGGGTACAAGAAAAAATTAAAAGAGTAGAAAAGAGGATAAATCCCACACCAAAAGAAAAGAATATTGAAAAAACAGAAAAGAAAAAAAGATGGCAGCGAGAGCCACACCAAGAGTGACAGCTAGGCTAAAAAGCCCAGGGCTACATCTTGGGTGAGGAAGGTTGCTGACCCAGCGAAAAAAAAAAGAAGAAAATAAATAAATAAGCTCCATCAAAAAGCTTTCAATCAATCAAGGAGGAATAAGGGCATCGAAAAACAGAAAATGAGGCAGGCACAAAAAATACTTCTCTCGCAAAGTCAGGAAACAATAAGCAAAATTGCACCCTAGTGACAAGAGAAAAAATGCCACGGAAGTTGAGCAAGAGGCAAAGTCCAAAATTCATACACGAGGTTCGAGAATTAAGAGAGCGTAGCTCGATTTTTTCTTAAGGAAAAAAGAAGCCAACCAAAAGTTCTTGTTTCTAAAAAAAAAAAAAGAAGAAGAAGAAAAAAAATATCACACCAGAACTTTCTTTCTCTATTTCTTTATATCCGCTCAGAGACTCTCACTCCCTCAGAAAATCAACTTTTGTCACCACATATCATCAATCACCCACATCTTAGCCCCGCATCAGCATATCCACAGCAGATCACCAACCCCCAGCCTTTATCCTAACCAGTAGAATTTAGCATATCTTCAGCAGACCACCATTCATCATATCCCCAGCATATTACCAACCCTCAACCTTTATCTTAACTAGTAGAATTCACCATATCCTCAGTAGACCACCAATCATCATATCCCCAGTAGATCATCAACCTTCAGCCTTTATCCTGACTAGTAGCAATCCTTATTTTCCTAGTATACCATAAATTCTCATTTCCCCACCAACCTTTATCCTAAATCACCAACACCAAAGTAGTGTCTCCAGTTGATCATCAAACGTCCCCAGCAGACCATCTTCCCTAGCCTCTCAAACACAAAGCAAAGTCCCTAATAGACCATCTGCCCTCACCCCTCCAAAAGAACCAAATCAGAATAAAAATCGTTGACAGAACTGTCCCTACCGATGGGAGTACATCAGCTCAACGTTCCAATCAAATTGTTGACAGAACCGTCCCTACCGATGGAAGTACATCAGCTCAACACCAAATCAAATCGATGACAGAACCGTCCCTACCGATGGGAGTACATCAGCTCAACGTCCTAATCAAATTATTGACAGAACCGTCCCTACCATTAGGAGTACATCAGCTCCACACCCAATCAAATTGTTGACAGAACCGTCCCTACCGATGGAAGTACATCAGCTCAACACCCCAATCAAATTATTGATAGAACCGTCCCTACCGGTGGGAGTACATCAGCTCAACGCCCCAATCAAATCGTTGACAGAACCGTCTCTACCGATGGGAGTACATCAGCTCAACACCCCAATCAAATTGTTGACAGAACCGTCCCTACCGATAGGAGTACATAAGCTCAATACCCTAATCAAATCGTTGACAGAATCGTCCCTATTAATAGGAGTACATCAGCTCAACGTTCCAATTAAATTGTTGATAGAACCGTCCCTACCGATGGGAGTACATCAGCTCAACACCCAATCAAATTATTGACAGAACCGTCCCTACCGATGAGAGTACATCAGCTCAACGCCCCAATTAAATTGTTGACAAAACGGTCCCTACCGATGGGAGTACATCAGCTCAACACCCAATTAAATCGTTGACAGAACCGTCCCTACCGATGGGAGTACATCAGCTCAACACCCAATCAAATCGTTGACAGAACCGTCCCTACCAATGGGAGTACATCAGCTCAACGTCCCAATCAAATTGTTGACAGAATCGTCCCTACCAATGGGAGTATATCAGCTCAACACCCAATCAAATCGTTGACAGAACCGTCCCTACCGATGGGAGTACATCAGCTCAACGTCCCAATCAAATTGTTGATAGAACTGTCCCTACCGATGGGAGTACATCAGCTTAACGTCTCAATCAAATTGTTGACAGAACCGTCCCTACCGATGGGAGTACATCAGCTCAACGTCCTAATCAAATTGTTGACAGAACCGTCCCTATCGATGGGAGTAAATCAGCTCAACACCAAATCAAATTATTGACAGAACCGTCCCTACCGATGGGAGTACATCAGCTCAACGTCCCAATCAAATTGTTGATAGAACCGTCCCTACCGATGGGAGTACATCAACTCAACACCCAATCAAATCGTTGACAGAATCGTCCCTACCGATGGGAGTACATCAGCTCAACGTCCCAAGCAAATTATTGACAGAACCGTCCCTACCGATGGGAGTACATCAGCTCAACACCCAATTAAATCGTTGACAGAACTATCCCTACCGATGGGAGTACATCATCTCAACACCCAATCAAATCGTTGACAGAATTGTCCCTACCGATGGGAGGATATCAGCTCAACACCCAATCAAATCGTTGACAGAACCATCCCTACCGATGGGAGTACATCAGCTCAACGTCCCAATCAAATTGTTGACAGAACCGTCCCTACCGATGGGAGTACATCAGCTGAACGCCCCCAATCAAATCGTTGACAGAACCGTCCCTACCGATGGGAGGATATCAGCTCAACACCCAATCAAATCGTTGACAGAACTGTCCCTACCGATGGGAGTACATCAGCTCAACGTCCCAATCAAATTGTTGACAGAACCGTCCCTACCGATGGGAGTACATCAGCTTAACACCCAATCAAATCGTTGACAGAACTGTCCCTACCGATGGGTATACATCAGCTCAACGTCCCAATCAAATTATTAACAGAACCGTCCCTACCGATGGGAGTACATCAGCTCAACGTCTCAATCAAATTATTGACAGAACCGTCCCTGCCGATGGGAGTACAGCAGCTCAACGTCTCAATCAAATTATTGACAGAACCGTCCCTGCCGATGGGAGTACAGCAGCTCAACGTCTCAATCAAATTGTTGACATAACCGTCCTTACCGATGGGAGTACATCAGCTCAACGTCCCAATCAAATTGCTGACAGAACCGTCCCTACCGATGGGAGTACATCAGCTCAACGCCCCCAATCAAATCGTTGACAGAACCGCCCCCCCAATCAGAATCGTTGACAGAACTGTTCCTACCAATGGGAGTATATCTTGATGCAGTATAGCACAGCATCATTTGCATTGCATTGTTTTCAAAATATCACATGTGATTCATGCGAGCGCCGCAAAATGATACGTTCTCGTTATCGTCCTGGTTTCTTTGCTTCACAAAGAACCCAGACCGAGAGGGTCTGTGAACACCTCATTTTGCGACTCCCGCAAGAATTCTAATTTTTAAAGAAATGAACACGCATGCATGCACGAGAATTTTTTAATGCACAAAAACTATGTACATGTGACACAGGTCGAAGAAGAAAGCCGAAAGGACCCCGGATAAGAAGTTACAGAATTATCGAAAATTATTGGAATCGAAAACCGTCAAAACTCCTGGAAACTTGTGAAAGGAGAGTTACGCATTTCGAATCATCCTCAAACTTTGAAAGTTGTTAGACATTATCATGAGGAGTAGCATACTCGAAAATCAGCTCAATCCGATAGTCGGATCTCCGAAAATTAAAAAAATCACAAGTTTATTTCGGGTGGTCAAATGGAGGTCTTCTCGAAGTTAAAATGGTTTGATGTTTGGTAAGTGGATAGGCCTTATTATGGGGACGAGCATATTAAAATTTTAGCTTTGTCGAACATGGGATCCTCAAGAATCAATTTGTCTACCGTGCAATTCCAGTTGAAATGTCCTTCGTAGAAAATTAAAATAAATAGTGGCCTTCCCGAATTCTAATCGACCTCAAATTTGGACACAAGCTAGAAAACATTTAGAGGGAAAACATATCAAAATATAGGCATAATCCAACGGTTGGAAGTTCAATTGTCGAGATTTTTGTACGCAAGTACGTTTCCTATGCGGGAACAAACTCTTTGTACCAAGCCAAGGATACCGAGTCCTTCCCGAACTCCGATCGTCTCCATTGTTTTACAGAGTCTAAAAGACTTATATTGGCAATATATATCCAAAATTTAGCATGATCCAACGGTTAGAACTTGACTTGTCGTGCAAACAAGGGACCTTGTCTACAACAAGTACCTTTCCTACGCGGACACAAACTCTTCGTACCAATCAGAACGAAAGGGAACCTTCCCGAAATCTGATCGACCTGAAATGTTTACACAATATAGAAGCATTCTATTCCCAACACATATCCAAAAATCAGGATGATCCAACGGTGGAAGGTTTCACGATAATTTCCAAGAGTCCTAGTTGCAATCTCTTTTCTTGCTCTCCAAGTATTTTGACAACTATAAATAAACCCCCCTCCATTCATTATTTTCATCAACAATCAAGGGGATTTCGTGGTACACACCAAGAGATCCTTATTCTCTCCCTCCAAGGAGGCTCAGGTATTATTTTTTCTCTCTTCTTTTATTTATTCGTCGATTTTATAATTTATATTCTTGTCTGCATAATTTCTATCACTTTATAGCTTTTCAAAACCCCTTTTTAAATTGTTTTTCAAATCTAAATGCGTATAATAAACCCTAATTCAATTTCAAAATAGTACTATTACTTTCTTACTTTTTCAAAAGCCCGGATTAGCGGTATTGTTATACGAAGGAATCGATAATCACTATATATTCAATCTAACTCATAGATTGCGGTGTATATGTGATGAATACCCGATGATGAGAGCACTAGTGCCATCTATACCGGTTTAATCAATAGACTATGGTATACGATCGGTCAACTCGCTTCATATGATATCGAATATAGGATTCCACATTGAATCAATTTCCGAAAAGCCCAAAGCTTTACAAAATCACTTGTTTCATTGCATCTATTATTCCCAAATTCTTTTATTTTTCAAATCACACACACACACTTATTTTCAAAATTATGGGCGAACTAGGAAATACATCGTTTTCATCCGAACCCCAAAGTCTCGATTTCTAAGGCAAGCACAGAAAGCTGTAAGGTAATAGCAATAGCATGCAAGAATTGAATTATAACACGCGCATATCCTACTCAAGAGACCGAAAGGGCGAATTGGGTGCCTAACACCTTCCCGATTCGTAACTTAATCCCCAAACTCTCGAATCAACTGGTTTCGCATACTTTGTGTATAAGAGGATATTTAGTCTATAAATACGTCTCTTTTACACAAACTTTTTTTGTTTGTTTAGTAAAACAAACTGGCGACTCTTATTCTTTTCAAAACCGACTTCCAAATCAAACAACGAAATCGTTGCCCACGAGGACCCCTGGGCGTCGAGAACGCGGGTTCTCACAGGGGTTATTGGTAACATTGGGCCCGCCGGGTGCGGGGATAGTTCCGGCTTCAATGAGGTCCTAGATACGATGGCGAAGAGCCAAGCAGCATTCCGTGTCATGGCCCGCTGCTTGATGGTATGCACAGTTCTCATTCATTCTCCAGGTGCTGGGAATGGGGTTTGGTGGAGGGAGTGGGTTGAGTGGGGTGATCAGTCCTGCTTTTTGGAGTAGTTCGAAGCTTTTGACCAGAGTAGTGGGAAGGGTGCAGAAGTTTCTCCTTTTTTTGACCTCGGTGTTTGAAGAGTCTCCTTGTGCAAGCCAACTCATCGGATGGGTTTGTTGTGACTGTTGGAAAGGGTTTTATTGGTATGGGTACGAGCTTAGTTGGTTCACGGCTGGAGTAGCTGTCTTTCTCCCGGTGTATGAGGCTTTCTTGGTATCAGTCTCTGCCTTTTTGGCCAATTATTCCTCTACTTGCGACCCCATACTCAACAGGGCTCTGAAGTGTGGGAATACATGTTTTCCCATGCAACTCAGTACAGCTGGGGTGAAGTTCTTCTGTATGATTTCCAACTGTTCTTCTTCATCGGGCCTTTTGGACATTTGGGAGGCCATCTCTCTCCAGCGTGTGACAAAGTCGCTGAAGCTTTCTTTCTCTCCTTGTTTGGCCATTTCCAGGTGCTTACGGGTAATTTCCAAATCCTCGTTGGATCCGTATTTGGTTATGAATTCCTTGACGATATCTCCTCAAGTTTTTGTGTGGTGTCTTTCCAGATCGAAAAACCATCTCAGGGCGACACCCGTAAGAGTCATATGAAAAGCTTGTGCCAGTTCTGGCTCTCCACAGCCAGACACTTGCATGGATCTGATGTAGGATTGGAGGTGAGTTTTTGGGGGCGTGGTTCCTGTGAATTTGGTGATGGAAGGGAGTTTGAATCCCTGAGGTAGCCTTGCTTCTGGATATAGGGAGAAGGCATTCATATCTGTAATATCGTCTGCCCCTTTTATCAGAGAAATCCATCTTTGCAGAACCTTCATCTGCTCTTTCAGTTTTTTCATTTCTTCACTCTCTCTTGACACCTTGTCGGGCTGTTCTCGTGCTATAACCGATTCTGCATACACTGCCCGAAGTCGCTTGATGTCTGGGTACTCATTAGGAAGGGCTACTGGGACTGGTGGTGGAATGGGTCTTGCGGGAACTTGTGGCCATGGTTGGTATTGGGGGTCAAGGCCTTGCTGTGGTTGCGGCCAGATGATGGGTGGCTCTTGTTGTTGATAAGTGGGGCTTGAATCCGGGGCCCATTGATTCTGGTTGTTGGGATTGGTCGAAACGGGACCGGCCACGATGGGGCCTGTTTGGGGTGGATTGGTTCCTTGAACTGGGGAAAGTACTTGCGAAGACTGCCCTTGGTTCGGATCTCAATTCGGTGGTAGTCGTTCAAACCCCGGTGGTGCAGCTCGTCCGGCTGACAATTCTTCTACCCGGACTCGGGTGCTCTGTTGCTCGTTCGTGAGGTTTGCTAGATTCATGCTGACGGTCATTAGCAAACAGTGCATCTCGGCTAAAGTTGGCTGAACTACAGATGCCTCGGCTAGGCTCTGATATGTCTCTTGGTTCTCGCGTCCATCGGCCATTTCGGGTGTGCTTGGTCTTACTAGTCTTCCGGTATGATCTCGACCGGCCCAACCTTCCAGACTGTCGTATTACGGCTATAGACGAAACCACGTGGCAAAGATAAAGGAAGACTACGATGCGACTCGATTTTTGCCAAAAGAACCACTAAAAATTGTCGATAAAAGACTCGGGTTTTTAAAAGGTGTTGTAAAGTAAGCCGTCAGGTGGTACATCCCATACGGCTATTTGACAAGTGTTTTAGTCGACTCGATCTTATATGCAGCGCAGGTGTACGAACGGTTAAGGCTTCAGGCTCCCTCCTATTTGGCAAGACCTCGCGATATACCCCAGGGGCTGGTACGTGCAAGAGCCTTTTGATATACTTCCCGGGTACGTGAGTGTTCTCGTCACTCGATATACCTCGGGGGCGTACTTGGCCAAGGATAGTGGAAGTAAATGCTTTCGGTTTATGTTGGCCCAAGCAAGCCAACTCCCTACTCACTTATAATACTTTCGAGGGTTTGGGGTAAATTCACACTCGTAGAATCAATGCATGATTTGTGAAAGTGCGTGTAAAGTTCGAAAGGTTGGTTTCACAAATATCATTATCTTTATTACGTGTTTTTGAAAAACTCCCATTTTTAGAAAAAAGGGTTTCTTCTCAAACAATTTACACAAGTAGGGAAAGCGGTAAAAGCAAGTATTCAACAGATAAACAAGAGTCCACATATAAGAGTCTAGTTTTCTAACAGTCCCCAGCGGAGTCGTCACTGTGAGAATCCGCAAATGCGACCCCCCGGGTCTCGTCCCCGTTTGGTTGGGCGTCTGAAACGTTGGAACGGATTCCGTCGTCCATTTGCTAGAGTATCTTTGTCGATGGTTCATATCACGTATCCCTATGTTCTATTTCTAGATGCAAAAGGGGTTCGTTCAGAGTCGCCAGTACGTTTTACGAGAAAACGGACAAAAAGGGTCGTGTAAGAGGAAATGCTATAAACAAGCCTTTCTTTACACGTTTGTCTACGAAACCAGGTTTCTATAGGGTTCGAAAACTATATTACGGTTTGAGAAGGTGTTAAGCACCCATTCCGCCCTTTCGGTCTCTAGTGGTCTTATATGTTTATCCTATGTTGAAAAACTTGGATGCTTTTACTGACAGTCTACTACTACTTTCTAAGTGAAAACCCTAATTTTGGGAAAATGGGGAAAGGGATGAAAACCTTTGTGTTCCGAGATCCGATGTTTTTTTATATTTAAAAGATATAAATACAAATGACAAAACCTTTTATTTTGAAAGAGTGTTACGTATTATTTCCTCAGATAATGACGATTTCCTCGTGTTGTGATTTCTTTTGTAAAAGTTCGAATCTTTATATCGGGGCTAATTCAATGTGAAACTAGAACTCTTTAAAGAGAGTTTTATCAGACACATCGCAGTATATGAAAAAGACAGGATATGTTGATTTTAATTCCTAGATAAGTCTTATCAGTCCGGATTTTGAAAACAGATTTTTATCCGGATGATAATGTACTTATTCTTCTGATTTTGCAAATGATTTTATCAGGGTCTCTTGTTTTGAAAACGGTAAACTATTGGTAACTTGGCAATAAATTTATTCAAATAAAACGTGGACAAAACAACAGAAATAAAACAAGTACACATATATTTAATGATAAATACTAGAAGAGACTTTCTTTACCTTCCCGACGAGAATAATAATAAGAAAGAAAATATAATACGGCAGAGAAATCTCCGGCGAGAATAATCTTTTCCTTCTTCAGATATTTTCGAGAATTCGATTCCAGAGACGGGACACGTCGAGTGTCGAGAATAGATTCGATAATTCTTCAGAAATAAGACGATAATCGAGAATGCTTGATGAAAGACTAGAAAATCAGATTCTTAGCTTAGAATTCCTCAATCCCAAGTTCTGTCCTGAACCCTTGGGGGGTGTTGGCCTATTTATACTGTTCGGGGAGGATTGTCGCGTGACACTTCTCCAAAGGGGGCATATGTCGCGCGACATAGTGTCCAATGTTGCGCGACAAACGGCTGAAGTGATGTTTCTGACAGACTGATGTGTCAGAGAGTGGATTGTCTGTGTCAGGAGGGATTGTCGCGCGACATAGTGGGATTGTCGCGCGACATAGTGGGATTGTCGCGCGACATATCAGTGATTGTCGCGCGACAATATGATATGTCGTGCGACAATCTCTCTTAACAATAGGTTTGTTGGCCAACAAACCCTTTTGGGGCAGTTCCGGGTGTTCGGGTGGGTCCCGGACCCAAAAACAGTAGTTCCCGAAGGTCGTTAGGGTTCTTGCGGGAGTCACGGATCGGGGTGTCTACACCTAAGAATTTGAAAGAATAAAAGGAATCACACACAATTGAGGAAATTAAAAAAAAGCCTTCTTATTACACTAAAGAAAGCTTATGATTTTTAGATTGATGTACAAATTAACACTTTTAATTATTTATAGGCTCTCCCCTCCTAAATGCATGGTGGAGATCTAATCCAATTGACAATCCAAATCAATTCTCTGGAATATTTTAGGATTATCTACTATTCTATACAATTTTAGATTGTTCATCTAAGTATAAAATATCTAAATATTGTAGAGGCTTCTAGAGGTTTTGGAATCTCCCGTAAGCCTCAAAATTGGTGGAATGTTAGAGGTATTAGCTCTGCTGAATGCTTAATGCTGAATTTAAATAATTGATTTAAACAAACATTTGATATTCATATTCTCATTTAGAATAAAAACAACTAACATTTATTAGAGTTTGGATTCAACATTTTTTAGTATTCAAAAGGTTAAAAAAAGGCACCTAAAATTGGCTTTTGTTTTCCTCGTAATGTTTAATGGAAGTTTATTCAACATTAAGAGGCAAACATGGTGTTTATTTTCTCCCCTCTTAATTAATACTCAAAAAGTTAAGTATTTAGCGCTAAGAGGCAATATGTGTAATGAAATTCATTAACACGGTTACATTATCAAGTGTCGTTTATTCAGTATTCAGTACCAACAAAAATCAAAGACATTTTTCAGAAGTTTCATTCACCATTAAGTATTTCGTGTTGCATCTATAAATACCAAAAAGAAAATTATGAAACAAAAGAAGCAATTTCATTATGCAATTATGTTTTCTCGTGCTCAGGAGCCAGGATTCATCAATTATGATGCAAAAAATAGTTTGATGGTTGTATTTTTGTGCTGATCAAACATCATTTATGTTTCCAAGTATGAAAGTTTGTTATATTTTTGGTTTCTGACTTCAAAAAGTATTTCGAAGGAAAAATGGGTAATGCAATTCAAAATCTCAAGCCTCACGGGACATTTTGGTTGGTATTTGAACTATTTTTTTTTGACAAGAGAAACAAACCACAAAGGCAAGGAAACAAAACTAAACATCAGATTTATCCTTTCCGATTAACCAAGAAAGGTGGTGGGCAACATGGTTTAGATCGACGTTCCAAGATCCCGAAGCAAGCGCATGCCTAGCCATCCAATTAGCCACCTGATTGGCTGATCTTCGAGTTGCGACAAAAGAGATTGCTATAGAAGAAGCAAGCGATTTAATATCTTCAATGACAGGTTTGATTTCCCAAGGAGGAGCTTCATTCACTTTCAAGCACCAAGAAACCACTATGGCGTTGTCGCTCTCCACGCAAACACGAGACAATCCTGCCTTTATGCAAAAAACGCAAGATTCTCTAATAGCGACTGCTTCAGCAACCAATACAGAAGAACCCGGGGCAATAAGCTTCCCAAAACCATCCAACAGAAAGCCCGAATTATCGCGAACAGCACACGCAATGGCAGCAGATCCATTCTTAACTGCCGCGTCACAGTTAACTTTTATAGTCCCAACTGGAGGTGGAGACCAATCAAGAGAACCAGAAAACTCAGCTGATGTCTCAGTAGAGCTAGACCTGAGAGAAGAGCTCTGGGAGACTAAGAGAAAATCAGAAATCAACTTACACGCCCATTCAGCGATACCCCAATGATTCACATCAAACCCTTCAAAGATAAAACAGTTTCGAGCACACCAAATGCACTAGCAAACAATAGCCAGCTTCCCCATTAGTCTATAAGCATCACATTTTAAAGCACACGAGCTCCAAACAGATTCCACACAAACTGCCGTTGAAGTGTATTTATCGATAGATGACTCACATAAGCCACAAGCCTTCCAAACCTCTGAAACCCACTCACATCTAAAGAGAATGTGTTATGTAGATTCAACTTCTAACGAGCAAATAGGACACCACGGGGAGGCTGAGCAATTGCGGAGAAAGAGGTTTTCTTTTGAAGGAATAGCATTGTGAATTACCTTCCATAAAAAATGAACAATTTTTGGCGGGGCTGTAGCTTTCCAAACACACTTCCAGAAGTCAGATGAAGGAGAGAAAGAAGAAGATGCACCATTACGAACATCACCCCCAATGTGGTTGAAAGCCAGATGATAGCCCGACTTCACTGAGTACAAACCGTTACTATTCCAATGCCAGACCAAACAGTCAGTTGAGCCACCAATAGAGATAGGAATATTAATAATAGCACGAGCCTCTGATTCATTAAATAAAGAATTTATAAGCTGGACATTCCACGCACCTTCTCTAGCAATAATTAATTCATCAATCGAATAAATTGAATTAGCGCACTCGGAGCTCATCGAAACTTTGAAATCATTTCTTCCAGGAACCCATTTATCATGCCAAATATTAACAGATTTACCATTACCAATATGCCAACGCAAACCTTTCAAAAGAATTTCCCTCCCTTCTAAAATACTCGCCCAAATCCAAGATGGTCGAGGGCCTTTACCCGCCTCGAGGAAGGAGCAGTTAGGAAAGTAAATAAATTTGAACTATTTGATGCCATGCCAATAATAAGATTTTAAAAGTTACTAAAAGGACGAATAATGAAATTGTGTTTCAGTTTTTAAAATAAAATAATATAGTACTATTCATGTGGGCAAAAGCTTGCATTCATTTATCCGTTGGAGTTTCTTGATTATGCGGGGCTGCAGGCTCCAATTATAATAACTAATCTGTGGATGCAATACATGTATAATTTATAAAAAGATTTATACTATAGCGTAAGTAATGAAATTCAAATTCTTGCATTTGGCAAGGGTAATAAGACTCTTGATTGCTGCATTACATATCATTTTTCTAAATTTATTTCTTTAAATTGCATATATTCTAATAACACATGCATCGCGTGTGCACAAAATCTAGCGTATTTAATTAAAAGAACAAAGTTTAACAAAATTGGTAAATAGTTCGTATGTTAAGTAGGACTTCAAATTACTTAGTAACAAGGGTTCCATTAGTGTGACACGCTTTCATGGCGGTTGAAATCCATCCTAACTTTTATATAGAGATGCAATTTTGATTGCCACATGAATACGACAATCATTACTTTAATGTTTGTATCTTGTTATTCCAATTTAGGGGTGCTGCGACGAATCAGAAAATCGAAAGCCCAAACCATATCGATTCAAACCCAAAAAAAATCGAAATCGAAACAAATTGGGTTTGGGGTACCAAACAGAACTTAATTAAACCAAATCATTGCATATATAGCTTGAAGATAATATTACTTCACTATTTAAAATTTTATGTTTTTAAAATTTACAACCTTTAGTGAGAATACAATTCTTTGAGTTATCATGAATATTGAAACTATTTTATAAATGTAATAGTTAATATTTTCTAACCAAAATAAGTAGAAGTAAGTATAAAGTTATTATTTCTATGACAAAAATAAGTGTTGCTTTACCATTTATTTTTTTAAAAAAGAAAATAAATGAAAATCGAATCAAATTTAAATTTTAAAATTCGATTTGAGTTTGGCTCTACCTAATTTATAAGCTCATTTGAGTTTAATTTAGTATTTGTATTTTGCCTTTTAAGTTTCTATGGGATATATGGATAGCTTTAGAGCTAAAATTTTGAATCAAGAAAATTGTATTAAGAGCATTTGCAACAGTTTTCTATATCTTTGTTTTGAGTAAAATTTATACATTTTGTAATTGTTTTTTTGTCTCCAACAATCTTTTAAAATTGAGCTTGTGTAAAATGGACATGTAAAAGCATCTCCAATGATTGTGTAAAAATTGACGTGTATATCCTATGTGTGAAACAACTTTACCCAAAACTTGAATTTTTTTTAAAAAATATGCTCCTATGGGAATTTTGTAAACTTTTGTGTAAAATTGAAAAAAACCAATAAGATACGAACAAATGTTAGATACTATTTTATATATATTTTTTCTTGAAATTATATATACGTAATATTATAATCACAATGGATCTTGAATGGTCGATCTTGATGAGTATATTTCAAATATAAAATTTCTATTAAATTCATATTTTGTATTAAAAGTTATAACATTTTAAAGGTTTATAAAAAAATGAGTGAGAAAGCTAACGTGACATTGTAGATTAAGGGCGTATTTTCCCAAATTTTTTTAATTATTCTTTTTAATAGTAGTTTTATTTCATTTTGTTTCAACTTTTTGGGAAATGTTTGCAAAAAAGTACTTACTCCGTATTTATAAATTTTCTTATGTATGAACTCGTTAATGTTTAGCCCCTTATTACAATTATAAAACAAATTTTTACATGGGTTTCTTAGTTGTCGATAGGGCTGGGACCGGTTCGGTTCTTGTCCAAAACATGAAGAACCGGAACCAATTTTTTAATGTTAAAAACGGTTCGATTTTATGCATATTTTTTGAAGACCTGAAAGTGGAACCGAACCGGTTGAAACGGTTTGGTTCTAGCTGTTCTTTGGGTAACTGAATTAATCCAAGAACTATTAATTAATCGAAAGTTATTAATATAATTAATCGAAAGTACATCTTAAACTGTTAAAGAATCGGCAACAAAAGGGATATTATAATATAATTAAGTTAATTATCCGAATTATGTTAAATATCCAAATTAATTAATTATCTGAATTAAGTTAATTATATTATAATTATATTATATATATATATGTATTTATAATACCGATTCTTAACTGGTTCTTTCACTTACATTTATTAAAGAACCGAAAATCGAACCGTTATTTTTTAAAAAGAACCGAACCATTAATACACATATTTTATTATTAAGAACCGAACCGAACTGTTTTTTTTCGGTTTGGTTTGATTTGGTTTTTCGGTTCTCAATTTATTATCCCAGTCCTAGTTGTCGATCCCTCTTTTTAAAATCTTTTAATTTGCAGTTCATAACTTTTTTCTTCTTCTTAAAACCTTGCAAGTTTTTAGGTTGCGCAATTACTTTCGGCAAATACTCTCATATTTAAATTTTGTTGTTAAAAGTAACATGAGAAACACGGGTTACCGTAGTTGAGTAATCAAAAAAATAACGAGAAATACATGTTATCGTAGTTGGGTAACTAAATAAATACAGTTTATGGTAGTTCGGTAACTGAAGAATTTATATGTTGCAGTAATTCGATAACCAGAGAAATACAGGTTACTAGTTGTTGAGTAATTAGAGAATTACTGATTACCAAAGTTAGATAACTTGAGTTGATTGACCGGTTACCATAGTAAGAGGCTTCGCAAAATAAAAATAAAGGATCACAAGTTACTAAAAAAAAGATAGGCTAGACCCCAATATTTTTTTTTTTACATAGTGGATATTCCCGAGTGGTAAAAGCCCTATTTTAAGCCAATGACATTTATACCCCAAATGTGTCACAAATACACCCTCACTCTATTTTTATTTCACAAACACCCAACCTTGTTTAAAACATAATTAACATCACCAGTCTAATGATATGAGAGTTAAGTCACAAATACTTGGCCCAAATGAGGGTAGTCCGTTTCTATACAATTGGCTTAAATGATGTGATGTGGTGTTGAGGTTCCTGCCCATTTTTTAAGTTAGACTCGTTTAATTTTTGGTACACAGTTAGACTTGTTTAACTAAAGGAGAATTTATTCACACATACTTGACCCAAAAGAGGAGAGTTCTGACATAAGGCATGTGAATGTTGAAGGCAATGACATTTAATTTAGCCAAATTTATACATTCATTCATGGTATAATAACAAATGGTACACATAATAAAAGGAGCATGACTTATTCATTCAATCATATAACAAAAGTTACATATAAGAGCTTTACATCTTTCCTTTAAGCCAACTTCAGAAAAAATATATATATGACCTTTAGGGGTGTATGTGACATATCGCCGGCGAGGGGGTGGCAACTTGCAAGCTTGCCGTATGCATGTGTACACCGGAATCAACTTAATGAGTAAACTTACTTGAATATATATAAAATTACCATATGTTTATATAAACATCACTCATATGAGCTAGTCAAAAGAATAAGTCATACTATTATGAAAAAACAAAAACATTGGTAAGGGTAAAACACACCTATATGAATCATACGAGTATGATTTACTCATATGAATTTTATTTTTATATATTTTTTTAATTTTGTCACACCTGTATGAGGCATACGGGTATAATGCACCCGTATGTCTATTTTTTTTAAGGCCTTGGAAAAAAATAAGTGATATCTTTTTAAATTTGTGGGTTAAGTTTATCCTATGTAATACAGATGTTTTTAGTTTCGGCCGATTCAAAAATTAGGAGATCCAAACCGAACCTGAAATTGATCTTTTTGATTCGGTTTTATTTGATTTTCAAATAAATATTTTTTCAAATAAATAAATTGTAGAATAACACTTGTTTTAGTAAAAAATAATAATAATAATCCTATACTTATACTTGCCCTTACTTAATTTGAATAGAAAAAATATTAAATATTAAATATTATATTTATAATAATTTAAAAAGTAATTTTTCATTAGATCTTACAAATTTTAGAAGCATTAAAATTTTAAATAATAAAATAATATTAATTTAACGTGACGTATACAATAATTTAATTTTGTTGATTCAGTTCGATTTTACATAACGCACTTCAAAATTTTAACTTAATATATCCGATTTCGATTAAGTTTATTTATTTCTAGGTGTGATTTTTAAAATTTTAGTTTTTTACAGATTAGTTCCTCTCGTACAGTTCGGTAATTCAATTCTCGGATTCACCCTGCCGTGCAGTTGCAGCGTGGATGCCGGGTGTTTTTCCGTTTTCTCCTTTTATCTCCATCCCTCACTCTCTCTGTTCTTCAATTTCAGTTTTCAACATTAAAAGTACTACATACAGCTAAAGAATCTGTCCGTTTTATTTCTTACTTCTTCTTAGCCGTAGTTGTTTTCTGTCATGTACATATATAAAATTAGGGTTTTCAATTGAATCTTCCTTACGAATTTGAAGCGTCCTTGGTCAATCGTCAGGTCAGTTTTCGCTAATTTGAAGCTTCCTTGGTCAATCGTCAGGTTAGTTCGCTTTCCCACGAATATAGCTTTCTGTTCATGGCATACATACTGTCTAAATTTTGTAAAATTTACCCTAAACTGATAACCTTAGGGTAAACTTTGTATTTATATATATATATATATTAATAATAGGGTAGATAGATTTGCATTGCTGCTTCAATTTATATGTTACAAATTTTCTCTGTCATTTGTCCCTACACACACATATATGTTACATTAATTTCTTTTCAGAATTTTGAATTCCATTTCGAAATTTCTGGATATGGGTTTTTTAAGAACATATTTTTTCTTCTTTTCTTCCAAAGACGAATCAAAGACCGCCATGTTTTGAGTAGTCGTGCTCACATAATTTTCTATCTCTCCAGTTGTGCTATTTGATGTGTTTCTGAATCAAAGTTCAAGAGTCTCTTATTATTTTAATATGTCAGTAAATTAAATAATGTTTCAATACTATTGCAAGAGTCGGACAGTCGAATTTTTGTCGTCAGAACACTAGGAAAAAAATTTGTTGCTAAAACATTAGGACAAAAATTTGTTGTTAAAGGTGTTGTCTGGTACAGACGGTCCTTGACTATTGGAATATTGTTTCCTATACAAGTATGATATATGCCTTTATGAAATGTTTTGTTATAAATATTAAAAGGGATCTTTTTTCTTTTAAATTCATATTGAGGTGCTAATAGGCATACACTTTATATATATATATATATATTTATATGTATACTACATTTGGAAATTGAAATTTGATTTCTAGGTTGTATGGTTCTTGATTGGTGAATATTGATTCATTGGTTCTCATCCCTAAGGTTTTTAAAAGCAAATCTTGGATTCTTAGGGTGAATTTCCTATTTACATTTGGCATTAAGTGATCCTTTTATATAATATTTTTGGCCTTATTAATGTTTAATTATATATAAAATATGTATGAATTAAGTTTTTTATAAAATGCCAGCGCATCGATTGAGTTAGTACTGTAGCTGGAAAATATGTTTACTTAGGATTATTCATCTGTTTAATAAAGACTACGGTTATCCTTCCGTGGCTTCATTAGCCCGGATCATCCCAAATTCCTTGGTCCACCACTGCACATTTACCCCTTTTTGTATTTTTATCCTTTTCCTTTTTCCCAGTGGTTTTTCAGTCCTATGGTTTAACTCTTGACATTTGATTGCAGAAAGTTTCATTAGAGCTTTTAACGTCCCCTAAAGAGAGAAATGAGTTTAGAGAAAGAAGATTTATCTGCTCCTAGGCGGCGATTATCGTGCACTACCTGCTTCGATGCTCTGTGGTTTTGTTACTGTACTACCTTCTCCCTTTCTCTCTCTCTATATATATATACAATTACCTATCCACTTTTGCATAATAAATTATTGTAGTTGCACAACAGTTGTAAATTCTAATTGATTCCATTCTTGAACGAACTCATTCTGAAAAATTGTGTGCTATCGGATTAGAAATTGAAGCTCAATTTTTCATAATCTATTCAGTATCTAAGAGCAAAAACCACGGAATACACGTGAATGTCAGGGCTTTTCTATGGACTATTGCAGCCATCACAATTTCTATGATCTTTCTTTGAAACTCGCCTTGTAAGTTGTAACTAAGATATTTTTGTATTCCCCTTGAACCAAAGTAAGATCTTTTTGGAATTGTGGTGAACTAATTGTCCTTCAAGTGGTAGATTGCTTTAGTTGTCATACGGTAGTGTGGGGTTGTACTAAGCTGTTATGTTATTTGGATCACTGAATGCTATTGAACTCTTTCTACTGTTGCATTTTCCTATAATTATATTGTATATAGACAATGTTTTAAAAGGCGCGAGGCATAGGCCTCAAGGCGCCTCACTTTTTTTAAAAAAAATTCTAAAAAATTACGAAACTATCATAATATTGATAATCATTACTAAAAGTGCAAATAACTTCACAAATACAATAACAATCTCAAATCATCACACCAAAATAACTAATAACAATGTCAGTACATAATTAGAGTCATACATCACCATAAAGTCATCAAATAATAAATAATTCACTATGAATTTACAAACTAAAATTCAATACAACTACAATAAAGTTTAATCATATATAAAAATCAAATAATATCCATATATACTAATATATATCACATATTAATAGAAGGCAAATACTTATATAATTAAATTTAATTTTTCATATGTAGAAGCCAAATCACCAAAGAGCAAATTGAAAAAAAAAATTGATAAGAAGTTTTTTAGGGCTTGGATTTCAAATTTGAAAGAAGAAGAAAGAAGTATATAGAGAAGAAATGCCAAAAAACTTACAAAGAGAGAATAATAATAATGTATTTAGGATTTTAGGGCTTGGAATGAAGAAGAAAGTTGTTATTTCGTTGTGGGGCTAGGGTTTATTTCTATGTACTTAATTTTTTTTTTTCAAAACTACGTAGTTTTAATAAGAAACGCCTCAAACGCCTCGAGGCTTATGCCTCACAGCCTACGCCTCACACATGCCTCACAGTGAAGAGGCGTAAGCCTCAAAAAATGATCAAAGGGTGTTTTTCCGATGCCTCGCCTTGAGGAGCGCCTCGCCTCTTAAAACACTGTACAGATAATCCATGAATAAGGAGGTTTTTGCCATAACCTATATGTATAAGCATATTATTAAGAATTCATAAACAAGCTTGTTAAGTTGGTGCCAGATTTTACTTGGTCCATTGGTTTCAAATCTACCACCAAAATCAGTTTAAAATTTTGTCAAAAAAAGGAGCATGAACACAAGCTTGTTCTTTTCTTGCTTTGGTTGAGAAATCTTCCTTTTTCCCTCTTTCTTTTCATAAATCCTGGGTTCAAACCTGAAGGTTCATTTCACTAAAATCTAAATTTGTAAAAGCTAAAGTTAAGGATGCTAGATTTGGTGATCCGGAGATTTGTGCTTACAATATTATTCAAGTAAACAAACTTACTATAACATATATTTTTGATAACTAAATAAAATTAATAAATATATTTGTTTTGGAGAGTGTGTAGGATGGGGGTCCTGAAAAGAGTGCGAGAGTCCTGAGTGAGTAGTCAAGCGAGTATAATTGTGCGTCATGGACCTCACATAGGATGCGACTCTTGTGATGCCTACAAACAACATCGTAGGTTTCATAATCCACATCTACTTAATGTGGGATTGATTGCTAATCTTAGATGTATGCTTTCTTATAAGATTGACATTGATGCAATTTGGTGGAAACGTATCACAGATGCTTCCTTTATCCTTGCTTGTTTTTAATGGTTTGTAGATGGTATTCTGAACTAAAACTAGATAGTTCTGTGAACTTTTAGTTCTGAAAGTGAAATAATCCCATGGATTTAGATGCTTTTAGGATCTATGGATTATCTTACAATCAATCCCTTGAATATTTCTACATAATCAGTGTCTTTGAAATAAATTTAGGTTAGTGTAAGAAATAAATTTAGATACTCTTTCTTACACGAAACAAACATATACTCCCTCCATCTCATATTAGTAAGTCCCAGTTTGACTTGGTACTTTTTAAGTAAACACAATTTCACCCTAATCAATGGTTAATGATACAACATAATTTCTATATTGAGATCTGGTACCTATACTATATTATAAAGCCATGACGGATTCAACCATTTTGAGGCTCCGTCATACTTTTGATTTCCAATTTTGCCCCTACAATATTTTTTTCTTTCTTTTCTTAAAAACATGCTTGCAATAGGATTTGACCTCCCCCTAAAATATTTTTTTTTTCTTTTCTTAAAAACATGCTTGCAATAGGATTTTTTTTTGATAAGAAACAAAGATCTTATAGCCACTTGAAAAATTGAACACCAAAAAGGCAACATGTAAGAAAACAAAACTAGTGGAAGAGAATTCCACCAGACTAACAAACAATCACACCCACTGCTCACTCAGGGCTCACTTAACTAAAAAACTAGCACAATCAATTCTAAAGAGAAAACATTCAGAGCTATCAAAAATTCTAGATGCCCTAGCCCACAATCCTGAAAGAAATATAATATAATCCCACAGATCTTCCATTGAGCTGCTTTTCCCTTCAAAGATACGTTTATTTCTCTCCATCCAAACACCCCAAGCTGCAGCTAGTACCACAAATCTCCATAGGACTTTCTGATTATTCTTACCCTTATCAAAATACCATCTCAACTCAATAAACTCTGACCACTTCCTTGGAATAGCACCAATTACCCCAAAAGCCTCAAATAATCCAGTCCAGATTCTCCTGACAAATCCACAGTGAAGGAGGATATGGTCAATGTTTTCATCATTCTGATTACACATCACACACCAAGAGGGAGACAAGCACCATGCAGGCCTCCTCTTTTGAATCACATCACGTGTTAACTTTCCCCTTTAAAGCAAGCCAAGCAAACACTTTAATTTTGGAAGGAACCCCATGTTTCCAAATAAAACTGGACTGAAAAGCTGAGATGGACTGAGATGATTGGCTAAGAACATCAAAGAAAGATTTGCATGAAAAAATACCGGAAGAATGAGCCGCCCAAATTCTTTTATCAAGATAATTTTGATTCAAAGAAACTCTCTGAATCCGCTCCAACATGCCTGAAAATTCGACAATCTCCCTATCATTAAAATTTCTACGAAAAGTCAGATCCCAAGAGAAGCTTGGAGACCAAGAGGAAACCGATTGAATAGTCATATTTTGATTGCAAGAAAAATTGAAAATCCTAGGAAATAAGTCCTTCAAAGGACTATTCCCCACCCATAAATCCTCCCAGAAACGAATTTTATCCCCCACTCCCACTACTAATTTAATGTTTTGCATAAAATCAATCCACACTCTAGAGATTGACTTCCATGGGGCACGAAGAGTGCTGCTAACCCCAATGCCTGCATCCCATCCATTAGAGTGTGACCCATACTTACTCTCGATAACAGCATACCAAAGTGAATCTCTCTCCAAAGGGAATCGCCATAACCATTTCCCGAGCAAAGCCGTATTTCTTTTGATAATATTCCCCACACCCAACCCCCCATTCATTTTAGATTTCGAAACCTCATCCCAATTAACAAGGTGATCTCCCTTCCCTTCCCTGAACCCATCCCAAAAAAAATCTCTCATCATTTTTTCCAATATTCTCGCAATTTTTTTTGGAATTTTAAAAACTGAAAGATAATAAATTGGGATACTCCCGAGAACCGATTGTAACAATACCAATTTTCCCCCTCTTGACAGACAATTTCTATACCACCCTTCAATTCTCTTTGAAACCCTCTCGAAGACAGGGTCCCAAAAAGCCATACTATTAGGGTTCCCACCTAACGGCAACCCTAGATAGGAAAGAGGCCACTCACCACGACTGCACCCCAACTTTAAAGCGATGTTGGACAGCCTTATAGGATCTAAATTCAGTCCTACTACCACACTTTTTGACAAATTAATACTCAACCCCGATACAAAAGAGAAGACCTTAAGGATTGCTTTTAAATTTTCTATGTACCGATCCTCGTTTGGGACAAAAAAAATACTATCGTCCGCAAACTGTAAATGAGAAACTTCTACTTTTTTATGCCCAATTTCAAAACCCCTAACCACCTCGCACTCACTCGCTCTCTTCAAAAGCCTACTAAGGACATCCGCCACTAAAATAAATAAGAATGGAGATAGTGGATCTCCTTGACGCAAACCCCTAGACGCACCGAAATGCCCACGTGGTTTCCCATTAATGATTACCGAGAAATTTACCGAAGAAAGGCATCCCCTAATCCATCTTCTCCATCTCTCCCCGAAACCTTTTTTTTCCATAACAAAGTTCAAAAAATCCCAACTAATATGGTCATAAGCTTTCTCGAAATCAATTTTGAAAACTACCCCTTCCTTCTTCTTCGCTCTATACTCTTCCACAACCTCATTGGCAATTAAGACTAAGTCTAGAATTTGCCTCCCTTGCACAAACGCTCCTTGGGAATAATCAATGGTTTCACTTAGCACCTTTTTCAATCTCAAAGAAAGTACTTTGGCCAACACCTTGTACAAGGATGTCACAAGGCTAATCGGTCTAAAGTCCTTAATAGAGATGGAATTCATCTTTTTCGGAATAAGACAAATGAAAGTATTGTTTGTTTTTACATTAACCACTCCATTTTCATAGAATTCCCCAAAAACCTTCATAATATCCTCCTTTATTGTATCCCACCCATGATGAAGTGCCTCCATTGTAAACCCATCCGGTCCAAGAGCTTTATCCCCTTCATAAAGAAATAAGGCTGTCTTAACCTCCTCCTCTCTAAAGGGCTCCTCTAGCATCCCTCCGTCCACCCTATCAATGGCTGCCCATTCCAAGCCTTCAATACCAAATTTCAGCCCCTCACGCTCTTTGTATAAGTCCTCGAAAAATCCCAAAATTTCACTCTCTATCTCCCTCTCCGATTGTAACAAAACACCTCTAGAATTCTCAATCTTGTTAATAACTTTGCTCGCTTTCCTACCACTAGCTATTCTATGAAAAAGTTTGGTGTTATTGTCCCACTCGATTACACCTTTCACTTTTGTTTTTTGATACCACGAAGTTTCCTCCTTATCTATCATTTCTCCTAACTTTCTCTTCAATTCCCTTCTTTCCCCCTTCTCACACTCCGACAAATCCAACAATTCCTCCCTTTTATCAATTTCCCCAATACGCCTCAACACCGCATCTTTCTCCAACCTTATATCACCAAAAACCTCTTTATTCCACTTTATAATATCTTTTTTTACCTCCCCTAATTTCAACATGAACTTGTGGCCCTCCCACCCTTGACACATACACCTATCCCACCAATTTTTGAACAGCTCTTTGAATTTTTTTTCCTTTAACCACATATTTTCGAAACGAAAAGGTGTGGGACCCCACTTGAAACAATTCGTATCAAGAACAATTGGACAATGATCCAAAGTAGCTCTCACTAATGCTTCTTGCCTCACCGATTGCATCATATCTTCCCAACCCAAAGAGAATAAAAATCTATCGATCCTAGAACAAGCAAGACGATCCCTCATGTTGGACCAAGTGAATTGCGTATTATTTAATGTAATATCCCTTAAACCAGTTTCTTTAATAAAAGCATCAAAATCTCTCATGCTTCTAGTGTTTCTCCCTCCCCCTAACTTCTTTGAAGGGAATCGCACTACATTGAAGTCCCCCCCTACACACCAACTATCCCCACAAAGACCATACACATCCCCTAATTCTACCCAAAAATCCTTTCTTTCTCTAGACTTACAAGGACCATAAACCCCCGTAAACCACCAATCGACTCCCCCCCCCACTGGTTGAAAAAGAACTGAAACCGTGAAATTTC
Source organism: Lonicera japonica (assembly GCA_021464415.1). Lineage (NCBI taxonomy): Eukaryota > Viridiplantae > Streptophyta > Magnoliopsida > Dipsacales > Caprifoliaceae > Lonicera > Lonicera japonica. Next base: position 22,382,029 of record CM038463.1, read on the forward strand.
CTAAGATAGACTCAGACCCTCTCAAAACTCTAGAATCCCAAATAATAAGAATTCCTCCCGATCTACCCAATGATGGCAAAAAAACCCACTCTTTGAATCTAACACCCCACACACTCCCAACAAGTTGCCTACTAATTTCTTCTTTTTTTGTTTCTTGAAAAATTACCACATCCGGTTTTTCTTTTCGCAAAAATTCCCTAACGACCCTCCTCTTCTCTTTCCCTCCCAATCCTCGAATGTTCCAGCTGAGAATTTTCATTTAAAACAACTAGAATCCCCATTACCCCTTACCCCCATCCCTCTTTTATCCGTACCAGATTTTTCATAATTTACACTACTTACAAGATTTTTCAACTCTCTCTTTCCTATTTTCCTATTTGTCCCATTATTACTACACTTCTTATTTTTACAAACACTTTGATTCTTACTATTAATTGGCACTAACGACAAATTCATTTTTTTCAAAAGAGATGATAATTTTTGCCATTCCTCTTTACCCAAGGCACCTGCCAGTCCTTCCCCCTTAACCCCGACTTGCTCGGTTGAGAAATTAAATGGAGCATCAGATTCACTTTGGTAACCGTTCACTCGAGGTGTATTATGAGCCTCATCTCCTGAATCTAAAGTAAACTTAGGATCAGCCACACTTTCATCCCCCTTGTCCATTAAAACCCTGTTATGAGGATTAAATAAATGCATGCATAAATTAGAAAGGGAGGGGGAAGTAGGAGAGATGTTACCCAATTTAGAAGAGGAAACCGGAACTGTTGGTGTTGACTGATTTTTTGGAGAATGCACTGGAGTTCCAGCCAGTTTAGTGTTGCCATGCTCGCTAATCAAGGTGCAGTCTACATGTTCTGTGCTCGTCGGATTCGGGTCATAAAACATGGTGCTTGTCCCCAAATCACTATTCTTTTCAGAACCAATTTCCTCCTCCGTATTGTAATCTTCAAAATCAGTCTCCTCTCCCCGTTCTTCTTCCACCACTACCTCTCTCTGAAATTTCATATCAAAATGCTCGTCATCACCTTGTAAATACCCTTCGATAGAAGTCTGGAGATCCTCTAGTTGGTCAACCAAAGTTACCGCCTCCTCAATTTTATTGAATAAGTACTCTCCGTTCTTTCCTTCTGTGGAGTATACAGTCATATCTGCTTCTTCACGTACACTTCGCTCCGGAATACTGTCAACGTCTAACTCCTCTCCCCGTTCTTCATCGGAATTAGAAAACAAATCATCCTCTCCCCTTAAAACTGTGATGCGTCTTTCTTTAATTTTATTATTGAAAAAACGAACCGGCTCGTAGTCTCTCCTAATCACACCCTTCTTTAGTTGATTCTCTCTCCCCTCATTGCTAGAATTACCTTTTCTATTCCCAATATTTGTTTCTTTTCCCAGGCTAGCATTTGTCTTTTCCTGGTTACTTTCCACCAATACTTTCTCTTTCTCCTCTTTCCCCAACTTACTTGACTTATCTTCCTCTAACCTTTCTTCTTCTGTCTTTTTTTCCACTGATGAATTTACATTTTCTGGCTTAACTTCCACTCCGGAAAGACTGATGCTGCATCGACAAAAATCTACAACCCCAGTAGTTAATTTCCTGCGTTCTAGTCCTCTAAGATTCATCTTTGAAATCGCCCTTAAACGAACCGTAAACTCCTCCTCGTCCACCTTTATATCAATCTCAGATGGAATGAATCCAGTGGGGTTGCCTTTTACTTTCAATCTAGCTTTGAATAGTTGTTGCATTTTCTCAGTTCGGTGATGGATTTGAATGAGCTCTCCACATTTAGAACCTATTGCCTCAAATCTCTCTTTAGTCCACCATCTCAATGGTAGATCCTTCACTTCAATCCAGCCACCTGTGCATGAAACCTTCCTATTCCACGCTTGATCTTCTTGTTGTTTCCATCCTAAAAGAATGACTTTAAAAGGACCAGGAATGATAATCACTTTTTCCTTACATATTGACTTGGCTTCATCCTCATCCTCACAGTAAAATAAAGCTTTATCCGGTTGAAATGGCGTTAGCTTTACACGATTATTTATAAACTTGCTTAGTGATTTTTGGATATCCCCCCAGCTATCCCACAGATTCTCTCTTGTGCATACTACAATATGTCCCCAATCATCACTACTAGACCCTTTGACATCACAGCTCCTCTTCGTGTTAACTATACCAGGCTCAATTTCCTTCTCCCTGTACCATTTATCCCTTATTGGTGTCTTAACTTGCACACTATTAACCACTGAATTCTGCACTGCCCTTCGTGTTCTCCAATGATTCTCCCTTTGATGAAATGAAGGATCATAAAGAAGGTGATGTAATTCTTCAGCAATAACCAACCAGCCTTCCCCTTTTACCCCACCTGGAAACGATACTACTCTCTTCACAATACCTTGTTGGAGTCGTAATAAACTTATAAAACTGCCCTTGTTATTGTTCCATTTCATTTTTGAGATATAATCAATACTAGACTACCCTGCACACATGATGCATGTCTGGTACATATATAAGTTGAAGAAAAATTTAAAATAGATAGATGACTTATTGGTTAAGCATGAGTCTAAATCGCTAAGTAGCGAGTGTTCAAATGGAACAATCAATATAAGTCATCCTAAAAAAGAAAGTGGGGCTATCAATTTGAGATGGAAGGAGCATATACATATACACACACACATACACATACACATACATGGATTTAAATTTTAAAGCCTATAAGGCTATAACAGTCTAAATGACCTTGTATTTTAAGTCTTTCCGACGTACAGTTTATTATTTAACTAGCATCCCTCAACTCCAAGTTGTTTGTGTGTGAACTTTCTTGTTTTGCATTTTTCACCTCCTTGTGTTTATCAGATTGTTGAACTAATGTGCATACCTGTACTGGCAGCTCCAGTCCATCAGATGCAGCAATACTATCGGCTCGGGTCCCTAGATAACTGTTCGACCAAATGGAATGCTCTTGTTGATTGTTTAAGTCTGAAAACAAAGCGGTCTGTTGAGGTGGAGGTGCGTCCTTAAGCATAATTTACTTTGTGGATATATTCTTTTGTTTCTATTGTGCCTTTTAGTATCATAGATTTTATGAATAAAAAAGCTTGTGTGTGGGTTCTTAAGAGGTTTATTATATACTTTTAGGGAAGGTTTATTATGAAAAATGATACTCCATCCGTCCCTAATTAAGAGTCCATTGTTCCTTTTTGGAATGTCTCAAATTAAGAACCCCTTTCCCCGTTTTGGACATAATCATTGTACGGCATTTCATGATATAACACAAGATTTGTTTTCAACCATTGATTAGGTTGAAATTAGCATTCTCTTAAAAGTACCAAAGTCAAAGTGGGACTCTCAATTTGGGATGGAGTGAGTATAATTCTAGAGGTGTTGATATGTAATGATTAATTTTGTTGGAATCACCTTGAGAACATATATGCTACCCTTGGGCATAAAAAATAACAAAGATGGTATGATCTATTTGATTTATAGTATACCTTTACGAGTTCAGAGATTCAGCAATGGTAATTTCAGAGCTTTTATCGTGATGACCCTGTGTTAGAGAGGAGGCTCCGTGGTTGTCAATTGTCAACTTTATTAGATCCCTTTTGTTGAATAAATTGGTGTGAAGCCTATTATGAATATATATAAAAAAGGAAAACCAAGAAAAAGGAATAAATCACTGTATTAGTTCATCTAGTTGTTCCCTTGATAAATCTTTGCATGTATTCTGATGTACAGTATGGATACCCCTTTTTATTTTAATCTAGTATTATTATTTGCTTTTGCCTCATCAAGCATTGCATTAATTAAAAAAAGATCACTAATAAAATATAAGGATCTTTCTCATTTTCTAATGAATATACATAAATTTCCTAATCTCCTCAAGGTTCCTATATTCTTTTAAAAGTAAGCTCCCTATTCAATGCTATGGGTACCCAAATACATTGAACCTTGGCATAGTATTATTGTATATCTGCCCCCCATATTACGAATTGGCTATTGGAGGTGATTTTGGGATTGTTTGCTGCTTGCTTGCAATCCCAATTTAAATAAAACAAAAGTTCAATGAAAAAAAAAGGAAAAAAAAAACCCTGAGTTCTTGCTGATATCCACTCTTGGTTGGCTAGCCAGCTAGGTAATTATTTCAAAGCTTCATTACTGGATAAATTCCACTACTTGTAATCCTGTTTTTGTGGGTGATTATATTACTTGCCACATTTGTCTTACGCTTCTATTTTTATTTCCTTTGGTCTGGAGTACTAGGGAGAATATTATGTCTCTATATTCTTCTGACAGGAGCCGAAAATAACAATTTGATGTCACTATTGCAGGAAATTCTAGAAACGCGTGAAAAGGCCAAGCCCCATATTTGGACACTACGGACTCCAGAAGAAGCAGCGTCTCACTGGAAAGAGCTGTTCAGAAATTTAGATGAAGTGGATTAACTGAGACCCCCATTATTTGTATGTTATCTACTCTTTATTCTTTTTTTTCGACAATAATAAATATTATTTGAAACCCTAGCTTTTGCACTATTGATGAGGGATATACTATAGTTGTCTAAACCAGATTGCTAAGAGAGTAAGAGTCTTACTGTCGCTTTGGTTCCTGTATACTTTCATTTGTTGCGTAAAACAATTTTAGAGAACAATGTGTCTTTATATACATGTTGATATAAATGGAAACCCCCACTTCAAATGGTTTGGTTTGATAGAGTTTGTTTTCAGATGTTTCACTTAAGCTCTTGATTGATTTCCGGTGAGATAGGTGGAAAGGAAACTGAAAAATATTCAATCCATTTGACATTAAACTTTGTTCATTATTCTTGTTTAAAATTGCATTCATGCTTTTAAAAGACAAACATTTCATTCGAAATCGGTGAAAGTACTTCTTGCCCTGTTTGATAGTAACATGGAAAATGATAGAGAAAACAATTGATTTGTGTGAGAAGTTGGAAAATAAGTTGAAGCATCTCATGCTCATTTTTATGAGTATATGTGCTCCATCCTTCTTTATTTTTTGTGGAATTTTTTTCTTGCTCACCTCCCAAAGAAAAAATTTCCATGGAAGAAGCCAAAAAGTAAGAGTTCATCTTACCACAATTTTCAACTTATTTTCCAACTTCTCACACAAATAAATTGTTTTTCCTACTTTTTTCCATGTTGCTATCAAACGGTAGCCTTTAGGGTCTCTAACTTCATTGCAAAGTTGGAAAAAGAGATGAGTGATTTGTGAAATGTTCTCCATCTTTTTCCTATTTCTCATGGAATTCTTCTCTTACCAGTCGCCCAAAATATTGGATTCCATGGAAAACTGAAAAAGTAACAGAATACCTCACCAACTCACTTGTCTCTTTTTTCAGCTACCCATAAAAATGAGTTGTTTTTATAATAATTTTCCATGCATAGGCTTTGGGGTGCTTGTAAAACCCTTGTTCGTATCATTATTGAGTTCTTTGTATGTTCCTTATGCGGGAATTAAGTGAACAATATGCAACGTGATTGCAAAAGTGCTAGAGTGTCCAATTATTAACCACTTATTGATAGTCTAATCCTGTTGATGAACCCCCGTTACCTGAGATTTAGGATTTTGAAGGCCCAAGCCTAAATCTCATACATGTTTCTGAGCAGTGTTCAAATGGCAGTTAGCCATAGTATCTTTGTGAGAAGTTGTACTACATGATTTCATAGTTATACAGTGCTCTATGGAAATAGTCATATTTGTGGTGGCAATATGGCTACCCTACACAATATTCCTAAATTTGTACCCTTAACTTTTGCTTTTTTCAGGGAATATAATAATAGCACATTTGAATATTTTGGCTTAAGTTTATAAAAGAAATCAAAATTAGGTAATCAGTCTCTTTTTCTTGAATGAGTATGACCTTAACATATTTGAATTAAGTAGAGTGGTTACTATTCGCATTGGTGTACACAAATTAAATTTGGACCCTAAGGTGATGTATCTCTCTAGCTTACCATTCACATTGGAGCCTTCTTGATTGTACTTTTGGCAGAACTCTTAACCTTAACTAGTCACTTAGGTCCAACCATTTAAAAGACATTAGTGTTCTTGTATTTACATAGTCCACTACAAAGATATACCTTAACATAAAATTACGCCAAAGATGCATCGTAAAGACGCATCCTAGAAATATTTGGACATACTTGGACCAACTCCAATCCTTCCTCAGATTTCTCCATAAATTTAAATTTGGGGAGGAATCACTTCAAATTTGAGGAGTCCCCAAACTTATCCTAAAATAGGGGGAGAAGAATAGGGGTCCGAAACACTAACACTAACAATCACAAAACAAAAGCATGAAATTACAATTTTTTCAAAATAGTTGGTATTTAATGGCTCTAAACACTGAAATATGGGGAAGATAGGGGAGAGGATTGGAGAGCCTTCCCCTCAAATTTGGACTTTTCCATCAAATTTCTCCCCAAATTTAAGAAAAATATAGGGAGAGGATTGGAGTTGCTCTTGCATGATCATATATTAGCAAATAACTGATAATGGTCTGCATCTAGGCTTATCTGCCTCACCGCTGCTACTGCCGCTATGATCCCCAAAACTGCGAAAACCACTGCAATTGTGATGTTTAACCAGAAAATAGGGCTCTTCTTTGACGGTTTGAAAGTCAAGTTGAAGAAAACAACAGGCAGCACAAAGTCAAGTGGCATGAACCCGAAGGCTCCTATCATTGCATTGATGTCTCCGAAGAAGGGAAGCATTGCTGCAATTGTAGTGGCTATAATCACAGATAGAGAGCGAGATATTGCCCTTGGGATAATGTTTCGAGCCGAGAATTCGCCGCTGTTGGGGTCTGCAAATGTTTGTTCCAGCACCTCATTCGTCGGTTGTAGGTATACCTGTAACACGCAGTTTGGATAAGCTAGAAGTACGGTTTATTGAGCCTTGAAAATGGATTTAGGGATTGGTGGTGCCATTCGTCCCTATTAATAGGAATATTAGTTCTGAAGCGGGAGTTTACATTTTTTGATAAAACACGTTAATACTGGTCAAACACAACATGGAGTAGGTTAGGGACGGAGTTTCATTGCTAAATGCAATCCCAGTGCATGGCAATGAAATCTGGTTGTAAAGGTCTGATCGGTATAAGGATTGTGTGCATGAGAGTCATGCCTGTACTTATGGGTCTCTCTCTCTCTCTCTATATATATATATATCTATATATATATGTATATATAGAGTTAGACTTTGGTAAGGACCATTTGTACAAGGACCATTTGTACGCGGACCAGGATATTAATGATGGTCTTTCATCACCAATACATCAGGAGATACATTTAGCAACGAAACCGTTGCTAAAAGTCCAGTGCTTATGTACCCTCTGCATGGGGGAGTGGTCGCATATGAGTCCGTCTCTGGTACAAATAATCTGTATGCTGATCGGGTTTCTAGTGATGGTTTTTGGTTGTCATATATTTGGAGATACATTTAGTGATAGAGAGTCGTCACTAAAAGTTGAGTATGTGTACAAACCGTTCACATAGGAGACTGGTTGTGTTTATATAGAGGGAGGGAGGAAGGGAGGTTCCTTACCACAGCGACGGCTGATAGTTGGAGAATGGTGAAGATATTGGTCATCAAAATGAACCATTTGGGGACCAGAGGTGTGCCATTATCATCCAAGAAGTTGCTGAGGATGAGACCCTCAGCCTTGTTACCAAATGCCCAGTAGCCAGAAATGGCGACACTGAAGAAAGTCACTGTTACTACCGTGTAGCAAACGCATAGTCCCTTGAACATCTTCCCCTTCACCGGTGGTGCTATCGTGGCCTAAAATCCAAATGTTAGCATTTAGCGCCATTCAAATCAAAGTTATGTGGAAATTAATGATATCCAAAAATGCAAAGGAATTAGAGTATTTGCAAAAGCCTCGCATTGGTTCTAGTTTGTATGCTTTCCTAGAATCCTGAACTGTTAATATCATATATAAATTTTGAGTTTTAGCAAATGACTGACATCATATGATTTGAACTCTTATGAATTCCCTATGTAGAAGTCTTAATTTAGAATTCCTAAAAAGTACAAAAGCTCGAATCAAACGAGTACTAAAGTAAAACTTTGCCGACTCTCTTTTGTTCTTTGTAAATATTTCATTGATGTCTTTTAGTTCACAAGATTTACATGTGCACTCACCCTCCATTACACGAACAGCACATACAACACGTACACACTATGGAATTGGAGCGTGTCACACAAGCGCAAATTACCACAATACCCTTGCGAAAACCTGGTTCCCGAGGTGTGGCATGTGATAGAATGTAGACACAATAGGATTGGATACGGATGTTACACATGAAATTACTGTAATACGCGTAGGAAAATCTGCTCCGTAAGGTGAAATGCATGGCATAATGTACACACTACAGAGGACTAACCCATGCGGGAGGTCTGGTCTATGAAGTTCACTGAAATTGCACTAGAAGACCAACATATTCCTTTCTTGAAGTGAACGAATTAGGTGGATTTTAATTACACACCTGGATTTCAGGAATGATGCCATTCCCAAATGTTGTGGCAATAATGGCCACTGCATTGAAGATGCCAAAAACCCTAGTCTCACTATTGCTGCTCAATGAATAATCCTTCTCCGGCCCCTTGGACGAACTTCCTAAGAACAAAAAAACTCTCTCATTACAAGTCTTTTGTGTTCTCTCTCATCGGTCACCCGTCATGAGAGAGACTATCACGTGATGAGAGATGTGAATTTGTTGCAGATATAATTGTGATATTGGATATTTACGACAGTAGTTTACCTATGTAAATGGAACCAGCGGTAGCGCAAACACTGTAGGCAATGCATAGTACTAAAGAAACCAAGTTGATGTGCCTCAATGAGTGAAAAGATGGGACTTGAGCTAGAATTAGCATTAGGCCTCCAAATATGACCACAAATTGATAAAGCTTCATGGTTTCATTTGGACTTAAGAGCAAGTAGATTGCCTGCAAAAAATATGTACAATTATTTGGCACCATGAGGGAATTTGTATGAGATCCAATTAGAAGGAAATAATTGGAAAGGGGTAAACTTAAATGGGTTGTATTAACGTGTGTCTTAAGGACAAATGTTACTTACCTATAAATAAAAATAATTAAATTAAGCATAGATTCTCATAGTGTTGTTTTTTTTCATTTATAGTATGGTTAACATGTGTTTTTAAGGCACTTGTTATCATTTTCCAACTTAAATTTCGTAAGAATATTTGCAACATTCAAAAAGTAATTAAGATGTTAAAAATATTTTTTTTTTCCTTTTTGGCTGGAAGTAGGTAAATAGCTTTACAGTACATTGGTAGTGTTAAATGTTAGTAGGCATGGGGATTGGGTGAGGTGGGATCAAGGGTTTGATTTTCACATTAATGTGACTGAAAAAGAAGTGGTATAGCAAATGTCAGGGTTCAAGACGTTTCTCTCATCCAACTTGAACTTAAATGTTCGTTCTTACTGTAAGGGCGTGTTCGATGTTTTGAATTAAAAAGTTGGATAGGATTGTTTAATCTCCCGAATAGGATAGAACAATCTCACTTCCTAGGTGAGATTTATTAATCCCTCTCTCAGTGGGATAAGGAATTTTAATACTAGAAATAATCCGCTCCGATATTTAATACTGACGAATACCAAATATGAGATATGATAACTTCATCATATTTCGTACTCTTATACTACAAGTCAAATGTAACCCAAGTATTTTGTGAATATATATACGCATAACGCATAAGGCTAGTCTTTTATGCGGACTATTCGTACAAGAATCAAACTTTTAGTGATGGTTTTTCAAAGTTAAATGCATCTCCAAATGCAATGGTGACAAAAAACTTTGTTAAAGTTATGGTTTGTACCGAGATGAACTCTATATGTTTATCTACACATATGCACCATATCATGAATTAGTAACTACATAAAAAAAAAAATCCCAGTTTTTGGGCTCAATAGAGAGAGCTGTGAGGTTGTTCTGTCACTCCTGCTTGGAGAGGTAAATGAATGAATGCCCTAAAAGAGCAAAAGACTTTTAGAAGAGCTTAAAATGGTACCTACCTTCATGCATTGACCACCCAAAAGAGTACAACCAACAACTGCACCATAGCACACCATGAATTGAATTGGGCCCACATAGTATCTACCCCATCTTGGTCCTGCCAATTTCAATTTTTGTTATACATTTGAGCCTTTTCTAATTTATGGTAGGAGTATATAACTTGGGTTCAAGTATTTGATCAAATGCCATCTACATTTGGGCACTTCCTATTTTGCTGTTCATAACCATTTTTGGTGGAGATAAAAAAGGAAATATATATATATTGTAATTAATATTTAAAAAATCAAAATTTATATTGCCCAAAGATTTACAATTATCAAGCACGTAATAAAAATATGCCAACATTAACTTTCTTTGTAAAATACTGGTAATCTATATCTGTTGCATTGATGGAATAATATAAGGGATATATTATTGTCAAGAGCAATAGTTTTCCGCAAGAACAATTTCATCTCCATTTAAAAAATAATAAAGATGAGGCGGCTTGCTCTACCAACGGTATCATTCAGCAAAATGCAACATTTATATTCCATTCCCTTGCAAATTTCAAGGATAATTTACACAAAAAGTGCTTATCAACATGACTAAATATTAATTTATCTACCGTAAATTAAGAATCTTATATTTAATTTTCACGTTTTCTATTTTAATTTTAACATATTTAAGAATTAAGACCGGGTCTTGTTTACTATTATAAGATGTGCAATACTGATATTATCCAAAAGAAACACAATAATCACTATAAAGACATAAGGTGGTGTATTATCATGGAGGTGGCCAACACAAAAACCACAAGTTAGTCTATAGGAGGTGGCCAATATCAATATAATCACCATCACTTAACTTAGCAATAACGGGAGTTAGCACAAAAAAAGGTGGCCACTATTTATACACTAATTTTTATTGGATTATATTTTATTTTTTATTCGTTCGATAACAAACAAGTAATTATATATTATTTGGCCAATGACAAACATAATTTTAAAAATACTTTACTCAGCTCAAAAGTACCTATTTTATAAATGTATACTCGCTTGTCATAGGTCAAGTAACATATATTTACCCGTTTGTCATCAGTCAAATAAAAATTATAATATAATTAAATATTTTTTAAAATTTAAATAAGGGCCGCCGAAAAAAAATCCAATAAATGTGAATTAGACATTTTATCTTTGACTATCCTTAATCTCATCACAAAAAGACAAAACAACAGCCATCCATCATTAATAAAGAATCTAAGACTAATTTGCAAAATATCGTATAGTTGGAACTAACAAAGGGCATGGGGTTTTCGTTGATACTAATTTTCCATATATATAGATATTAAAGGTATTTTAACCACCTTTTTAAATTTCACCTTTGTAAAACAAGCACCGTTAATTTAGGACAGAAGTTCAAAATATTAAGTATTAGTTTGATTCAAGTTCTTGTCAATTCATTTTTATAACTAGTAATTTCACACAAAAAGTTCGAGACTCATCAACTCACGATTCAACCTCTTAACGTGAATTATAAAAGACTTTTATTATAAATTTAATTACTAATTTAAAATTCCGAGAATAAACAAAAACTCAAAATAAACGAGTATTAAACGAATGCCTTTACAACTTCATTTGCTTGGTGTCATGGACATCAATTGAGTAGCTTTTTCCTAATAAAAAATATAATGGAGCAATAAAGGAAAAAAAGAAGAGAGTAAATTAAATGAAGTATTACCTAAGATTTGATTGGCCATGTCTCTAAAGCGGAGGTGGCGGTGGCCCAAGTGAGCATGGTGTTCAAGAACAAAGGAAATCAAATTATAAGAGTAGAAGGTGACAAGTGCTCCGATCACCAGACTTAATACTCCGGCCACCCAACCCAGTGATGCAAATGCAAATGGTAGGCTCAATAATGGTGGGGCCACTATTGATGTTGTCAAGTGGTAACCACTGTGCACCCATGATCCTGCACACACACACACACACACAATTATATATATATATATATATATATAATATGTACCCCCACCTACCCTCTTAACTCATAGCATGTCTGTTAATGCGTGTGCAATTTTTATGTGTAATTGAAAATACAAAACACATATAAAAGAGACTTTGTTGTGAAGATTAAAGAAGACTAGTGCTAAATATATTAACAAAATCTATTTTTTTTTAATTTTTTTTTGGTACAAACTAACACAACAATGAACAAGTAGAAGTGCGAAAGAGAGAATATTAAGAATGCCGACTTCATTTATTTCCCTGCAAGATACCGTATTATAGAGTAATACTTTTTTTATACAAATTTTAAGCAATTAAGATTAAGATTTTTTGATTTTCCGATTGATAGATACTTTCAGTATTTACGTGTGTACTTTCCATTTGAATTGCCAATAAGTCCAAAAATAATAGCCAAAAAAAAAAGAAAAAAAAGGAAAAAAGGAAGCTATGTTTTAGGGTTTTGTTTCTTGTCATAGTACTAATTCAATTGCGAATTGAAATTGTGATATAACGACAAAGACATCAGGTTGCCAACCTTGAAAAATAGCTATAAGAGTTGCTTTAAGGAGGGGGTATTGAGGTAATTTTATATTGTTTTCATTTGGAGTCTGTTAAAGATTCAAGAGGAATGCCAACATATAGCTATATTTGCTCACAAAGCGCGAAGAGTATAATTAAAACCAAAAATTATTGTTTCGCGATACAAAAAGTACACAAAATTGAAATAATTTTTTTGAAATATTTTGAGATTACACTTATTGTTTTCCAAATGCTGAATAGATGTGAAAAACGTGTCACACTAAAGTATTGATTGTTACTTCTTTTAGCTAGGGCAAAAGATACAATTTAAATCTCTTTAATTTTATGACCAAGGTTGGTCCGCCCCTTAAATTTATAATAAGTGCAAACATATATATATATAAAAGGCTATATTAATTGCAAAACAAATTACTTGCAAAGTATTTATTTTTATGTACGTGCCACAACTGTTATTGTGTGTTTACAAAATAGTATTTTAATTTGTATCATGCAAAGTATAATTAGTCCCTCTCTAGTATATATCTTAATTATATTTATCATGCTTATTGCGCAATAACTCTTTGTCAATAATATATTTAGAGATACAAAATTATCACTAAAATTAAAGTTTGGTCTGCGTATGCTGAGATTGTCCGCATAAGAGACTAACTAGCTAGTTGTATATATCTATCATTTATCTTCCATTAGAATAAGTTCTTCCATGGATGATTGCGCACTAATTAACTAAAGAGAAACAAACTCATATGAAGCAATTTATCCATAGCACTAACTAAAGAGAAACAAACTCATATGAGGCAATTTATCCATCATGATCTTTTATACATATACACATGGCTTCTAAATTTTCTCAATATATATTTGAAGGATTATTGATTTTATGCATGAACATAGTAAAGAACAAGTATATAAATTTTTCAATGAGGATTTCATATATATATATATATATATATATGCGCGTGTGTGAAATAAATTAAAATTTAATAAATTATACCTTTGGATTTAAGAACAAAGCGAGCACCAGCATCAAGTTGATCCTCCTTTACTAGTTGGTGATGGTCATCACTAATTACTACCTTTTCATCTTCTCCTTCTTCCTGCACTGCTACAGAGCTTGGCTTAAGGCTACCCATCTCTCTCGCTCTCTCTCTCTCTCTCTCTCTCTCTCTCTCGAAGATGATGAATAAGAACACCCAAAGCTAACTGACAAAGCTCTATTATATATTAAATGCAGTCAGAAAGAAAACCTTTATTTACCGCTTCATCAAACAGTAAAATCACGTGCTGTTAGTGTAAAAGTAAACAAAATATTACATAAATGTCCGGTATACTCATTGGCGGAGTCAAGAGTCTGGTTAAGCGGGGACAAAATTCAAAACACACAAAAATATATTTAAAGTCATAAAATTTGAACGTAAACATAATAGTATTAATAATAATATTTCATACAACTTAAATAGAGAATGTGAATAATTACAAGAAATTACAATAATATAATGCAAATATAATAGTATTAATAATATTATGCAATTAATGAAGAATAACAACTAATATTATATAAATAATTAAGAAATTTAATTATATCTAGTATTAAAAGTAGATATAAGAAAGAATTTATCTTGGTAGTGTTAGAAAAATAGGCAAAATATCATTTTAGAGCTATTTTGAGGGTAATTTTTAGTGGGACCTCACACTCGGTTGCGAAACATTATCATAGATTCGTATTTTCCTCTGTGAGGACATCGAAATCGTATATTTGCTTGCTTAAAATGATTATGGGGTGAATAAAAAATTGTCACCCAAAGTGAGTTATTTGACATAGAAAAATGAAATTAAAATGAGTCACTCCCATATAGGAACTTTGTGAAAAAATTGATGGGTTTATAAGATATCACCTCTTATAAACTTGATAAGTGTTTAAGAAAAATAAGATCCCTATGTATAATTCTGTTCCCTTATACTTTGGTTGCCTTCAAGTATAAGTTTATGCACATAAGTTGTTATATATATATACTTTTTTTTTCAAAAAATACCCCATATACAATAAAGAAAATTCAAAAACAAGTGGGGGAGCTCGCCCCCACTTGCCCCCATGTGGCTCTGCCTATGGGTGTGCTATGAGTTCTAGTATATATAATAAATTTGTGGAGATGTATCAAAGACTTGTTATCTAGTTAATTAATAGTCCCACTTTTTTTTAGACTTCAATGAATTGATTCATTCGCTTGATTAGATTGAAATTATTGTTTTTCTAGAAGTTACTATAATTAAGGCGAGATTGTTAACTTAAGATGATATTTTGCGCTTCTGCACTTGTTTGAAGAAAATTCTTGTACCAATTAATTCTTTAATATTGATTTGGTTGCATATGCATTGTGTATGTTCTCTATTCTAGTTAAAAAAAGATTTACTGAATTAATTTGACTCTTTAATTTTTTTTTCTACATCCGTTATAACTAAGGCATGGTTAAAGTGCATGGTTTGAGAGATTTTGAATTCGAGTTTTATTTAGGGTTCAGAGAAAGAGGAGTGGTGTTTCTTTATTATTATAGCGAAAAAAAAAAATTAGCCCCAAAACCCAACCACTTGAACCAAAACCCCCTTAATTAATCAAAAAAAATAAAAATAAAAAAGAGGCTTAAACTTTCAATTTAAAAAAGAAAGAAAGAAAGTAGTCGTTCTGATCATATTTACTCATTTTCCAAGGCAAACCTAGCCCTGGGCCGACCATAATACCAACCCAATTTTTTTAAGAACTTTTGTATTTTATATTATTTGTTATATATCTCGTTGAGTACTTTTCTTTGAAGTAATAGCGTCTCTAATATGCTCTTTTAAATCTTATATGGAAAAATATTCGAGAAGCTGGCAGCATCAGATTCTCATGCTCTAAGATTCTGTTTGATAATAACAAGATGAAAAATAAAAATAAAAATAATTGATTTGTGTGAGAAATTTAAAATGTTCTCCATTTTTTATGATGGGATATAATCCATTTCTTTTTTTTATATATATTTTGTGCAAAAAATTTTATCCACACCATCCAAAGAAATTTTTTCTATGGAAAAAATCAAAAAGTAAAAAAAATATCACCGTATTCTTCAACTTATTTTTTAACTTCTCATACAAATCAATTGTTATTACTATAATCTCTTGCAATTTATAAAAATTGCACCATTTAGAATGACTGTGCCATAAAGGTAATTAGATTATAAGAGCATCTCCATAAAGGTAATTAGATGATGCCTAGTGGCACCATCTCTAATCATGTATTAGAGAGGTCACATGTTCGAAACACATGAATGTGGTATTCGAACTTAATAAAGTGGTTTGTCCACCATTTGTGAGTGGTTGGTGATATGTCCACCTCTTATGTGGGTAGTTGGAGATATGTCCATCTCTTATGTGGGTGATTGTTGATGCATATGGTTTGTGTGGTTGGTGACGGAAGTTGAAACTGCTCTTTCGGTTCGGTTTGGTTCGGTTCGGTTGGGAGACTCTCTTGAGGGTGATGCGAAGCAAAACTTACTTATTCATCTTTTGGTCAGCGAATTATGTAGTTCATAGTTAGTTAGGGCGACAAAATTCTATATCTGACTCCATGTAATTGTCTTTGATATGAATGATTAATCAAAAAAAATAAAATTAAACAATAGTGCTCAAAAAATAAACTGGCAAAATTAAATTCATCCCCTCAATAATCATAATTAAAAATCCTTCTCAATAATCAAAATAGTGTCCCATGAACCTATTGGTCAAAGGAAAAGATAAGGATAATCATTTGATATTTGATAATCTTTCACTCCTAGTTTTATTTAAAATTAAAATGTTATTAATCTCTAACCAATTAAAATAATAAGTCACACAATCTTATTTATAAATAAAAAAATAATTACTATAGAACATATCATTATTAAGTTTAACAATATGTTAAATTGATAATCAAATGCTTCAATTTCAAATATTTGAGATGCAACTTTTGCGAAAATTCCTTAGAGATACTCTAATATACTTGACCCATTAATAAATAACTATCAGTTCTTGTAGTATTATGTCGGCACTCAACCTAGAGACGGAGGCAATATAGAAATCCTACCCGCCCGCCCCCCCGTTTTACCCCGCACTCAGAAATTTTCATATATACACACACACACACACACAAGAGTAACGTGTAAAGTAATTAAAAATATAAGGTTAAAAATTATAACGGTGTGACTATTAGCATTCCAAAAATATCCTTAATGCATTAAAAGTGTCAAAAATATTTATATAAAATGTTACTAAATTGTTTTGGAGTACTACAATATTTATTTGAAGTGCTAATAATGTTACCTAAATTATAATTAAGATAAACTAACTTAATATTTGTATGTGATGCTTTTATACGCCGAAATGAGTCCGGCCCAAACTGGTAGAAATGATAACCGGATTTTTTCTCTCTTCCTCTTTTTTCAGGTCCCTTTTTTCTGTGTCCTTTTTAGAGAGCACCCTTTTCTATTTATAGCTCTGCATTTCGTGTTTCCCAAGATGGATTAGGTCAAAAGTGAAATTACCATCCGAGGCATATTTTAGGGCTTTCGTGGCACTTATTTCCTCCCTCCACCTGTCGGAGGGATAGCTGTTATAATTAACTTTTTCTCACTTTACACGTGTCACTTAATCATTCATTCGTACAGTAATCATTTATTCGTACGATATCATCTGCAGATGTCATCTTCTCATTGGTAAGGAGGCTTATGTTGATATGTCTTCTATCTGTGTATTGAAGGTCTTTCTTAAGTTGATTACCTTTTACTCGGCGGTTTTCCCTTTTGCTCGGCTAATTGTAGTTTTTTGCTCGGCAAATATTATATATAGTTTCTCACGTTGTTAGGCTTCGCCCATGATCCTTTTCATTTTTTATGATAATCGGGCCTCGTCCTACTCATTCGGCCCATAAAGAGATGTTAAGGCCAATTTGGCCCACGAGAGAAAGTGCAGAATTATGCTCCCACAATTGCCCCCCAAGCCTTTGAGTCGTGTTAATTCCATGAGCTCAGAGGCTTGATTTCCTTCAAAGCAATGTCTCATTCTTGGCCGATCTCTTGGAGAATATTATATTTATGGATAGTCTCCACGTGTCGTATCGTTAGTCATTGATTTTGACTAAGCGTAATAAGATAGCTGTTAAATCTCATTAAATGAGGGTCGCTTCTTACACATATCCCAATAAAGTAAGGCGTCTCTTGGAGGGAAATAAAGGAAGAAAATTTTCAAAAGAGGTATTTTTCTCTTTTTTTAAACCCTAATTTCTATCTCTTCATCTCTTCGTTGAAATCCCTTCTTTTCTGATAATCGATCTTTCTTCATTATTTTCTGGTTCGTTTCGCCGAATTCATTACTCATCTTGTTCGTCAGTAGTTCTTCTTTCTCTGTAAGTCCCTAATTTCTTATTCCTTATTCTCGATTCATTTTTCGCAAAACCCTAGTTTCAGTTTTTCCCATCGTTGTTATTCACTCATCATTATGGGAGGAAAGTATGCATTGAATACCGATATAGACAAATCGGAATTTGAGAGGGCCTATATTCCTAACGGAATTTCTTGGAGAGAACTTGGCTCTCGTGAGGATATTTTCAAAGATATAGAATTAGGTTTACTTCCATCTCATAATGAATATCCCATTTATACGTCCTTTTTTAAGGTTGCGGGTTTGAGGATTCCTTTTGATCCCTTGTTGGTAGATTTCTTGAGGGATACTCATTTTCATCTATGCCAACTAACTCCGAACGTACTTAGAATTATTTTAGGCACGTCTGAACTGAATAGACGTCTCAATCTCAACCTGGGGTTAAAAGAAATTAAGTATTGCTATCTTTTGTCTGAGTTTAAAGATAAATGGAATTTGAGGGCCAAACATCACTCTCCTTCCATTGTTGAGGGGCTAGCGTCATCTCACAAAGGAGCGTTTAACGACGTAGTTCTTCTTACTGGGAATCTTGAGCCTGACCTAGTTAACAAAAGCATCCCTAGGCACTTCGACGTACCTGGTTTGCATTTTATTTGTTACGAATTTTTGCCTATCAACTGTTTGATGTTTTACCTTAATTGATTCTTTTTCTTTGTAGTTGGTGGAGCGAAGAGGTGTTTTAGTAAACCGCTTTTGGACGAGCTTAACCTTGACCATCTGAACGCGGCTATCAACTATGATGGGCCTAATAATGTAGGGCCTTCTCGCCATCCAAGGCCGGCTCACATTCTTCTGAATTACATCCCCCCGTATGCTTCCTTTTCCAGCCGCACCAATATTGTCAAATGGGTTGGCCCTCCTCTTGTGGATAAGGACAAATACGATTTCTTCAGGTATCATAATATAGTCAATCCTTGGGTGGCTGAAAAAAGTGATGGTATTTAGCGGCGTATTATAGCTGGAGAATCTCCAGACTTAGAATTTCCAAGATTTTTGGTTGCTAAGGAAAAAAGAGGCAAATGGAAGAAAAAAAGTAAAAGATCGGCAGTTGAAATAGTTCAAATGCCCTCCGGTAAATCGTCCCGTGTTGCAGGCCGAGAACGCAGAGGGTGTTTCCGTTGCAGCACCGAGCACCACCATTCCAATCTCAAGGAGGCGTGGTGTAGCTGTATCTGCTTCTATCGAGAAAGTTGAAGTAAACTTTCTCGACGAGGAAGAGTTAGAGGAGGTTGAAGAATCTCCATTACAAAGAAGACCTAGAAGTGAGGTGTCTATTCCCGAGTATTTTGATACAGATATGGCCAGTCGGCGCAGTGTTTTCGATTCTTTGAATGCTTTGCTCTATAAATATAGAGCTTCAGGGAGTTCGGTAAGTCCTCCTACTAAGAAGAGGAAAATCGCTCAGGAAGAGACTCTTGTTGCTGAGGTTGGAGAACCAATTGTAGAGGAGACCCGTCCTGAAGTCATCTCTGGCATAGATGTTGGGAAAACTGGGGTTTCAGGGAGTCCTTCCCCAGTTGAGGCAGAGGAACCGGTCCATGAGGGTGCCGAACATATGGTCAACTCACCAGCTCATCCTGAGGTAACCGAAATTCAAGAAGATACTCCTTCAGAGGAAACTCTTCCAGAAGAATTTGTCATTAGGCCCCGAGTTGCTCACGATCAGAGGCCGATCAATATAAAGGACTCTGCTTTGACAAGTAGTAGAGTTGCTCATGCTTTGGCAACAGCTATGATCTTGCCGGAGGATGACAAAAAACTGAAGTCTGTTTCTCTTTCTGAGCTGGAATATAGAGGTTTCCAGTGCCAAGCCGCCGTAAGATACTATTTCTTCTTTTCGCTGATATTTCACTTTTTTTTTCAACGATTGTTTCTTAACTGCCTTTTTATTTTTCTTACAGTCGAACCAGTATTTTTCGGAAATGGCTTCTCGATACTAACAAGCTAGAAAGGACCACAAAGCAAAAGTGGCTAGGCTTAAGAAGGAGATTTCGGAAGCCAAAAAGGAAGCTAATGAGGCCAAAGTCATAGCTGTTAACATGGGAAATCAGTTTTCCTCTCTTTAGGCCGACTATAACAATGTGACCAAGTGGGCCGAGGAAGATAAGGCTAACTTGGAGGGTTAAGTTCAGACTCTCTAGGCTTAAATTGCCAAGCTCCAAACTTCTCTCACGCTGGCTCAGAATAGTAAGGCTCAAGCTGTTGCCAGGGCCAGAGAGGAAGAGAAGAAAGCGGTCGAAGCAGCAATTGAGGAGCTCAAGTCTCTTCATTTCGAAGAATTGACTAATGCTGAGATAACGGGCTATAATGAGGCCTCAGATGAAGCAGCAACCCAGATCATACAGATAAAGGATATCATTTATAAAGCCAGTTATGAATCTGGTCTGTCTGCTGCAGGGGTTGTGGAGGGCGATGCCCTTTTTGATAAACCAGCTCTTTGTCCTCCTAACTTGTTCGCTCAACCTCCCCTTGCTCCTGGGTCAGAGCAAGAAGGGGATAATGTTGTCGATGAGAATGAGAACTGATTATCTCTTTTCCTTTTTTTTGTTATGACTTGGTGAAATATTGTAATGAAATATGCTTTGTACTCAGTGTAATATTTTCCGAGTATGATTTTTTATGTAGTATAAGTCCTTTTTGCCGAGCATATATCTCTTTATGTATGTCGTACTTTGATTTATTGGTTAATTGTAATTATGCCCCCAGTTGGCCACGTGGCTTTTAAGAAATGGCCACTGGGCAACTAATGCGAGGGGTTTTGGTATATTCCCAAGGTGTTTCTTCGAATGAAGAGAATAGTAAATGGCGTATGAAGAAGGCATTAAATGATGAATGTCCTTTCATACTTCTAGGACATTCATTGAATAGGGTCTTTCGACCCCCTATATAATCCCTACTTGATTGCTTCATTGTTTATACTTTTTTGTACGTGATTAGAAAGTTGTTCTAATTTCCGAGTTTCATTTCAATGGCGGGTCTGAATGATGAATCTGTTTCTGATGCTGGTTTTCCATACGCTGAAGAGGTGGACACTACGGAAGTGGCCAACATGTTAAGGGCCTTTCTTCGCCTTAAGCGAAAGCATCGTCGTTTGAGGAAGAGCTACGACCGTCTTGCCGGTCGGTTTCTCTGTTTGAAAGAGCGATTTGTTTCTTTCAAGCATTACCATTGTTTTTACAAACCATTGAATAGAACATTAGGAAGCGCTACCATTGTTGATAAAACGAAAGTTTTATCAACAACAATTGTTATAGCAACATACCATTTTTGAAATGTTACCCTATCTATAAGTTGTAAAAAATTTTGTCTTTGTTTTTCTTCAGGAGCTGAAGAAGTTGATGTTAAAGCAGGAAAGGATTTATTATAATTTTCAAGATTTACAAGATGGGCTTTTATTTCTTGAATTTCCTTTTTTAAATTATTTATTTCAAATTTTAAATCAGGTATAAAAGATTCCCTTTCAGGAATATTATTTTCTTTCATTTCATCTAAAACCTTTTTTAGAGAATATGGTTCTTCAGAAGGAAGAGGGTTATTTTCTTGTTGTTTAAAAGTAGAAAGATAATATTCAATCATTTTCCTTTTTATAGAAGGGTCATCAATACCATCTATACTATCAAGAATATTTTGTGTTTCTTTAGAAAGTACATTAATACTTAAGCCATTAACTTCCAGTATTGCTTTATAATAATCTGTTTGAGCATTAAAATTACAATCAGATTTAGAACTAACAGAACTATCAGAAGATGACTCAATATCATTTAATTCAGGAGCATCACTAGCTTCGTCAGAATACTCTTCTTCTTCATCAGAAGGATTTAATAGAAGTTTTAGTTTTAGTTTTATTTTATATCCCTCCGGTTCTCACTTTGGTATCAGAGGTTTGGTCTAGTGGATCGACATCTAAGTTGCGTCGGAATTATAGCCGAAGTTTAGTCAAGGTAAGGCTTTTATCAGGCTTTTTCTCTCCGTAATTCGTTGACAGTCGAGCTAGAATTATCTTTGTTATTAATTGTCGAACAATTAAAATGTTGTCTCGTCCAAATTCTGTTATGTTAAATCGTTTTAAATCTAAACAGCTTATAAAAAATAGAGAAGATATAGAATTTAGAGATATTGAAAAATTGCTTTTAAATTGGAATATCCCTAAAGTCTCACCTGATAAAATATATCGAACAAGTATGTTTAATTTATTTTCTTCTATGTCTATAAAAACTATTGAACAAACAATTCCGGTTGGAAGTGGTTTGGATACCATACAATTATTAACACAACAAGAGATAGATAGATATATATAAAGATCGTTATAAATATTTGTATATTGGACTTATAATACACATACTTGGTGGTTTTGGTTTGTTGACCTCCAAGAGCCCTCAGTAAACTTGAAAAATCTCCCTCATTGGTTTTATAATTGGTTCATTAAATTTGGACCTGAAGAAGATTTTATACATGAGAAGATTCAAACAATTTTTAAAGAGTACAAGTCTGTCCACCCTAAACACTTGGATGACCCCAATCCTATAAAAAATGCCATTTTAACGCGATTTCTAGGCCATTATTCCATTCCCTGGATTTTCCAATGGTCATATACTGTTGGAACCTATAATAACCTTTATATCCTTGCTCGCGACCTTTTTTATAAATGGTGGCCGAAATATGAGTTTGATGAACTCATACCAAAAAATGACTTTAGAATGAAATGCTTATAAATAATACAATCTTTATGTTAAAGAAGAAAAAGAAGTGAAGAAAATTGAGGCTTTTATGCATCAAGAATTTAAAATCCCCTCAGCAGCGGCTATTAAAAAGAAGTATGTAGATGCTTCTCCTGCAGAAATTAAAGAGAAAATGTTAAAAGCATTTATAGATCATTTGGGATTTTTGGATGAAACAATATGTTCGTATCATCCAAAGCTACTTCTAAACCGCCTTCTGTAAATCTAGAAGAAAATGAAGAAAATGAAGACTTCAATGAAAATGAGGATATGGAGAAGTATATGGGCATGTCATGGGCGGACCAGGTGGAAGCAGCCATGGCTATGGATAAAATCAAAAGGGAAAAAGAAGGAGACAAGGATAAAGGGAAAAGGACAAAACCTGCGGGTCCCAAATAAATTTGTTGTCCCCCGCTGATGGATAAAGATGAAGATGCCCTGTGCAAGTTATATCATTGAGTTACTATGCTTGTTAAATTATTGATTGTACTATTTAAACTTTAATAATTTTGTAACTGTGCGGATTTGAAACCATTTGGAATCCGTCTGTAAAGTTAGCAATTATATATAGAGATTAGGAAGCCTGTTCCTGTATCTCTTTTCTTTGGGTACTTTTGTTTTCCTTCCTCTCTCTTCTGTAATAATTTTTTAAATCAATAAAATTTAAACTTCCTCCATCCTTCTATTTTAGTTTTATTTTATTTTATATCCCTCCGGTATAAAAGGGTCATTAATACCATATATACTATCAAGAATATTTTGTTCTTCTTTAGAAAGTACATTAATACTTAAGCCATTAGCTTCCAGTATTGCTTTATAATAATCTGTTTGAGCATTACAATTACAATCAGATTTAGAACTAATAGAACTATTAGAAGATGACTCAATATAATTTAATTCAGGAGCATCACTAGCTTCGTCAGAATACTCATCTTCTTCATCAGAAGGATTTAATAGAACATTTAAAAGTTGTTTTCTTAGACCTTCATCTGTAATTTCATTTATCTTCTTTTTAGTCCAGCATTTATTAGCATAATGACCAATTTTACCACATTTTTTACAAACAACAGAATTGGAATTAGCAGATTTTTTAGGTGAACGTTTACTAGATTTTTTAGAAGAAGATTTAGGCTTAGAAGTCGAAGCATCTTTCTTTTTAGATTTTCGTTTAGTATATTTCTTTTTCTGTTTAGAACGGCATGTTGTGGGAGGTCTCTCGGGAATTTTTATATCAAAACCGAATTGGTCACAAAATTCACCAATTTCTTTTCTACCTGTGAGGTTTTGTGCTTTTAATTGTGCTTTTAATTTAATATCATTACATAAAGCCAAGCCTTCTAATATGCACTCACTTATAAGCATACCAGAAGTATATTGAGCATACGATATAGAAGTACCACCGTGTTTACGTATAATTCTATCTTTAACTTTCTGAGCAAATAATGTTGGAAGACCAACTATAAACTTTTCCTTCCAAAAATCAGTATTTGCATCAGCTCTAATCATAACTTTAGACAGAAACGTATCTTTATACCATCTAAAATGTGTTAAAGTAGGACATTTAAGATTTATAAGCAAATCTCTACCTTATCCAAAACTTCTGGATGAGCACCAATAAAAGTTATAATAATAAAATTTAACAAAGAATATACAGCATTTTGTTGCGTAGTTAGTTCTTATTTAATTTCACTAGTACCATCTGGTTTTTTAGTTGTTATCACCGTTTGGACAATTTTTACAGAATTTAAAATTTCATTACGTTGGGAATCATTTAAAACATTATCCCACCAACCACGAAGTTGACCAGCAAAACCAGCAATTATAAACTCGGCAATCTGTTTATCAGTATTACCAGCAGCTTTACAATCTGTAGAATACATAGTCATTCGATGCAATTGAGTTAAAATTGTATATTCAGACAAACCATCAATGGTCCATTCATAAATTGGTTTAGCACTAAAATTAGACATATTTATATGTGCTTCTTCCTCAAATAATATATCTTGAGGAGTTGGCCTAGGGTAATAATATTTACCAGGGGGCATAAGAACTTCTTTCGTAGATTTAGAAGGATAGTTTACTTCTTGTATATTCATAAACTCATTTTGAATTTTAGAAACGTCTGAAAATTCAAATTTAGTTTCAACATCAGATATATCATCACCACGGGATATAGGTAAGACTTGGTTTCCAAGATTCATAGAATCAAGTTTATCTTTTAAGGCATCTATAATTTCCTGACTTAAAGTTGATTTACCCAATGAAAATCCTTTAGACAGTTCAATAGTGGGCTTTAAAAGTGAAGGAGAGACTTCAGTTTTTTCAGTTATAACTTCCTTTTGTTTTTTATTTTTAGAAGCATGTATATCATTAATGTTTTGTTCAATTCTTATAAGTTGGCTTCCTAACGTTTGTAAAAACATACTTATATAATTACTCTGATGTATCATACGTTCCATAGAAGTTATAGGACTTGCACCAGGTTGGGCAAACGCAGTGGCTTCGATATATTTATCTTCACCAATTTTAAAACCTTGGTGTTCTGGAGGCGGATGTATAGCTCTTACCACCCCAGAATCGACTTTCTAATCCTTATAAAAAGTTTCTAACACATTTATTTGAGAGAAATCGATTTCAATTTTTATAATATGTTCATAGAACCATAAAGCAAAAGGAATAACTTGTTCATGTTTATCAATATAAGCATAAAATAAATCTTTAAACCTATATTGTTCATCATCCGTATAATAATCAAAAAGCCATTTTCTGAATCCACTATATTTTTCCTGAAAAAATTCTTTATTTATTTCATTTCTTTTATATATAAATGGTTCAAAAATTGTAACAACATTTATTGATTTAGTATTTATACCTAAATCTACCATATTTATACCTAATTCTGATATAGTGTCTGGTTCATTTTCTACAGGTTGTTCTTCACCAGAACTAGTAGCAGGATGGTAGACACCGTCAGGTATATTTTGTTTAGAATTTATAATTCCTTTAAAAACAAGATTATTGGCTTTAGTAGCAGAATTTACAACTGATGTAGCAGGAGTATAAAATTCTTCTCTTTGTCTAGACGATTCAGCAAAAGAATTGGCTATAGTATTTGCTAAAGTATTCGCAGGAGTATAAAACTTTTCTGAAGCAGTTTTAAACGAATATCTAGAGCTTGTTGATAATCTTGCTGTTTTATTATTATCAAATGTTATAATGACATCACCATCTTGATACTGAACTATATTTTGAACTCTACTATTTTCTACAGGCTCAGGGGGTGCAGCAGCCTCAAGTAGCCAAGTAGATGGAGGAGTTATATCATTCCACATAATAGTACAGGGAATAGCAACATCGGAATTTAAGATGTTTGTTTCAAGTAATATAGTTTTATCTTTACAATCATACAAATGAGCACGAGGACTCAAAGTGTTCATAACCCTGTAATATATACGATAAGTAAGATTTAAAGGTTCAGATCCAGCTTTCATATCATAACCATGAATATGAAGATTTACAATAAAAACATCTAGAATATTTTTATCAGTAAATGATATAGAAAAATTCGGATGTGCATCAAAATATACTGGTCCATTACAAAGACTCGATCTAACCATGCCTATAAGGGAATCATCAAATTTATTATGACGACAGTCACGTAGAGCAATTAAAAAAGAGGCAATCAAATTTATATAAGTATGTTTTTATAAACGTTAGGAAGCCAACTTATAAGAATTGAACAGAACATTGATGATATACATGCTTCTAAAAATAAAAAACAAAAGGAAGTTATAACTGAAAAAACTGAAGTTTCTCCTTCACTTTTAAAGCCCACTATTGAATTGTCTAAAGGATTTTCCTTGGGTAAATCAACTTTAAGTCAGGAAATTATAGATACCTTAAAAGATAAACTTAATTCTATGAATCTGGGAAACCAACTCTTACCTATATCCCGTGGTGATGATATATCTGATGTTGAAACTGAATTTGAATTTTCAGACGTTTCTAAAATTCAAAATGAGTTTATGAATATACAAGAAGTAAACTATCCTTCTAAATCTACGAAAAAAGTTCTTATACCCCCTGGTAAATATTATTACCCTAGGCCAACTCCTCAAGATATATTATTTGAGGAAGAAGCACATATAAATATGTCTAATTTTAGTGCTAAACCAATTTATGAATGGACCATTGATGGTTTGTCTGAATATACAATTTTAACTCAATTGCATCGAATGACTATGTATTCTACAGTTTGTAAAGCTGCTGGCAATACTGATAAACAGATTGCTGAGTTCATAATTGCTGGTTTTGCTGGTCAACTTCGTGGTTGGTGGGATAATGTTTTAAATGATTCCCAACGTAATGAAATTTTAAATTCTGTAAAAATTGTCCAAACGGTGATAACAACTAAAAAACCAGATGGTACTAGTGAAATTAAACAAGAACTAACTATGCAACAAAATGCTGTATATTCTTTGTTAAATTTTATTATTATAGCTTTTATTGGTGCTCATCCAGAAGTTTTGGATAAGAGTAGAGATTTGCTTATAAATCTTAAATGTCCTACTTTAACACATTTTAGATGGTATAAAGATACGTTTCTGTCTAAAGTTATGATTAGAGCTGATGCAAATGCTGATTTTTGGAAGGAAAAGTTTATAGCTGGTCTTCTAAAATTATTTGCTCAGAAAGTTAAAGATAGAATTATACGTAAACACGGTGGTACTTCTATACCATATGCTCAATATACTTATGGTATGCTTATAAGTGAGTGCATATTAGAAGGCTTGGCTTTATGTAATGATATTAAATTAAAAGCACAATTAAAAGCACAAAACCTCACAGGTAGAAAAGAAATTGGTGAATTTTGTGACCAATTCGGTTTTAATATAAAAATTCCCGGGAGACCTCCCACAACACGCCGTTCTAAACAGAAAAAGAAATATACTAAACGAAAATCTAAAAAGAAAGATGCTTCGACTTCTAAACCTAAATCTTCTTCTAAAAAATCTAGTAAACGTTCACCTAAAAAATCTGTTAATTCCAGTTCTATTGTTTGTAAAAAATGTGGTAAAATTGGTCATTATGCTAATAAATGCTGGACTAAAAAGAAGATAAATGAAATTACAGATGAAGGTCTAAGAAAACAACTTTTAAATGTTCTATTAAATCCTTCTGATGAAGAAGAAGAGTATTCTGACGAAGCTAGTGATGCTCCTGAATTAAATTATATTGAGTCATCTTCTAATAGTTCTGTTAGTTCTAAATCTGATTGTAATTGTAATGCTCAAACAGATTATTATAAAGCAATACTGGAAGCTAAAGGCTTAAGTATTAATGTACTTTCTAAAGAAGAACAAAATATTCTTGATAGTATATATGGTATTAATGACCCTTCTATAAAAAGGAAAATGATTGAATATTATCTTTCTACTTTTAAACAACAAGAAAATAACCCTCTTCCTTCTGAAGAACCATATTCTCTAAAAAAGGTTTTAGATGAAATGAAAGAAAACAATATTCCTGAAAGGGAATCTTCTATACTTGATTTAAAATTTTAAATAAATAATTTAAAAAAGGAAATTCAAGAAATAAAAGCTCATCTTGTAAATCTTGAAAATTATAATAAATCCTTTCCTGCCTTAACATCAATTTCTTCAGCTCCTGAAGAAAAACAAAGACAAATTTTTTTACAACTTATAGATAGGGTAACATTTAAAAAATGGTATGTTGCTATAACAATCGTTGTTGTTAAAACTTTTGTTTGAAAAGATATTGCACTTCTTGACACTGGTGCAGATATAAATTGTATAAGAGAAGGTTTAGTTCCTACTCATTATTTTGATAAAACTACTGAGTCTTTAACTCCTGCCAATAAATCTAAATTAAAGATCAAGTTTAACTTATCAAATGCTTATGTGTGTAATCAAGGATTTTGTATTCCTGCTACTTTTATGTTGGTTAAAAATCTTTCCCAAAGAATTATACTAGGAACCTCTTTCCTTAGTCTTATAGAACCTTTCACTAAAACAGAAAAGGGTATAATTACTAAATTTGAGGATACTGATATTCTATTTGAGTTTATAACACCACCTCAAACTAGAGAAATAAATGAAATAAAAGAACATTTATTTTTTAAAGAAAAACAGATAAATTATCTGAGAAATGATGTTAAGATTTTAAATATTTCTGCTCATTTAAATTCTTCTATAATAAAATCCAGAATCGAAGAGATTTCTAAAATAATAACTAATGAATTATGTAATGAACATCCTAATGCTTTTTGTGACAGAAAACAACATATAGTTTCTTTACCATATGAAAAAGAATTTTCTGAAAATAAAATCCCTACTAAAGCCCATCCAGCTCAAATGAATGCTGAGCTACTTGAATATTGTAAAAATGAAATACAATCTTTGCTCGATAAAAAGCTTATTCGTAAAAGTTATTCTCCTTGAAGTTGTACTGCTTTCTATGTTAATAAAGCATCTGAAATAGAAAGAGGAGCCACTCGCCTTGTTATAAATTATAAACCTTTAAATAAAGCTCTTCAATGGATAGGTACCCCTTACCTAATAAAAAAGACCTTTTAGCAAGAGTTCAGGCTGCTAAAATATTTTCTAAATTTGATTTAAAATCTGGTTATTGGCAAATACAAATTGCTGAAATGGATAAATATAAAACTGCTTTTACAATCCCTTTTGGACACTATGAATGGAATGTTATGCCTTTCGGATTAAAAAATGCTCATTCTGAGTTTTAAAATATAATGAATGATATTTTCACACCTTATACTTCTTTTACTATAGTATATATTGATGATATCCTGGTATCCCAAGATATAGATCAACATTTTAAACATTTGAATATTCTAATAAATGTTGTTAAAAAGGCAGGATTAGTTCTTTCTGCTAAGAAAATGGTTTTATTTCAAATAAAAATTAAATTTCTTGGTCATGATATATGTAATGGTGAAATTATACCCATAAATCGTTCTATAGATTTTACGGATAAATTTCCAGATATAATTACTGATGAAACCCAATTACAAAGATTTCTGGGTAGTGTAAATTATGTTGCAGATTATTATAAAAATCTTGCTATAGATTGTGCTCCATTATATGAATGCCTACGTAAAAACCATCCTCCTTGGGGAGACAGGCATATTAAAGCTGTTCGTATTATAAAGTCTAAAGTTAAACAGTTGCCTTGCTTGGCACTTGTATTTCCATATAGTTTTAAAATCGTCGAAACTGATGCCTCCGATATAGGGTATGGAGGAATTCTAAAGCAAAAATTTAAAGCTGATTCTAAAGAAATCCTTTCCCGATTTACATCTGGGAAATGGAACTCAGCTCAATTAAATTATTCTAATATAAAGAAAGAAATCCTTTCCATAGTCTGTTGTATTTCTAAATTTCAAGATGATCACTTGAACCAAGAGTTTTTCTTGAGAATTGATTGTAAAGCTGCCAAAGATGTTTTGAAAAACGATGTTA
This sequence comes from Lonicera japonica, assembly GCA_021464415.1. Lineage (NCBI taxonomy): Eukaryota > Viridiplantae > Streptophyta > Magnoliopsida > Dipsacales > Caprifoliaceae > Lonicera > Lonicera japonica. The sequence goes on from CM038463.1 coordinate 22,412,286, forward strand.
AAAACATCGCTTCTAAACAAATCTTTTCCAGATGGCAAGCTATATTATCTGTATTTGATTTTAAAATTGAGTTTATAAAAATAGAGTCTAATTCATTGCCAGACTTTCTAACTCGTGAATTTTTGACAGGTTCTAAACAATGACCTCTTCGCAGCAAGGGGGAAGAGGCCACGGTCATGGCAATTATAAACAGACGACCATTGATTTTAAACCCTCTTTTAAACAAGCCAATTTTAATCAAGGCTCTTCCTCTCGAAATCCTTCTGGTTCTAAATCTCTAGCTTCACAAACTGGATCTTTTGTAAATGTGCTGAACACTCCAGCACCCCCTCCTTTTAAAAAGCCTATTCAGGATTTTATTATATACTTGAGAGAATCTGATAAACAATTTTTCTCAAACCTTATACACCTGGCTAAACAGTACTTTGAACACGACCAGGAATTCTCCATTTTAGGCAAAAAGAAAAGGGAATATTATGAAGCAATTCTTACAGAAACCCATTCTGTCAGAATTACCCATGTAAATAAAAACCCTGGTACACATGGTAAACCGGAGATTCAATTCTCGAAGTGTTTTATAGTACGTCCTCTTGATTTTAAAGATTGGGGAGTTAATCCCAATAGTATAAACCGCCTTCCCAATTATAAAGAGGAATATACTTACTGGGATTATATAGATGCTTGGACTAAAGCATTTCTATACCAAAATTATTATAATACACATACTTGGTGGTTTGGGTTTGATGACATCCAAGAGCCCTCAGTAAACTTGAAAAATCTCCCTCATTGGTTTTATAATTGGTTAATTAAATTTGGACCTGAAGAAGATTTTATACATGAGAAGATTCAACCAATTTTTAAAGAGTACAAATCTGTCCACCCTAAACACTTGGATGACCCCAATCCTATAAAAAATACCATTTTAATGCGATTTCTAGGCCATTATTCCATTCCCTGGATTTTCCAATGGTCATATACTGTTGGAACCCACAATAACCTTTATATATTTGCTCGCGACCTTTTTTATAAATGGTGGCCGAAATATGAGTTTGAAGAATTTATACCAAAAATGACTTTAGATTTAAATGCTTATATAAAGAATACAATCTTTATGTTAAATAAGAAGAAGAAGCGAAGAAAATCGAGGCTTTTATGCATCAAGAATTTAAAATCCCCTCAGCAGCGGCTATTAAAAAGAAGTATGTAGATGCTTCTCCTGCAGAAATTAAAGAGAAAATGTTAAAAGCATTTATAGCTCATTTGGGATTTTTGGATGAAGACAATATGTCCGTATCATCCAAAGCTACTTCTAAACCGCCTTCTGTAAATCTAGAAGAAAATGAAGAAAATGAAGACTTCAATGAAAATGAGGATATGGAGAAGTATATGGGCATGTCATGGGCGGACCAGGTGGAAGCAGCCATGGCTATGGATAAAATTAAAAGCACAATTAAAAGCACAAAACCTCACAGGTAGGGATTCTCTCCGTAATTAAAAGCACAATCTATAGCAAGATGTTTATAATAATCTGCAATACAATTTACACTACCCAGAAATCTTTGCAATTGGGTTTTATCAGTAATTATATCTGGAAATTTATCCGCAAGATTTTTTTTTGTGCGAAGCCTATAACATATACATGTATTTTGAATTAATGAAGAAATATTCCATTGATATTTATTGTCATACTGCTACTCTGATTAATTGTGATAAACAATTTTCTCATAAATGGCTTTAATTAGTTCATGTTTTAATTAATCTGAAGCATAATCGAACATAAACAAGTCTGTCTTGTTTGATTCTCCCTTTTGGCGCTAAGGGGAGAGCTTGAACAAACAATTGATTGATTAATTCGTGCTTTTATGTACTTGTACATTTGTCTCCTCGGCCGATCAAGGTCTTGCACATTTGTGTGCTTGTTGCCCCGGTCGAGCAAGATCCTGCACGTTTGCCTTTTGTTTGAGAAGGTCTTTCGTTAATTTCGATGCCTTGTCTGAACAAGGTCTCATACGCTTGCCTTCTGTTTTGGAAGGTCTTTCATTAATTTTGACGCCTTGTTTGAATAAGGTCTTATACGTTTGCCTTCTGTTTGAGAAGGTCTTTCGTTAATTTTGATGCCTTGTTTGAAAAAGGTCTTATACGTTTGTCTTCTGTTTAAGAAGGTCTTTCAAGATGGAATAAAATTCAAAATTCTCAAAACTTTCATATTTTAAAATCGGCTAAAACAACAGAACCCAATCTTTGGGATTACAATTAGTGATAATATGTTCTTAAGTTGGCCACGTTCCAAGGATTTGGGATCGGCTGACCCCTCCATATCTTGCAAATGGTAGGATCCGGTTCTAGTAGCCGAGGTAATCATATAAGGACATTTCCAATTCTGCTGAAGTTTCCCATGGCCGGGCTTGACTGTTGTGCCGAGCACCTTCCTCAGAACTAATTCCCATACCTTGAATTCTCGTAATCGGGCATTAGCTTTGTACTGTTTAGCCAGGGTATTTTGATAATTCGCCAGATGGATTGCAATTATTTCCCTTCTAGACTCGGCCAGATCCAATGCTTCCTCCAACCCCTGATCATTGTTTCCCTTTTTGAACTGGGCCGTTTTCAAAGTAGGCAAGCCGATTTCCAGGGGAATGACTGCCTCCATTCCGTAGGTTAGGGAGTAAGGGGTATCTCCTGTTGATCGTTGCAGTGTCGTTCGGAAGGCCCAGAGTACAGAATGCAATTCTTGCGCCCACTTTCCTTTCTTCTCTTCTAATCTTTTTTTCAGACCATCCAAGATTACTTTATTCGATGCTTCGGCCAGGCCATTGCCTTGGGGATAAGCCACACTAGAAAAGTGTTGTTTAATCCCATAAGTATTGCAGAATTCTTCAATTTTTTGGTTCTTAAATTGAGTGCCGTTGTCAGAAACCAGTACCCGTGGGATGCCAAACCTGGTGACAATGTTTCTCCACAAAAAACTTTTAACATTAGATTCAGCTATGTTCGCCAGAGGAATTGCCTCTATCCATTTTGAAAAATAATCCGTGCCGACCATAAGAAACTTTTTATTGCCTGGAGCCCGAGGAAAAGGACCCATAATATCCAATCCCCACATAGCAAAGGGCCAGGGGCTGACAATGGGATGAAGGACGCCAGCATGTTGATGAATCATCGGGGAGTGTTTTTGACATTTGTTGCACTTCTTTATATATTCTACAGCATCTTTCTGCATGTAGGCCACCAATATCCTTGGGATCTAGCCCTGTAGGCTAGAGATCGGCCTTCTGTATGGCTACCGCAACTCCCTTCATGCAACTCAAAAAGTGTATTCTGAACCAATTTCGGATGAACACATCTGAGGTAGGGTCCTGAGAAGAATCTCTTGTATAACTTTTGCTTGGCAGACAACCAGTATCTGGTAGCTTGTGCTCTGATGCGATAAGCTTCAGTACTGTCATTCGGCAGTGACTCGTCTCTTAGATAATCAATGATTGGATCCATCCAACTGACACCCAAGTTTGCTTCAATGTTGCACACAATTGGTTGTCCATCCATCTCTATACTCGATTTTGGCACAAATTCTATTTTCACTGTTCGTTTTACTTCTGAACCTATTGCTGAAGCCATAGTGGCTAGTGCATCTGCATGCGAATTATTTGCTCTGGAGAACCTTTCAATGTATACCGAATTAAACTTCTTCATCATTTTTCGAGCCAAGTTCATATAGGCTGCCATTCGTTCATTCTTTGCCGCGTATTCTCCGGTCAGCTGATTTGCCACTAACTGAGAGTCACAATTAATTACTAAATCCCGAACCCCCAGCTGCATGCCCTTTTCATACCTAGAATCAGGGCTTCATATTCAGCCTCATTGTTGCTTGCTTTGAAACCTAGCAGAAATTGCCTGTTCGATGATCCCTCATTCCGGAGTTTTGAAAACGATGCCGACGCCAGAACCACCAATCGTTGATGATCCGTCTATGTTCAGGTGCCACAGAACTGAATTTTGGGGGGAGACAGATGTTATGATCGGCTCACATTATTCGGATTCGGTCATTTCTTCATCCTGACTTTGCCCCCCGGTTAATAATTGATTTTTTGCAGTAACGTCAACATTCCCCGTGAATTCGGCAATGAAATCAACAAGTACCTGCCCTTTGATAGCTGTCTGGGGAATGTATTCAATATGAAATCTTTCCAATTCAACGGACCATTTTTCCATTTGGCCAGACAAATCGGCTTTCTTGAGAGCTGCCTTGATTGGGCTATTAGTGAGCACTTTGATCGGATGGGTATCGAAGTAATGCCTTAATTTCCTGGATGCTGTGATTAATGCTAATACAAGTTTTTCCAGAGGCAAATAATTCAATTCTGGTCCTATCAAGCATTTATTAGTAAAATATACAGGCTTTTGCACACTAGCATGTTCTCTGATTAGGGTCGAACTTACTGCCCGATCAGAGGAAGCCAAATATATAAAGAGTTGTTTATTGGGGTCCGGGATGGATATTAATGGTGGGCTGTTCAGGTATTGTTTCAGCTCGCCGAGAGCTTGATCACATTCTGAGGTCCATTCAAACTTTTTCGTTCTTTTTAAAGATTTAAATAAAGGCATGCATTTATCAGAGCATTTTGAGATAAATCATTTTAGAGCAACGATCATACCCGTGAGTTTTTGCAGCTCTTTCAGGTTTTCCGGTTTTTGAATATTAGCGATCGCTTGCACCTTTTTTGGATTTGCTTCAATTCTTCGGCAGTTGACCAGAAAACCCAAAAATTTTCCCGAACTGACCCCGAATGTACATTTTGCAGTGTTTAGCTTCATCTTGTAGTGTCTTAGAGTTTCGAAAGTCTTGCCCAGGTGCTTGATATGATCAGCTTCCTATTTACTTTTCACCAGCATGTCATCCACATAAACTTACATGGTTTTGCCAATTTCACCACTGAACATTTTGGTAACCAGTCGCTGATAAGTAGCTTTTGCATTCTTGAGATCGAAAGGCATGACTTTGTAACAATACAATCCCATCGTGGTGATGAAAGCGGTGGAATCTTGATCTGGGCCGAATAACAAAATTTGGTGGTACCCCGAATAAGCGTCCAAGAAACTGAATCTTTGATGACCAGCTGCCGAGTCCACCAGTTGATCGATTCTGGGCATTGAAAAGTTATCTTTAGGGCATGCTTTGTTCAAATCGGTGAAGTCAATACATACCCTCCATTTCCCATTCTTTTTTTTAACTACCACTAGGTTAGATATCCATTTCGAAAAGTCGGCTTCTCGTATAGCTCCAGCCTTAAGCAATTTTTGAACTTCTTCTTCCATAGCCATAGCCTTTTCAGGTGACGTCCGGCGTGGTTTCTGTTTAATCGGCTTAAAAGCAGGGTTTATGTGTAGCCTATGTCACATTTTGTCCTATGATATTCCAGGCATATCATAGGGTTGCCAAGCGAATACGTCAATGTTTTTCCTTAAAAAACCGGTGAGATCTTACCTTTGCTCTGTCGTCAGACTGCTGCTAATCAAAAAATGTTTTTCCTTCTCATCTGACCCTTCCACTGCGGGGATTTTAAGTAGGTCTTCGAAAACCCTTTCTCCCGGTCGTCCCCTGACCCCAGTATCAACAGGGGGACCGTTCTTTGATTGCTATTGCTTATGTTCCTTGCCCTTCCTCTGATTAGAGGGTTCGGGCATATCACTATCCTTCTCAGATTCTTCGTTATTTTGCTCAATGGACTTAACTGATTTTACTTGTTCAAAATGAGTTGCTTCCTTCGCTCCTGACAGCGATCATCTGATTGCCAAATTGAAACAGTATCTAGCATCTTCTTGTTTGCCTCGAACCATGCATACTCCTTTGGGAGTTGGGAATTTTAGTTTTTAATGGAACGGCGAGGCAACCGCCCTTATTTCTCCCAGCCAATTTCGTCCGAGCAAAGCATTGTATGGAGACTCGATATTCATCACAAAAAAATCTGTTACTACCACCATTTCTCCGATTTAGACTGGAACACTGACAATGCAAATCAGCCAGATTGCGTCACCACTGAAGTTATAGATTGGGGAATTCACTTGCCTAACATACTTGTTTGAAATGAACGGTTTCAACTCGTTATATGCTTTCAGCATCATTATGAGGAACGTCTACCCCCTCCAAATCTTCCTCCGAAAAGGACAACTGATAGATGACATTGTTCTCTCGATCCCATTTGGGAAGGGCCAATATCGACATGACTTCCTTAACGGGATGAGCCTCAGCCGATAATCTTGCTCGAGCCAATCGTGCTCGCAGATGATTCCTTGTTGCTTCTGTGCTATTGACAACGCCATGTATAGCTTCGATTATCCCCATTACAAGTTTGGCTGTTTGAGCCGAAGTACAATTTTTCTTGGCCATTCTTGGTTGCTCATTTGGTTTTACCTCGTCGCGCTTCACATACTTGGTTAATCGGCCTTGTTCAACCAATTCTTCCAAAAAAAATTTCAAAGTTCTACAAGTGTCTATCGCGTGCCCATGGTCTTTATGGTAGAAGCATTTGAGTGTAGGATTCCGCATTTTGGGGTCACCGAGCATAGGCCTCGGCCATTTGAAAAACTCTTCATCTTTAATTTCCTGCATGATTTTGTTAATGGGTTTATTAAATACGGTATTCACGCCTTTGAAAGCGCTTAATTTCTTATCTTCATCGCCATTGTCCTTTCGATCACTGTCCCTTTTATTCTTCTTATCTTGATTATCGTCCCTCCGATCGCCATTCCCATTTCTGTCTCTTTTGAACCCTTGTTGCTTGCTCATAGCTTTATCATCATCTTCCACCCTCGAAAATTCATCAACCCGTGCAAGCAGATCGTTGAACGTTTTGGGAGGTCGGCGGGTGAGGTCGTTGTTGTTGACTTGAAAGTCACTAATCTTGTTTTGATAATAACAATAAAGTTAATCATGTGTAATTTAACTTAGTTGGTGTTTTAAGTTTTAGCCACAACAAATTGATCATATGTGGACTTAACCGAAAAGCCGGATTCAAGGTCATTCATCTACAAAGTATTGCAATCCATGTCTCTCACCTCACACAACTTCCTTGAGATCTCTTTGAAGAACAATAAAGCCAAGGAAGAAAAGAAACGAAGCAATACAAACAAAGCTCTCGAAGACTCCTTATTGTTTATGTGAGTGAGTGCTTTAGTTTCCTTTGTAAAGGTTTCAATTTGATCATTATAATAGCTCATAGAATATTTCTTTATCATAAGATTGATCAAAACATAGGTTGAATTAAAATCCTTTCAAAAACCCTCTTTTAAAGAAAAACTGTTTTTGAAATAAATTCATATTTAATTTTAATTGATCTCATTTAAAGCTCTAACAAAAATATGTGTCTTAGGAACCTATATTTTACATTCCCCAAGCATTAAAAGTGGTTTTAGAGCTAAATTGCAAAAGTGCAAAATTTGGATTTTTGGCCTGATGGACAGAGCCCATCAGTCGACTAAGCAGAGAGGCTCAGTCGACTGAGGCTTGCTCAGTCGACTAAGGAGCACTGCTCAGTCGACTGATGGCCCAGAAACTAGCCGTTGGAGTTCTGATTTTTTACCATTTTTGGCACCAAACTCTTACCAACTCCTTCCAAACGGCCATATGATGTCTTAGACTATATATACACATTCTAAGACTTATTTAAAACCACTTGAATCATTCTTACTCAATTCTCTTCATCTACACTCATTTTCAAAGATTCAAGAACATTGCTTTTGATCAATCATCTTTATTTTGAGCTATATTCTATTGATCAAATTTGATATCTCTTAGTGTGAGCTTAAGTTGTAATCTTCATACACTATAGAGCTATTGTACTTTGGTGTTAGTCACCAAATCATTTCTTTCAAACATTAAGAGAGGTTTATCTCTTAAGATAGCAAGAGAGTTTTTCTTGTGTGAGTATTGAGAGAATTTCAATACTTGTAAGAGTGTGTGAGAAAGATACACTTGTAGAGGTTTGATCTTCACCCGGAAGGAGATCGGTTTTAGTGGAACTTCTGGGGGAACTAACAGAGCGCGGAGTAGGGGCTATCAAGCCGAACCGTGTGGACAAAAAGTCTTTGACTTTGATTGGTTTAATCTTTCTATCTCTTGAACTTTTACTTTGGTGTATTTGCATTTTGTGATTGGATTTATCTTTGTTCATTGTTTGGTTGATTGATATAGACATCAAACATTTTTAAATTGATTTTAAAAATCCCATTAAGTTTTAAAAACCCTATTCACCCCCCTCTAGGGTATTTTCCGACCTACAGTTGTTGATGCCATTATTGTCATATGGTAAACCGAACTTGAAAGTGCTAAGGGCGAATCTCGGGTCACAGTCATCGATCTCTTGATACAACTCAAAGTATCGTTGAGAATATTCACGCAGAGTTTCACCATGTTTCTTCTTGAGTTGAGTTAGAGCTTCGGGGCCCTAAATCATCTTGCTATTGATAATGAATCGAGCGGTAAATTGCTCGGCCAGTTCTCTGAAGCTATCAATCTTTGCTGGTGGTAGCTTATCAAACCACCGGAGTGCAGTATCACCTAAACTTGCCGGGAACATCCTGCACATAAGGGCTTCCTAGCTTCTCCAATAGGCCATAACTTGCTTATAGTGACGGACATGATCGGCCGGGTCAGATCGGCCGTCATATATATTGAACTTTGGTTGTCCGAATTTCTTCGGGGGCAGTGCATTCTGAATTCGCTCAGTAAAAGGGGAACCGTGATCTTCTCCCAAAGCTCTTCTTGCTAATTCCGCAGTCGACTTCTCATCCTCTATTTTATCGGCCATAGCTGAATGAATTAACTTTCGCAAGTCTTTCTCGGCCCAGTTGTTCAACGGGTTTTCCTTTCCTTCGACTACTTATACTGACTTGATCCCCCTGTTGGCCTTACAAACTTCCCTTGTTGCTAATCGTTCAAAAACACTATGATGCCCTGAGCGGTTTGGACTGGCTTGACGCTCTTTTTCTTTAACAATACCCTCTCGTAACCCTTTCTTCGAATTAACTTCATCATAATCGTCTCTTGAGGAAGAAACAATAGTCTCGGCCTCTCTCATTTCAGTCAGTTTAAATGGTTCATGTACCATCTTCTTAAGCATTTTCTCTTTAAGGAGTTGTGACAATATTTCGTTTTCTCGTCGTAATTTGGCCATTGCGGTAGATTCGTTTAAAGCAGGAGCATCTTTTTCGGGATAGTTAGGATCGTAAATATTGTTAGACGAGTGAGTTTACGAATGGTCTAGATTAGGTTGCCTGGGTGCCGTAACCACATGTCTATTTGCTATCGGGTTCATATTAGTGTTGGGATTTGGATCTGTCACTGGGGCTATATTTGAATTCTCGCCTATTTGATGACTTCTAGTTTGAACCATTTCTAAACAGATTTCACAAAGGACTTTGTACCAAGTTTTGGATTAAGTAAAGCAATTAGAATGAAAATGGCGAGAAAAGAATAACGTAGGTTGAAGAAAATGGCGAGATAGTAAGAGGTAGAAATCCAATTACCGGGAAATGAGAAATAGCTTTTTGTTGCAGTTTCGCACAGACGGCGCCGAATTGTATGTGATGCTTTTATACGCCGGAATGAGTCCAGCCCAAACTGGTAAAAATGATAACCGAATTTTTCCTCTCCTCCTTTTTTTTCAGGTCCTTTTTTTCTATGTCCCTTTTTAGAGAGCACCCTTTTTTTATTTATAGCTCTGCATTTCGTGTTCCCCAAGATGGATTAGGTTAAAAGTGAAATTACCATCCGGGGCATATTTTAGGGCTTTTGTGGCACTCATTTCCTCCCTCCATCTGTCGGAGGGACAACTGTTATAACTAACTTTTTCTCACTTTACACGTGTCACTTAATCATTCGTTCGTGCAGTAATCATTTATTTGTACGATATAATCTGTAGATGTCGTCTTCTCATTGGTGAGGAGGCTTGTGTTGATATGTCTTCTATCTGCGTATTGGAGGTATTTCTTAAGTTAATTACCTTTTACTTGGTGGTTTTCCCTTTTGCTCGGCTAACTGTAGTTTTTTGCTTGGCAAATATTATATACAGTTTCTCACGTTGTTAGGCCTCGCCCATGATCCTTTTTATTTTTTATGATAATCGGGCATCGTCCTACTCATTCGGCCCATAAGGAGATGTTAAGGCCAATTTGACCCACGAGAGAAACTGCATAATTATGCTCCCACAATATTTAACAAAACAACAATAATAGCCTTATGTTGTGTTTGGTGTGCAAGATTAGAGGACAAAATAAGATAGAATTATTGGTTCGTATTGATCGAATATATATTAGTGAGGATTATTTATCCTACAAAGGCCGGCCTCTTATTTCATCGGGAGAGGGATTAAACAATCCCATCTAAAAGGTAGATTAGTTATATTACAATGGTAGTGTTACTTGGATATATAAGGATTAGGAGGGAATGGTTAAAGGTTTGAATAAAACCCACAACAACAAATAATTTTTGATTCCGTCCCTAACTCTACCCACCCTTCTAAATAATTATGGATCCACCTTGGATATGTAGTGAGAGAGGGAGAGCGATAGGACCAAAATAGCCCTGTGGATAGGGATGGCAAAAAAACCCAACCCGGTGGGTTTCCGACCCGACCCAACCTTGATGGGGTCGGTTCGGGGCGATTTTTTTTTAGACTGGGGCGGGTTAGGGTTTTGCCCACTAAAAACTCGACCCGACCCGACCCGACCCGCTTGCATATATATATATATATAAATATATTAATATAATATATATATATATAATTATATATATAGCATTTATTTACAAAAAAAATAGACATTTTTTTACCAAATGTAAAGCATTAGATTATATACATTAACACCTTTTCTCAATTTTTTTTATATATTTATAAATAATAATGATAATGATAATAATAATAATAATAATAATAATAATAATAATAATAATAATAATAATAATAATATAATAATTCGGGGCGGGGCGGGGCGGGGCGGGACTCCTAGATATACTTTGCGGGGCGGGTTTGGGTTTTAAAAAAAACCACCCGTCTTGAGTTCGGGGCAGGTTCGGGGCGGGGTAATATATATGTGGGTCGGATTTGGTAATGGCCAAACCCGCCCCATACCCGACCCGTTGCCATTCCTACCTATGGAGTCGGGACCAACCTTCATTTATTTGGAATAGGGCCACTTAGATATTGAACTGCAAGGATCGATAACTAGCATTGGTCAATTACTTTGAACGTTAGGATTTGCATTCATCAGCATTTGTGGTTGGGCATCAAATTAAATCCGTAATCGACTATGCGATTAGATCATATATATATCCAATGAGGAAGGAGTATTTATATATATATATATATTTAATTTAATAAAAAGAAGCAACTATATATATCATTAGATTCACAAATTTAATTAGTGTGGCCACATTGATTGGAACGAGGCTGCACATTGGATAAATAAGTGGGATGTTGAGGGAATGGAATTTTTTTAATAAAAGAAGGGTATCGCTATATATTAGCACTATACGTAAATATTCTATTGCTTTTAAAAAAATGTTTAATATATAAAAGGTGTTCTAAAAAATATATTTAAAGTGCTACTTAAAATAATTTTCAGGTGCAAAAACACTAATTAGGAGTACTAATATTAATACCTTAAAAGAAGGGTTGCTATTGTGAATTAATTATGACTATTATTAAAACAATGTACAATATTAAAAATATACAATACAACTTTAATTTCAAAGTTTAGTATAACGTTTGACAAATGTATAATTGCTTTGCTAATAGGAATACCATAAAAGAAACACTCGCTTGAGATAAGTTGTGTATAGGGGTGTTTTCCATTTCGGTTGGGGTAAAAATTACAAGACCTAAGCCCAAATCGAATGTAAAAGTTTGGTTTCAGTTTCTAAATCCTCTAAATCCAAACTCGAACCAAACTATTCAGTTCGGTTTTATTCAGTTTATATATATTTTTTAAAAATAAATAAATCGTAAGACAACACTTACTTTGGTAAAAAATAAATAATAACTCTATACTTGCTCATACTTATTTTAAATAGAAAAAATATTAACTCTTATATTTATAATATAACTCCAATATTCATGATAGTTGAAAGAGTCGATTTTTCACTAGACTTTGTAAATTTTTGAAACATAAAATTTTAGATAGTTAAGTAGTATTATTTTAGAGTTACATATGCAATGATTCAGTTTAGTTCCGTTTGGTTTTGCAATGTTACACCCCAAACCCACCCAAAACTCAAACCAAACATATTCGATTTTGGTTTTTTTGGGTTCAGTTTTTTACTGATGGGGTTCGGCTTGGTACGGTTTAAATCGTTCGATTTTCGGGTTCACCATAACACTCTACTTGTGTATAATAATAATTTTTAATTTTTTATGGAAAATGCATCAAATGTCTTATTATTTATTTCCACCATTGTTGGTGTTTCAAAAAGTAATATAAAACTCTAAAATTATCTTTAGTAACACTTTATATGAATTTTTGGGACATTTTTTTCTAAGTAAATATAATTTCAAAGTGTTAGAGTATTTTTTGTGAAGTGTTAATATCATTACCCCTTAATTGGTAGTGTTTCTATAAAATAAGGGTAATGATATTAGCACTTTGCAAATTTTCATTATGTTAATTCCTAAATTGAATTCTTTGATGAAATCTAGTAGAAGTGACATACTTGTTGTGCAGGCCCCTCTTCAACTTGTAATGAAAAAATTCATTTATTTATCTCTGCAAATGAGCAATATTTGTTTTTATTAGAAAAAACAAAAAAAGGACCCCTCTTTAAAATATAGTTCTCTGATAAATATAGAATAGTTGTTAAAAATACAAATTATACACCCTAAATTATTGCTCAAAATGTTTCCCAATAATCAACAAGTTGAAGAGCAACTAACTAACAGCTTCTTAACTAGGGAGCATCTTAGCTCACAAGGGTACAAAAGATTGTTAATATATACATAAATTATGTGTTAGAAAAAAAAAACTGAATTTTTTAATCTGAGAGATTAAAAAGAACACAGTTAAATTTTAATTTAGAAAAGAGAATCATAAAATCTATAGGGCCAATAATAAATAATTGTTAGCCACCATTATATCCATAGGACATTTTGCAACTACCACTCTGAAGATTCATAAAATCTTCTTTTAAATTTAGAGGACAGTTGTCTTGTACCGCAACGACATCTCCTTATTGTACTATTTGAATCTTAGCTATTTTTTCAACACGTATAACAGCAACCATAATGGTTGTAACTAGATAATATATAATTAGGATAAATTTACCTTAAAAATTTACGTAATTGCTAAAAAAGATGAAGTAAAATATTATTTTATAGTATTAACCAATGATAAAATTGAGTTCACTTAACTTTCTAGTGTATCTATGTATATATATATATACAGGGGGGTTTAAGTGCAGATTACTGTTCACGGACCATCCGTACGGATTGGTCCGTTTGGCACACTTCCCGATGGAATTTTTTGATGAAATTTTCCGGGGATGTTCTTCATCGTGTGTAGAACATCTCCACCAAATTTCATCAAAAATTCAACTGGGAAGTGGGTTAACTATATGATTGAAAAATATTGGATTTTATATATCTATTTCTAGACCAATATTTTTCAATCAAGTAGTTAACCTACTTCCCGATTGAATTTTTTGATGAAATTTGGTGGAGATGTTCTACACACGATGAAGAATATCCCCAGAAAATTTTATCAAAAAATTTCATCGGGAAGCGTGCCAAACGGACCAATCCGTACGGATGGTCCGTGAACAGTAATTCGCACTTGAACCCCCCTGATATATATATATATATATATATCGTACGCCACATAATGTACGTGGCCTTTTTTTTAGGAAGGGGGGGGGGGGGGGGGCATGTTGTACATTTGGCATTTTGAAGATGACAACCACAACATTGCTGTATTTGAATACTCCAGCTACAATATTGGGATTTTCATCTTAAAAAATTATTTATAAATACAGGTATGTAAGGTAGTTACCACACCACTAAGTTCCCTAGTGCATATGTTCTAAACTTTATTTGATGAATTGAGGAAGTGATCCATAATATTTATTGTGATCTCTTTTTAACAGCGATAATTGCTAACGTAATATCAAAGAATAGAAATTTGAGAGGTTTAGGATTCACGTCTTGTTACTAGCTTCCATCTGTCATTTTAAGTTAGATCTCATTTTTGTCTTTTCGCTTGATTGTATTCATCGGTATGTCTATTTCTCTTTATGATTGATGGTGTTCATTTGTGATGCCTCCTCATAACAGAAACAATCCTTTGGATTTCTGGATATATTATATGACTACTAGTTCACATCAATAATGATATTGATAATATTTGTAATGGTGGTATTATTGTCAAAGCAATTATAACTATTGACAGACTCATCTACAGCTTTGAAATCATATGTTAAAACTTTTTATACTACTAATATACTATGCCAAAGTCATAATTGTTTTGGCAATAAGAATAACCTATTTGAATTTCCTATTTAGGACATAGTACTGCATTTCTAAGAGTGCAATTGCAATATTGTGCATTTTTAGGGTTGTAAATGCAACGACAACATTATATTGTTTTAACAAAAGTTATTTTTTGGATTTGTTCTCAAAAAATAAATATGAGATTGCTTTCCAACTAGAAGTCCATAATTAGGGATGGTAACGGGCCGGGTTTACGACTTTCATTCCTGTCCTTGCCACCAAAAATCATCCCCATCCGCACCTCCATCCCCAATTAGGGGTACGGGTAATCCTTATCCTTGTCCCCATCGGTTAACAAGTCCCCGTAGGGATTCTCTGACATTTTTTAAATATAAAAAATAAAAATGAAAAAAAAGGAGAAAAGGGAAGTTAGAAATAATATAATGTTATAATATATATATATATAATGAACTAATTTTTTATAGGCACAAAGCCACTAAAAAAATTACAAAATTAAGTATAACGGGGTGGGTACTGGGGGAGACTCCCATACCCAAACCAGAGCAATTTTAAAAAATTCGTGACCCGCCCCCAATTGGTTGTCCATATACCCACCCCCATTCCCATCAAGTCGGGAATCCGCAGATAATTTTATCATCCCTATCCATAAATGAAACAAATTGGAGCATTCTTAACTTATTTTCTTTTTTCCGGAAAATTTGGAATTCCAAAACTATATTTTCCATGCTAAAGTAATTAAAAAAAATTATAAAACACAAGATTACAATAATAACCAGTAACTGAGATTGAAAAATTCATGACATATTGGCCCAAAAAGTATTAATAAATTTCTATGGTGTACAAGGCTTTATAACGTCGATCCATGTTACATTTTATAATGTCAATAATTAAAACCTTTTCGATAAAAAAGAAGAGGGAATAAAAACTTTTAAGAACAATAATGCGTTTTCCAAGTTGAAATTTTTGGGTGGTTGGTGATTGTTATTTTACAAATAACTAAAATGAAGTCCGAGTATAGAGATCCTAATTTTCCGAGAAAAAATAACTTAGAATAGGGGTGGGTTTGATATGGTAATTGTATTAGAACCTTTACGTCAAAATCCATTATGACTATTGTACCAAAATTTTCGATATATTGAAATAATCTGTTGGTATATGTTAATGGCACATCACCAAAATACTTTCCTTCTATTTTTTTTTCTTATTTTCAAAAATTCAGCTCATTCTGTTCTCCACCCCAGAATAACCCCAAGAAAATTCTCCATTTTGTGGAAGCGGGTTGTTTGCAAAAATGTGTTTGGATTCCAAGAAAATGTTGATCATTGGCACAATAATCATTATCACTTCTTTTGTTGGCATCATTAGAAGGGGGATTTGTCGAACAATGCACCTCAAGTAACTAGAGTTAGTGTCACTAAAGAAAAGTAATTCTCATTTCTTGATGACTCACATGAAGATTGGGAAGAATTGTCATTAAAATCAAATTGAATTGGGTTCTCATTTTAAATTTGATGAGTCGGTTTTGTTGTTTAACTTGTGTGGTGGTGATGAACTGTGATGGGTCAAATTGGAAATGATCACAATGGGTTAAATTGAGTACCCTTGAAAGGGCAGCGATAGTGTCAAAAGTGCCAATCCATTGTCTTTCTTTGGTACACTTATAATTTTAATAAATGGTGGTTTGGTATATCAATAGTTATTACTGGTAAAAAAAATTAATTTATATAGATATAATTTTTTTGACACAGTAAGGTATATCATTGATAATGAAATTTATTATTAATGCTATACCATATGTGACCGGTAGATATAATTACTATACTATTATCAATTTGTATTGAATTTCATACAAAATCTATATGATGCGGTAATTGTGTTACATTATGCCAGCCCTACTTAAAAATGTACATGAGGTTGTATTAAGAGAGAGCTATTCTTGTACATTACAATAACTTTACAGAAATTTATGCATCTGAAGAAAAAACTGAGATATGTATTTTAATTGATTATCATGTATGCCTTAAAATGTGAGGTACACATAAATTCATTCCTTATCATACATTCTAACAAGTGATTAATTTTCAAATTAAATATGTCCGTGTATAAGAATTTTTAAACTCGTTTCAACTATTTCAAACATGTGTTTTAAGACCACATATTAACCATACTATGAATGAAAAGAATAATAATTTGGATGAGAATCATTGCTTAATTTAATGCATGTTATAATTCAATTCTTTTTATTTATAAGTGTGTAACATAACCCTTATCTAAATACAATTTTCAGGAGTTAAATTTTACGATTTTTATTTGCTATGTTTGTTGTTGGTAAGTATTTTTTAACAAGTTTTTTGGTGTTTGTATCAATTTGCATGTATCTCGACTAATTTCTTCCCGGTCTTTTCAAACCATAACGCTTTATTAAAAAAAAAAACATAAATTTTGGGATTAAAAAATTCACAAGATATATATTACTTATAACTCAACCCTCAAAGTTTGGGTGTCCTGCACTCAAAATCCATTACCTATAATGAAGCACTTTATCATAGTATTTGTGATTCTCTGTAATGGTTGTGTTAGGCCATCTCCAATGGTGATTTCTATCTAACCAAATTTCTCTGATAGAAGAGCCAAATAGAAAAAATATGCTCCAATGATATTTTCTATCACCATTTCTATGTGATGTGGAAGGTGATTTACATTGGTAATTTCTATCACCATTTTTACATGTAGAAATTGTGATATAAATTCCCTATATGACATGGCACATTCTGATTGGGTATTTTAAGACCCACTAATTCTCTCTCTTCTTAATTACGTGACAAGTAAGGAAGAAATGCAAAAATAGAAATTACCATTAGAGACCATCTTTTCTATCATTTTCTACCTATGTGAATATATTGCCAATTAAATATAGAAATATTAAAAAATAATATTAACACATAGGATAGAAATAGAAAAATATAAATTATCATTGAAGATGGCCTTAGAGCCTCTCTAATAGGCATGTGTAAACCATGTCACATAAGATTTGTATAAAATTTACACATTGTGTATAATTTTTAATTCTCCAATGGTATTGTGTAAAACATGCCACATCATCTCTTATGTAAAATGGGTGTGTATTTTACACATACACCTGATCATTTTCTCTCTCCAACTCTTTACAAAAAATTCAAAATAGTATAAGTAAAAATAAAAAATATATTTTGTAATAAAACTTGCATTTTTGAATTCTACTAATCAAGATCTTTAAATCAATACTCACTTTGACTATTTAATTATAAATAAAAAATATTTTAAAAAAATGTTAAATATTATATATTTTATGTGTTTCCATATAATTAGTGCATCATAATCGTACACAAGACTATAAGTATGAACCATTGGAGCAAAAATGAGAATATGTATAATTTATGTATAAAACAATTTTTTATCAATTAAATGTTAATTATTTATTAGTTCATATATTTTTATATATTAATTTTACACATTACTATTAAAAATGTTCTAAATGAAAGGGTGGGCTTATTCAGAAACTTAATAATACTCTGGCCGTCCAGTCCACCTCAATCTCCCTCAGAACCATACTGCCATCCATCGCACATTTAAAACCCACCATTAATGCAAAGTAATAATCAAGTTATTATTAGACCATAACATCTCAGAAAATATATTGGTCGATATATAAAGTGTGCTTAAAGCACTAATCAATATATTTTTGAACAGTCGACATGACATTTAATTTAATATACTTACTGTTGTTTATTTAGTAATGCAAGACCATTAATGCCGGTAATAATTAAGTTATTAGACCATGACATTTCAAAAAATATATTGGTCAATATATGAAGTGTGCTTAAAACACTAATTAATATATTTTTGAATAGTCGACATGACATTTAATTTAATATACTTACTATTATTTATTTAGTAATGCAAGACCACTAATGCCAAGTAATAATCAAGTTATTCGACCATGACATTTTAAAAAATATAGGAGTCAGCATGTATAGTGCGCTTAAAACACTAAGTGATATATTTTTGGACAGTGGACACGTTATTTAATATCTCAATCATTTAATTTAATATACTTATTATTATTCTTAATCTACTGTTATAAAGTTATTATTGTGATTACTTTATGATTGATTTGGTGTTTCTATTGAAGTGGAAATCAATCAAAGTGTATAAAAACAAGCTTAGACACTTCGTAAAATAACCCTCGAAACAAAAACGTAATGCAAGAGTCTCCCCCCACCTATCACGGACAGAATTCGACCCTCACCCAAATTACAAGAGGGATACAGTGAACTTCTAGGTTTTTGGTGAGTAAGAAGGATATAATGGGCCGTGTATGTCTAAATTAGTGAAGTCCAAAATTCAACAGGGCCTAAAATTACCTCCCTCTCGTAGGCCATTCTATATAAAGAACTCAATTTGGCATTTTGTTTTTATAGAGATTATGGGTAAGGTAAAATATTTTTCACCGTAAAGACACTATTTTTATCTAGGTCTGTCAATAGATCGGATTTGTATTCGAATTTGATCTGAACCCTATCCATTTAATTGAATATAGATTGAGAATTTTGATCCATATATCTAAATATGATCTGAACCCGTTAGGCATTTGATTAACAAATCGAATATGAATATATATCGATCCAATCTGTTTGAAATCTGATCCGACGTAAGACACACATTTATGCTTAAGTTTATCATTATTTATATTTATCACCTTATTAATACACTTATAAACAATAAATATAACATAAAAAGTATTAAATAAGTTTGTTTTTACAAGAAAATAAAAAATTTGATTGTTGCTAGGCTTAACCTTTATGTTAGTTTCATTATTTTTTTATATACTTACAAACTAAATATAATATAATTAAAATTTTAAACGAATTGGATATACTCCGATCCGAATCCAATCTGAACAAATTTAGATATGGATCAATGTTTTGGTGACCCGTTACTTGATCCGATCCAGTTTAGATCCAAAAACTTTAACAAATATGAATTTAGTTTTACCCTAATTCGATCCAAATTCAGTCTGTTGATAGGCCTGCTTTTATCAAATACATACAACTTTATTCTTTACCTTTTATTTTAGTAATAAGAATATATTGTAATGTTTTTGCAGCATAAGAATACTTACATGTTTTTGTATAAGTCATTTATACTCTTACAACGCAATTTTGTTTCCCTCTCATCCATGATAGTTGCTAGATTTCCCTGTCGCAACTAGAGGTGTTAAAGTCAATCTGAAAACCGATCGAACAAACCAAACCGATCCGGACCGATCAGCAAAATCCCGAACAAAAAAAAAACCGAAACCGAAAACAAAGAAACCGAACCGAAACCGAAAAGTTTGGTTTGGGTTTGGGGTAAGCTAGTCTAAAACCGAACTAAACCGAACCGAACCGAATTATGTATAAGAAAACAAAATGTTAATATATACTTTAAGGACACACGTTAATTATACTATAATACAAAAAATATGACATTTTTATAAGAATATATTTCTTATTAATTGCATATTATGATAATCTTAAAAAAATAGTCATTAGTGCATGCCTTTATTATTTAATTAACTACATAATGCTAAGATTTTTTTATCACATACATGATAGAAAAATAATTCATCATTTTATTTAATGTATTTCATTCTTATAAATGTACAAATAAAATTGTAATTAAATAGAAAATATGGTATTTATATGTTGCTCCTTGTTTCTAAAAAATAATCAATTTAATTTGAATATAAATCATTATTACATTACTATTAGTATTATATTTTTATGTTAAATTGATTTAAAAAAAATATATGTCAAAACCGAATAAAACCGAACCGAAATCGAACCAAAAAGTTTGGTTCGAGTTTGGATTTCGAAGATTTAGAAACCGAAACCGAACCGAACTTTTATATTTGGTTTGGGTTTGGGGTACCTTGGTTTCTACCCCGACCGAAACCGAAAACACCCCTAGTACTCGCAACCACAACCTTTAAGCTCTAAAGATTTAATAATGGCGATAAAATTTGAATAATCTTGAAAACTGGGCCTTAAATTTTCTGCCTCTATAGGCTAGTGGCAAAGCCCACTTGAACTTGAAAGAGATTCTAAATTCGAGTTTCATCAAGAGGGGTTCGGGATAACCCTTTGGGATAGACTTTGTTAGTGGTTAAAGGAAAATACTTAAACTTTCTTCTTCTTTTTTCAATAACAAAAAAGATGTCAATTGAACCCTCTTTTTTTGAATTTTTTTTA
Source organism: Lonicera japonica (assembly GCA_021464415.1). Classification (NCBI taxonomy): domain Eukaryota; kingdom Viridiplantae; phylum Streptophyta; class Magnoliopsida; order Dipsacales; family Caprifoliaceae; genus Lonicera; species Lonicera japonica. The sequence goes on from CM038463.1 coordinate 22,433,047, forward strand.
TATTATATTATGTCATATCATATCATATCATATAATATAAGAAAATGATACTATAAATGAATCATTGACTTTAAGAACAATAAATATCGTCTATTTCTAGATATATGAATTTTTCTTTATGAAACTTGGTGTAAAATGTAAATCATCTCCCCAAAAAATTCAAACGGTAAGTGGGTGTATGAAGCTATGATATATGTGTTTATTTTTGTTCTTTGAAATTTTATTGACTATATTACCAACTTTTAAATTGAAGGGTTTTTTTTTATATATAAAATTTAGTGGAGGTGATCTACTACTCATTATACAAATCATACACACTAAGTTTCATAAAAAAATTTATATGTTTACCCCTCGAAATATACATGCACCTATTGTTCTTAAAGTAAAGGATTTCCTTACAAAAGTATTTTCGTATAAGTGTATATATATATAATATAAAGTAGTAGAGTCATTATAAGGTTTTTAAAAAGTTTGGAGCCTTTCTTTAATAAATAAAAGTGAAAAAAGTGAAAGAAAGAAATAAGTTATTTATGCGGCTAGTACTCTTCTTCTCCTCTTTTGTCTAAGTAAAAAGTTTTCCACTTCCTTATTTCTTTTCTCCTCTTCACGTCTAGTACTCCAAACCCACTTCCTCCGTAAATTCTCCATTAACCTCCGCGGCTCTTCATCTTTATGGCCTTTCATTGTTCTCACCCTCTCTAGCTCTCCCTATCTAAAACCTCTGCCAGTCAAGGTTATTTATTTAGTTTAATACTTTAATAAATCTTGGTAGTTTTTGTTAATTTTGTGCTCTATGGTGAACACCTGATTTCACAACCCTCGCATAACCCTAAATTTTGAAAACATCATAAGTATTGAGTTCAGAACTCACTAGGATATTGAAAAATCCAAATGTCCTATCCATGCATAGAAATACCTAATACGGGAAGGTTTAGGGACCAACAAAGGCCCCTTTTGTTGCACGACTTCCTTGGCCAAGCCGTGTACCACCGTTTGACTGTTAACACCACCTTGGTGTTACTCGACACCTGTTTTCTGGTCATGCGACACCTAGTTTTCCCACTCGCATGGCACCATTCTTTTAGGCCAATGTCAAGCAACAATAGAGTTTAACTAGTATAAATAGCATCCCACCCCTTAGATTCATGGAATCAATTTTTTCGCAAGAGAGTTCTAATTAAATATTCAAAATTCTTAATAATTTAGTGTCTTTTTGGAAGGAACTTCTGGCAAAATTGTGCACCCTTTTAAGTAAGAAAAAAAAATACTAAAAAGAGTCCACGTTTCTGAAGAATCCCTATGGTAAAAATTGTGTTACTTTTTATCAAGCAATTATTGATGAAAATATCTAGAGGTAAGGATCAAGTGCTCACTAAAGGTTTTTCCGCTAGACTTTATCTCTATTATTTATATATAATTAGAGTGCAATTCCATATCTAATAAGTTCTCAAAAGATCTAAATTTTTTTCAAGATTTACATTAAACTAACACAATACGAGATATTTAGTATAGTTATCTGAGTAAACTGTACTGAATAATCTCACACTTTCAAAAACTATAAACCAATTTGCCACGTGTACTGAACTTTGACCAAACCAAAAACATCAGGATACAAAGGCAATACATGATTTTCACCCTTCCCTAAATTCCACAGACAGCACAAACAGTTAGTTTTTCAACAGACATTCTTCGAACAGCAGTAGAATATTAATAAAAGCATGCATTCCAAAATAGAATAAACACATAAAACCATTAGAGATTGAAAGGGCGGAGCGTGTAGCTAACACTTTTCTAATCTATAACATAGTTTCCAACTCAATCTGTTGGGGAAACTAAAGAACTATGCTCTTATGTGTGGACATTATATTTATAAATTTTGTATATTGCATGCTTTACTGCGTTCCCTACATGTCTTCTCTGAGCCTTTACGTGGTGCTATCACTTTTACTTTGCAATCTTGAGTTAAAGCCACTCCAGGCTCCCAACGATAAACGTAGACATATGCTTAAGGCTCCAATGGACATACAAAACTAGGTTGTTTTCCTGCCATGGCTTTTAATATTGACATATGAAGAAACTTTTTTCTGAATGATGTTTTTTTTCAAAAGATCTATACACACCAAAAGCAAAAATCATAAATACCAAAAGACTGCTATTTTGCACACACCACTATCTTGCATAATTTACGAGTGTGAATTTTATCCCAAACCTCAAAAATACTATAAGTGAGTAGGGAGGTGAGTAAGGAGTTCGCTTTCGGGCGCAAAAAAAACTGAAATCACTTATTTATATGTACTAGTCGTAAGCAAATTGTGCAAACTAAGGCCTTTCATGAGGAATATAAATTTGTTGACCCTCCTCTAAAGAGGGCCATGGTAACCCTTGCATTTAATTGGTGGATGCAATAAAAACTATGAGGCTCATAATAATTATTTTATTATTATTATTTTATTATATCCATTAATCAAATGCAAGGGTCACTATGACCCTATTTAGAGTATGGTCAACAAATTCTTACTCATTTCATGTGTGCCTCTCACCCAGGTACCAACAACTAACAAGTATGGCTAAAGGCCGACAAATTTTGGCGGTAGAAACTCACATTGAGATTTCTCCTAATGATTTACCTTACAGTTTTCCATAAAAAACAACACAAGAGGAACAATATTTTTAATTTCCTAAAAGTCAAAACTAAGAAAGAATCGAGTTGCCACATGAAACACAAGTTCAATCTTATATTAAGACTATGTGGCTGATTACACGTAAACATTGTGAAAGGTATCAGTTTAAATTAAAAATAAAAAAGTAGTGAGTGGTTGGCGTTGTGTTAAACTATTTTAGGGAGAAGCAACCCTTACTGCGGTTTACACCATTAATCGTCATCCAATTCCTGCCTTCCAAAACAATCCCTTTCTGAAAGGCTCTATGGCATTCCACCAAACTATAATCTTCTAAAAGTATTTGGATCTGCTTGTTTTTTCATGCTCCAACCTTATGAACATTCCAAACTTGAACCTCGCTCCCAACTATGTTACTTCTTTGGTTATGGGATATAATATAAAGGTTACCGTGTTAGATCTTGTTGGTTTTAAATAACCATAAACCCTAGGATTGATCATGTCGTATCACCAAGAATCAATAAATTAATTTGCGGAAGCGTACCTGAATCCATAGCGTGTGTTTGTAGCCGATTGGTTGGTCTTCCAGATCAACACGTATTTCTTTAGAGAATCCTTTATACCTTCTCTGTGCTCTCTGTGATGATGGAGGCTCAACAGGAACAAGAAACATACGTATAATCTGGGGACAATAACCACAATATATATAGATAGTAAACCCTACTATCTCTTTAGTATTTCTATTTTAGCCCATCATAAAAATAGAATTACTCTTAAGTATCTACACATTAAAGGCCCACACCCTATCAGATACATTTAAGCCCAAATAACTTAAACTTTATTTGATCACTTTTAAAGTGGGCTTAACCATTCGACATCCATAACACATAATTGTTTCACATATAAGCCCAATGTTGGATTAAGGATCCAACAATCTCCCACTTGGGCTATATGTGTAACCTTATAATTATGTATTGTAAATTGAGCTCATCTTTGCTGTCATTACTGAAATGTATCTATATCCAATCCGGTCCATCAATCATATCAACATAGGATCAAAGCGGCCTTCGTTACACTTGACGTAACTCGACCCATCAATGGTCACACATGTCGATCTAACTGAATGACGTGGATCATGATGTGGATGTGTAGCATGAAAATTACATGCATTGTGATCTTAACATGCCTATTTTCAACTGGTCCTCCTGAAACCTTAGTGAGACCAAACCATATCCAAAATCAGAGTGTAAATAAACTAAACTTTATTTCTGCAGAAAATACCTTTAAATATCCTTAAACTAAAACAACCAAAATATGTCTATATAATAGAAACACTAAAATTACAAACTCCCACTAAAACTGAATATCCTGAAAGGATATGACACCCATACGAGCAATGTGCTCATGAAACACTTTGGGTGGCAGTCCCTTAGTAAGCGGATCCGCAACCATAGAGTTTATACCGTTGTGTTCTATAGACAACTGTCCACTCTGAACTCTTTCTTTGACAACTAGAAACTTGATATCTATATGCTTAGATTTTGTCGAGCTCCTGTTGTTCGTGGAATATAGGACTGCTGACTTATTGTCACAAAATAACTTAAGTGGTCTTTCAACACTATCCACTATCTTCAATCCCGTGATAAAATTCCGTAGCCATATTCCGTGGTTGGACGCCTCATAACATGCTATGAACTCTGCTGCCATGGTAGAAGAGGCTATAAGAGACTGTTTAGCACTCTTCCAAGAGATAGCTCCCCCAGCCAGCAGAAAAACATAACCCGACGTAGATTTCATACTATCTTGGCATCCAGCAAAATCGGAGTCAGTATACCCAACGATCTCAAGCTGATCTGTCCTCCGATATGTGAGCATGTAGTCTTTTGTTCTCTGTAAGTAACGCAATACCCGTTTTGTTGCTTTCCAGTGGTCCATTCCTGGATTGCTTAAGTATCTGCTTAGCATCCCAACAATGTACGCAATATCCGGACGTGTACATACCTGAGCGTACATCAGACTCCCCACTGCTGATGCATAAGGAATCTTTTGCATTTCCTTTTCCTCAAAATCATTCTTAGGGCACTGACTAATACTAAACTTATCTCCCTTAGCCACAGGGGTATCACCTGGTTTACAATCATGCATGCCATATCTCTTGAGAACCTTTTCGATATAGCCCTTTTGTGATAATCCTAAAGTACCCTGAGAGCGATCTCGATGTATCTGTATGCCTAACACAAAAGAAGCGACACCAAGATCTTTCATCTCAAAATTCTTAGTCAGAAATCTCTTAGTTTCGTGCAATATGCCTATATCGTTGCTGGCAAGCAAAATGTCATCGACATATAAAACCAGAAAAATATACTTACTCCCACAAAACTTATGGTATATGCAATTATCAACCAAATTCATCTTAAAACCAAATGAGATGATTACTTGATGAAACTTGAAATACCATTGTCGAGATGCTTGCTTGAGCCCATAGATGGATTTCTTAAGTTTGCAGACTATATTCTTTGGGTCTCCCACCACAAAGTTTTCTGGTTGCACCATATAGATCATCTCATCAATGTTACCATTGAGAAATGCCGTATTTACATCCATCTGATGTAACTCAAGATCGAAATGCGCCACTAATGCCATTATAATCCTAAAAGAATCTTTCGAGGAAACCGGAGAGAAAGTTTCTTTATAGTCGATGCCTTCCTTTTGTGTAAAGCCTTTTGCAACAAGACGAGCTTTGTACCTTTCCACATCACCTTTCGAATCCCTCTTGATCTTAAATATCCATTTACAACCAATGGGTTTCGCACCTTCTGGCAATGGGACAAGATCCCATACGTCATTGTCCTTCATGGACTTAATCTCCTCATTCATGGCATCAATCCACTTCTGAGAATTAGAACTTTCCATGGCTTGACGGAAGTTGATCGGATCATCTTCCATCACTCCAATGTTAACCTCATGTTCCTGGAGAAATACAATATAGTCATCTGGCACCGCACTTCTCCTTTCTCTAGTAGATCTCCTTAATGGCATAGGTTCTTGAGGTGGTAGAGTTTGTTCTTCTGGAACAATTTCTTGAATGGGAGGTTCTCTGATGTTATCTTGATTTGTGTCTTGAACAAAGTCAGGAATGGAAACCTGATCAATGCCAATGGCACCTGTGGGAATATTAACATATTCCTCTTCAAAGACAAAATCTCTGACTGTATCTCCCCCCTCAAAATCTACTTCCTCAAAGAACCGGGCATTTCCCGATTCGAAAATCGACTTAGTCGTGGGATCGTAAAACTTGTACCCCCTAGATCTTTCAGAATATCCAACAAAATAGCAACTCACTGTTTTTGAGTCCAGTTTTTTCTCATTAGGCCTATAAGGCCTTGCCTCAGCTGGACATCCCCAAGTGTGTAAGTGCTTTAAACTAGGCTTCTTACCTGTCCAAAGCTCATAATGGGTTTTAACAGTTGCTTTAGTTGGAACCCTGTTAAGGATATATGCTGCAGTTTTAATTGCTTCTCCCCAGAGTGATTCTGGTAAGGTGGAATGACAAATCATACTCCTTACCATGTCCTTAAGCGTCCTGTTTCGTCTTTCAGCAACACCATTCATAGTGGGTGAACCCGGCATGGTGTACTGTGGGACGATACCGCATTCCTCTAGGAACTTAGCAAACGGCCCTGGACGTTGTTCACCTGAACCGTCATATCTACCGTAGTACTCACCACCACGATCAGATCTGACGCTTTTAATTTTCTTGTTGAGTTGGTTCTCAACTTCAGCCTTAAAATTTTTGAACATATCCAGTGACTGGGACTTTTCATGAAGGAGGTATATGTAGCCATATCTGGAAAAATCGTCTATGAACGTTATAATATATTGTTGACCATTCCAAGCAACTGTTGGAAATGGCCCACAAATGTCTGTATGTATAAGTTCTAAGACGTCCGAAGTCCTGTTGGCTTCAAATCTCCTCTTATTGGTTTGTTTTCCCTTTATACAGTTAACACAAATATCAAAATTTGTGAAATCTAAGGGATTTAGAATTTCGTTTGACACAAGTCTCTCTATTCTCCGTTTGGAGATATGACCTAATCTCCTGTGCCATAACGTAGCTGAATTTTCAGTGGTTAATTTTCTTTTTACACCTCATGTACTTAATTGCAGAGATTCATTAAATGAAGCATTTGTATCAATTGAATAAAGATTATCATAATATGACAAAGAACCGGAACCAACCAATTTTGAATCATGAAACAAACTAAATTTTCCATCACTGAATGAACAAGAATATCCAGATTTATCCAAAGCAGAAATAGAAATTAAATTCCGTCTAAAAGACGGTACAATAAATGTTTCATTTAAATCCAAATAAAATCCAGTCTTTAATAATAATCTAAATTTTCCTATTGCTTCAACTTGAACTGTCTTGCCGTCACCTACATAGATGTGTCTTTCACCATCATTTGGCTTTCGACAATGGAGGCAACCCTGCATAGACACACTGATGTGAGTTGTTGCACCAGAATCTATCCACCACGTGTGTCTAGGTACCGAAGTTAAATTAACCTCAGAACAAACCAAATTAAGAAACATACCCTTCTTAGCACGCCATGCGTGAAAGTTGGTGCAATGCTTCTTTATGTGTCCTTTAGCTCCACAAAAGTAACATCCAGTACTTTTCGGTTCCCCCGGTTTCTTTTCTTGTTTCTTTTGTGGTGCCACGTCTGCAGCTTCTTTATTCTTCTTTCTTTTCTTCCCCTTGTCCTTACTTTTAGAGGTTGAGGCAATATGAGCACTTTTTACCTTATCTTGCTTTAGCCTTTCTTCTTCTTGAACACAGTATGAGATGAGCTCATTTAGAGACCAAGTCTCTTTCTGACAATTGTAGCTCACCTTAAACTGGCTAAACTGTGTTGGAAGAGATATCAAAACTAAATGCACCAGCAAGTCCTCAGAGAGTTCTAGCTTAAGTGCTCTTAATTTTGAAGTAAGATGAGATATCTCCATAATATACTCTCCTATATTACCCTTACCCTTATACCTCATTGAAAGTAGGTTTGTCAAGAGCGTACCTATTTCAGCCTTTTCGTTCTTGACAAACCTTTTTTCAATGTCTGCAAGGAACTCCTTAGCTGTGGTTATCTTTTCAGATATTGTGCCTCTGAATGCTTCCGGAATGGCTTTTTTCATAATCATGAAACACATGCGATTTGATCTATCCCACTTCTCTTAGATCTTTTCTCTCTTCAGGAGTACTTTTATCCGTAAGAGATGGGGGAGAATCAATCATTAACGCAAGGTCAAGATCCATGACTCTCAGAACTATCTGAAGGTTCTCTTGCCATGATTTAAAATTTGTGCCATTTAACATAGGAATAGAGTTGATGCTAGCAGTAATATTAGCAGAAGTATTCATAGCTGAATCCACAGAAAACAATAATAAATAAACATAACAAGCTCACATAAATTCTAAAACAAATATAATAAATTCAAATAAAGGTAATTCCCATCTCAAGATACCGGGTGCTCCATTAATATTTTATCTTTGGATAAAAAATACTAACTTGCAATTGCTATCTTGTAGTAGTAATCAAACACTGATAATAAAGGTATGTCGAATAATAAATCTTCCTTTGGGCCGATTTATTGTTCACATAAAAAAACTGAATAATTATCACATGTTTATTACCATGAGTGTACATGCAATTCTGTTAAAAGTCAACCTTCCTTTGGGCCGGTCAAAATTCACATAAATTACAAGTACAAAACCATTTATAAATTAAAATAAATTAATCTCCACGAGAGAGGTCACTTTGGCGACATGTCGCGTCAATTAATTCGTCTCAAAATATATATACTTAATTATACCAATATTTGAATTTAAACTGATTGGGTCAAAATTTATTGGATTATATACCCATATCCATATCTTAACCCATATAATCCAAAAACTTAAACTCAAAGAAAATATATGTATATACGCGTACCATACAATACATAAAACTTTAACTTAAAGCAATAAATAATATATAAATAAAGTACACATATAAGTATGAATTTAATCATGACAGCACCCATCGTCCTTTTCTATAATAACAGTAACTTAACTTTAATATATATATATATATATATATAAAGTACACCTATATATTATATAAAGTACATGAACATATATATAATCCTGGGGCCTCGCTAAACTTTTAAATAAAGTACTGAATCTATCGATCAATCCATCCTGCCAAATCTTTTTTTTTTTTTAATCATAAAACGAACATCATGACCTTAACCCATTCGGCAGTCACACATCAAAAAAACAGCATCTGAATCTTATCAATGTCAATATGACATATCACACAAATATATATATATATATATATATAAATTAACTTATCTATGTGTATAATAACAGCAACTGAATCCAAACAGTATATATAAAACAATCATGTATGTACATCTAATCAATATATATATGTGCGCTGAATCCAAAAGGTATATATATATATCCGATCAATATAAATATAAAACAACTGCATATAAATATCTGATCTGATCGAATATATACACTAATGACTAATCAATAGATCTAAAATAAATCAATTCTCAATGATTTAACATGAAGATCGCTCTGATACCACTTGTTAGATCTTGTTGGTTTTAAATAACCATAAACCCTAGGATCGATCATGTCGTATCACCAAGAATCAATAAATTAATTTGCGGAAGCGTACCTGAATCCATAGCGTGTGTTTGTAGCCGATTGGTTGGTCTTCCAGATCAACACGTATTTCTTTAGAGAATCCTTTATACCTTCTCTGTGCTCTCTGTGATGATGGAGGCTCAACAGGGACAAGAAACATACGTATAATCTGGGGACCATAACCACAATATATATAGATAGTAAACCCTACTATCTCTTTAGTTTTTCTATTTTAGCCCATCATAAAAATAGAATTACTCTTAAGTATCTACACATTAAAGGCCCACACCCTATCAGATACATTTAAGCCCAAATAACTTAAACCTTATTTGATCACTTTTAAAGTGGGCTTAACCATTCGACAGTCCACAACACATAATTGTTTCACATATAAGCCCAATGTTGGATTAAGGATCCAACATACCAGTGTTGGGATCCTATTTCAAAACAACTTCTTGTGTCGTGTCATGTCATATTTTGAGAACACAAAATGTTTTCAACAATTTTTAAATTTCAGATCACCACCGATAACCCTCTTTCATTCTTCACTAACTCCACTATTGATCTCTATCCCCCTGCCTCGTCTATCCCACCTTCGAACACAATAAATTACCATGAATAAACTCATGAGGCTAGTCCATCCAGTGACACCCCTTCCACAGATTCTAATTCGTCTACCACCACCACCACCACCACCACCACCGCTCAACTAGATGATCCGCCTTTTGGGATGACAATGAAATTTTTTAATAATGTTGCTTCGCCCAACAATCTTGTTATTCAATCATATCCTCCTCGTTAGTCTACTCGGGTAAGACAACTACCTTATCATCTTCGTGATTACCATTGCTATTCTACCATACTTTCGTACAATGAACCATCTACTTATAAAGAGGCTAGTTCTAACCCATTATGGTAGCAAACTATGTCTGAAGAGTTGCAAGCCTTAGAGAAAACTCAAACTTGGGAATTAGTCTCCATTCCCCCAAGAAAGACAGTTGTTGGATACAAATAGGTTTATAAAATCAAAACCAAATTCGATGTATCCAGTGATTGATATAAAGTCCGGTTTATAGCAAAAGGTTTTAATCAAGAATACGACATCGATTATGAGAAAACCTTTGCTCATGTTACTCGGTTAACCTTAGTTAGAAGTCTTATTACTATTGTAGCTGTTAGAAAATGGGACCAATTTCAAATGGATGTGAAAAATGCATTTCTCAATGATGATATTTCTAAAGAAGTTTATATGAAACCTCCTCTAGGGCTTCCCCATTCCACATCTCAAGTCTGCAAGCTTCACCGTGCCTTATATAATCTCAAAGAAGCTCCTCGTGCTTAGTTTGAAAAATTCAATTTCACAGTTCATAAATTGGGTTTTACCTCTAGTCCTCATGATTATGGTCTTTTTATCAAAAAACGTATGGGTCGGCATCACACTTCTCATTCTTTTTGTGGATGACATGATCATTACTGGGAATGATGTTTATGGAATTGCTGAACTTAAACAATCTTTAAGTCATTATTTCGAGATAAAGGACCTTGGCTGCCTTAATTACATCATAGGACTTAAAGTTTTATATGATTCAGCTGATTATTATTTCTCCCAGGCTAAATATGCTTAAGATATTCTCACTCGTGCTAGACTCACCGACTTTAAAACTGCTCTTACACTGCTAGAAACGAATTTCTAGCTTACTCCTCTTGATAGTACTGTCCTTAGCGATGCCACCTTGTACTGTCAGATAGTTGGTAGTTTGGTCTATTTTATCGTCACTTGTCCAATATTGCTCATGATATCTACATTGTTAGTCAGTTTATGTCTACTTTGCGGTCTACTCCTTATGTGGATGTTCTTCGCATTCTTTGCTACATCAAAGGTACCTTGTTCCACGGCCTTCATTTTTCATACAAATCCTCTTTGGAGCTACGTGCCTACTTTGACTCTGACTGGGCCGGAGATCCTACCGATAGGCGTTCAACCATATGGTACTTTATTTTCTTGGGAGATTCCCTTATATCTTGGAGCAGCATGAAACAATCCTTGGTCTTTCGCTTTAGTACAGAAGCAGAATATCGTGCTCTTGCTAACACCACTCAAGAACTTATCTGCCTCAGATGGCTACTCTCGGATAAGGGAGTCTCTCAACACCTTCCAACAACCCTTGGTTGTGATAATAGAAATGTTATTCAAACTGCTCACAAAGATTTTTTCATGAACGAACAAAACATATTGGGATTGATTGCCATTTTATTTGCCAGCATGTCATTATCAATGCCATTCACCTCCTATCTATCGCCTCTGAAGATCAGCCTGCAGATCTCTTCACCAAAGTTCATTCGCCTGGCTTTTTTCATGATCTTCTTTCCAAAATTAAACTGGTTTTCCATTTACCACCTTAAGTTTGAGGGGGGATGTTAACATATACTGTGTTCACATGTATACCATATTCATAGAGTTGACATTCCTCTATCCTTAATTGGGGATTGTAGCATAATTAGGTGATTGTGTTACCTTAATTGTAGATTCTCTTAACCATATATAAGGGCTCTCCTTGTATCATTCTACATTATCAATTCAATACCTATATCTTTCTCTCATCTCTCTTAACACAATGAAGCACAGATATAGGTGGGGGATTCGAGTGTGACGCGATTCAGGTGCGACGATTCGAGAATTTTCAAAAAAACAGGATGAGGGTGCGGCGGTTAATAAAATAATAATAATAATAATATAAATTAGTTAATTAGATTGTATGTCTAAGAATTACCTATAATCAACAATGATGGAGATAAACTGATGAAGTAAGAAGGGTTTGCTCACTTTTCCCATTTGTGTTTGATCGTGTTTGGTGAAGAGTCGTATGTGAGAAGAGTAGAAGACCGAGAAAGTAATGTGATCCTTTTGAATAATTTGTGAGGTAATATTATATATATATATATGTATGTATAATGTTAAAAGTTAAAAGGATAAAACTTAAAGGTTAAAAATACTTTTCTTTTTTTAAAAAAGTCAATTAAAAATCTTTTTTCTTTTTTAAAAAAGTCAATTTTAATTAAAAAAAAGAGAAAAATGATTATTCCCGAATCCCTCACAAATCCTCAACAAATCTTAAATGAATCAAAAATTAAAATTAAACAATTAATTCCGAATCTCCTTTGGTGCGAATCAGTGCCGAATCAGGGTTGCACCCACACCCGATTTGTACCCAGCTGAATTTGTTGACCCTTTAGAAGAATATGTACTTCATAGCTTGATATCTAAGAAAAAAAATACTCCAACACCCAACTTTGTAAACTCTTGTAATAAAGAATAAAATATATATATATATATATATATAAAATCATGAAAGATATATTTCTAGCCAAAATATAAGAATGAAAAATACAAACTAAGAAAATAATAATGAAATATTGTAAACTACTGTGTGAAAAGTAATTAAAAGAAAACAAAAGTTAAAAAGCCAAAATATAAGAATGGAAAATAGAAACCAAGAAAATAATAGTGAAATATTGTAAACTATTGTGTAAAAACAAAAGTTAAAAAGTGATTAAAAGAAAAGAACAATTTTGTAAATTCTTGTGTAAATAAAAAAATACATATGAAAAAAATAATAATGAAAGATATATTTCTTAAATAAAAATAAAATAATATATCTGGAAAAAGAATAATGAAAGATATATTTCTTAAATAAATAATAAAATAAATATATACGAAAAATAATAATGAAAGATATATTTCTTAAAGAAAAAAAAAACAATTATCTAATCTAATAGTCTATATATATAATGGGAGGAGTGAGAAGCTTTTTACGTGAGTCTATCACGTGTACTTACTTTATTTTTGAATTTATTTCATAATAATTGTTTTCGTTAATTATTTGCCTATTATAATAATTCTTCTTTTATATGCTAAACACTAAATCCTAATACATCAGTGTTACTAGTTTGGAATTCCATTCATCTTTATCTCAATAATTACTACAAATTAATTTAATCGTTACTCCTTTTCCTCTTCTTTTTGTCTCCTTTTTTTACCCACTCCTTTCCATTTATATTTCTTGCCCTCTTATGTAACTTCTTCATCGAATTCTAAAATGGAAAAATAAATTGACAATTTAAAGAGAGCTTTATATCTTGACATTGAATTCAATTTATTTTTCTCCTAAATCGAAATTAATGTTTTCAATTTCAATTAGCTGCTTAATTTCTCTCTCCTAATTTATTTGTTTTAAAAATTATGCTCAAAATAAAAGGATGCCCACCCACTTTACTTTTTTAATTACTCTCTCCTTATTTCAGTAAGTTGCTTCCTTTTCGCCAATCATGTTTTATGCTGGCTTATTGAAGATGGAGTTATAAGAAAAGAAGGGGACATCTTATAAGTGGGTAAACATACATAAAAAAATTCAAGTTTGATGTTGTTTGTGTTGTATTAATTGGAGTTTTGTTAATTGTTGCATTCTCACTTCAACTTTGAAAAAGTGTTGTTCCCTCCATTGACCAAGATTTGTTGTTCATTCCCATTGGGCAGTTAAACAAAATTACAAAATTCTCATCTTGCTCATCTCTCATTTTACATAGATGATCATGTTAAGAATGTAAACGCTTAGCTCAATAATCAATGTACTTCAATTATTTTAAATATAATTTATTTGAATTGACCATGTTTGCCTATTTATATACTTCTGAAAAGTTCGTTTGAGATTTTTTTCTATAATTTTGGTACATATTATTACCAAAAGGTTGAATATTAATTTATTAGATACACGAAAGAGGTGTATGGGTATGTGTTTATTCGAGATTTCAAATTATTAAAATATATTTTTGTATGTCGCACATATTTAAAAATTTTAAAAGCTTAAACGATCTAAAGTATTTTAGATAATGGTAAAGCACCCGTGCATCCAACTGGTTGCGATGCACAGCTACATGTATATTCTTAAAATGCTAGTAAAAAAGGAATATATATTTCTGAAATAAAAATAAAAAAATATATAAAAATTAGTGACTAAAATCTAGTGAAAAAAGAATATATATTTCATTTTCAAAAGAAGAAGAAGAAAGTAAAGCACCCGTCGGTTGTGATGCACAGGTTGTACGTATATTCTTAAAATGCTAATAAAAAAATAATATACATTTTTTAAATAAAAAATACATGTATGTTGAAAAAGGAATATATATTACTTTTTTTTAAAAGGAGAGAATATATATTTCTTATTTAGGTTGCATGTATATTCTTAAAATGCTAGTAAAAAAAGAATATATATATTTTTAAATAAAAAATACACGTATATTGGAAAAAGAATATATATTTTGTTTTTTTTAAATGAGAGAATATATATTTTTTAGAACCTTAAAATGCTAGTAAAAAAAGAATATATATTTCGTTTTATTTTCAAAAAAAAGAGGAGAATATATATTTCTTATTTAGGTTGCATGTATATTCTTAAAATGCTAGTAAAAAAAAGAATATATATTTTTAAAATAAAAAATACACGTATATTGAAAAAAGAATATATATTTCATTTTATTTTTTTTTATAAAAAAAGGAGAGAATATATATTTTTTTGGACCTTAAAATACTAGTGAAAAAAGAATATATATTTTTTAAATAAAAAATACTTCAATTTAATATATTTCCTTTTTTTTTTTAAAAAAGGAGAGAATATGAATATATATTTCTTATTTAGGTTGCATGTATATTCTTGATAGTAAAAATAAAAATTGGTGGCTGTGGGGTTCGAACCCACGCGCACTTATGTGCAGAAGATCTTAAGTCTTCCCCCTTAACCACTCGGGCAAACCACCTGTCAATCTTAAAATTACAAGAAAATATATAAATAAACTATTACCATAATGCCAATAGGATATCAAGAGAAACATCTAGAACTACCATTCTCCCACATTTAACCCTTTCTCTCTCCTCCCCAATCTTCATCTCCCCCAATCACAAACCCTAGAAATCAAAACAAAACAAACCAAATCAATCAATCAGTATCATCAATGGCGGAGCACTTGGCTTCGATCTTTGGGACCGAGAAGGACAGGGTGAACTGCCCGTTCTACTTCAAAATCGGAGCTTGTAGGCATGGCGATCGGTGTTCGAGGCTCCACACAAAGCCTAGCGTTAGCCCTACTCTTTTGCTATCTAACATGTATCAACGACCTGATATGATTACCCCTGGTGTTGATGCTCAGGGCCAACCTATCGATCCTCGAAAGATGCAGGAGCACTTTGAGGTACACATTTAGATATTATATGTAGAATCTATTCTATATGTGCGTATAATTGCGCTAATAGTGTGGTTATTTTTGAGATTTTTGCTGCCTTTTACTGGATTTGGATTTGGATTTGGATTTGCTGTTGATTGTGTTTACATTCGTTTGTTCAATCGGATATATTGTTATGTAAAATCTATATGTTTAATTGCATTAATATTGTTATATTATTTGTTCATTTTTGTGATTTTTTTTTGCTTTGCAGTGAATTATGATTTGAAATTGGTGTTCATTGCGTTAAGTATGAACTACACATATTTATACTTTGGTATTGGAATCTATATTTGCTTGTAATTGCGTCAATAGCACTTATTTTGAATGGTTCTTCTTTTGAGATTTTTTTTGGATTTGATATTGCTGTAAATTACGTTTAATGTGTGCCTGTTTAATCGGAGATTCTTTGTGGAACAATAGAGAGTATTAGGACTTTTTTGATTTTGGAACAATTGAGAGACTAATAATTGGAATGATTTTGATTTTGTTAGGTATCAGAAATATTTTTGATTTGGCAAGGTTTTGGATTCCTTCGCATGAGGTTAGGTTAATGTATGCGTAGTTCTCGGGCTTGGGGATGATAGTGATATCTCTTTGCAACTGAATTAATTCTAAGAACACATGAGTTTTTTCAACTAGACGACAGTTAAGGATTTCGAGCTGTGATTATGATATTCCTATGATTGATGCCCTCTTGACACCCGTGCACCCATACATGGGCACAGACACTCTAGTATACCAGTTGGTTGCCAACCATAATTGATGTAAAGATAGCAAAGAGAGGTAACGGGAGATAGGTGTTATGATTCTGAATTAAGGTCGGGGTTATGATTCTGAATTAAGTTAGGTCGAGGTTATGATTCTGAATTAAGTTAGTTCTACTGTATTCCGGACTTTTTGATTGGCAGCTGTTTAATTAATTTGTATACATTTTGCAAGCTGTTAATTAACTTTTCTTTCATCCCGTTGCTTGATTAAAGCAGTTGCAACATGTTTAAATGTCACATTAATATTTGTTAATGCTGGTTATTTTTTCTTTGATCTGGTCCATCGCCTTGCGTTTCTATCTGTTTCTAAATTGAGTTGTCGAACAAAAATACTACGATTAATGCATTGATTAAGGTGGATTTCTTTTAGAAAAGTTAGCTCATCGTTTACTTATGATTGCAATAAGATGGGGTCTGCAAAAGTTGAGGAGTTGATTTCTTTGCGTTTCTTGGTTTTGGAGATTTAAATTTTTCGTTTTTCGGTTCTCTTTTTCTGCAGCGTCAGTAATTTGCGATGTTTTGTTTTCATTTTCTTGTTTCTTTTCTTGCTACTGGATAAAATTTGTATTGATCTATTTATGATTTTGGTGAAAGTGCAGGATTTCTATGAAGACCTTTTTGAGGAGCTGAACAAGTATGGAGAGATTGAGAGCTTGAATGTTTGTGACAATCTTGCTGACCACATGGTGAATCCTTGTAATCCTTGACATACTTTGAGTTTTTCATTATATATATTTTTTCTGCATCTCCTTTCAAACTTGATATATAATGCCACTTTTGCTGTAATGTCAGGTGGGTAACGTTTATGTTCAGTTCAGAGAAGAAGAGCATGCTGCAAATGCGCTAAAAAATCTAAGTGGAAGATATTATGCTGGTAAGTACTGTCTCCCATTATTGTTTTTTAGTTCCGCTTCATGTATTGATAATATTTCTTTTGTTTTACAGCTTTTTAGTTGCAAAAGCATAGCTAATTGTTCTCTATGTTCTTTGTTGGTTGTACAAAACTCAAACTATACAGGCCGGCCTATCATTGTTGATTTCTCACCGGTCACCGATTTTCGTGAAGCCACATGTAGGCAATATGAGGAGAACAATTGTAATCGTGGAGGATATTGCAATTTTATGCATCTGAAAAGGATTGGCAGGTTAGTCTCTTCCTCACTCCTTCCCCATAAATTTATCTATTTTTTCCGTTGCTGAATTTTACTTTGATTGTGAATACCAGGGAATTGAGGAAACAGTTATTCGGTAGGTACCGGCGAAGACATAGCCGTAGCCGGAGCAGAAGTCCATATAGGCATCGGAGCTATGATGACCGCTCACATAGCAGCCGTAGTCATAGAAGGCACGATGATAGGGATTACTATCCTGAGAGCAGGAGCAGCAGGAGGTACAGGACCACCAGCCCCGATCATAGGAGAGGCCGAAGCAGGAGCCCGAGGTATGGTAGCCCAGATAGGGAAGGTAGTGAAGAGAGACGTGCTAAAATTGAGCAGTGGAACAGGGAAAAGGAACAAGCAGAGCTTGCTAACAGGGAAAATTATGCTGGAGTTGCCAACAATGAGAGCGATGGGTATACGCAAAATGCTGATCAATACTATGGCCAGCAGCAACCACAACAGAGTGGATATAGATACTGATGTACCTATCATCTGGTTCGTACCTACCTCTTATTACTCTTCTCGTTGAACGTTTCTTTTGGACCATAGTCTAGTTACTTTTTGAGAAAGACCGAGTATCCAATGCCTATAAAGATAGCTTACGGGCCTTTTACACTGTGCAGGTGGTGTACAGGTTTACAGTTCTGTGATATGCAATGTGAAAAAATTCTTTCTCCCTTTTTTGGTTTTTCTAACTGTCTGATTGCATGCATTAATGTAGGATGAGCTATAATCTTTCCAAAAAAAAATTTAAGCCTTCTAAATCCTGTGGGATCATCTCTTTTCACATTTTTAACACATTTAGAAGATTGTTAACTTCAGGCTAAAAAACTGTTAATGTAAGGCACATCTTTTTCTCTTCCTAGAAGTGATACCTAATCTAGTGCAGTATGGAATCATACATACATAACAGGCAACAAAGTAAAAAATATATATATGTTTACTATTTTGTAGTGATCCTAACCATTTTGTGCAGTGGGAAACAACTGATATAGTGCATATGCCCGCACACGCGTATACTCAAGTAGTCAAGTCCCACACCGATTTAGTTACCTTCTTTGAAATTGTTTTATATTTTGTTTATATATCTTTTTTGCAAATCATAATTTATAAAGCAGTGGGCCCAGTAAACTGTCCCCTGGACTAGATAAATGTGCAGCCCATTTCTTGCAACTCTGGGAGAAGGGCCAATTTGATCCTTAGTTATGAACGATGTTGAACTTTCTAAAAATTGTGTGAGAATTTACACATCAAATTCCATTGTCTCTCCCTCATGCACCTATTCCAATCAACCAACCAGTCTGGCCAGTGTCAGTTGGAATACGATACTTAACCTCAGTAAATAGTTTATTGGTGTCTATGCTAAACTACTAATATTGAGGACAAAAAATTAATGGCATCTTATGTATAGTAGTATATTATATATATACATATATTGTAGCACTTGTATGTATGTGTATTTGCAGTCAGGTGCTCTTATTACCATCGAATGCCCAGGCTAGTGATCTTTTCAATTCTTGCTCTCCTGTATCTTCCACGTTTTCTTTTGTTCAGGCTTTATCTTTCATCTTACGAGTATTTTTACTAGAATTGCAGGCACAGGTTTCCCCGTGCTTCTAGAGGACTGAAGACTAGTTTTAACAAAGCAGCTTACCGTGAAATTTATGTGAACAGGTTGTTTGGTTGCTGCTCTTTGACAGCAGGGATTTTACAGGGGCACAAATGGAAGAAAGTTGGAGAGTCTATTTTGCTGTGTTGAAAAAGAACATCGCATTTGGAATTATTTTATTTTTAGAATTGGACATTGCAGGTTTAGGGTTTTGGAATTAGACTGAGTTCAGATTTGCTGTGTAGGGTTTTTTCTGTAACAAATTTCTGCTGCAGTGCTGCGTTATTTCTTCATGGATTGACATGAGTGCAACTGTTTGATGATTTGCATTTAAACCTTTTGCAATACCAAACTACGACCTAGTTAGGAGTATAACTTGAGATATGGTGCAACATAAAAGGGGAAACTTGAATTCATAATTTGGGATTTTTTTTGAGCTTTATTTTTTGGTGACAAATATGGATTAAGAATATTTAGAGAAATTACAAATTTATTGGAACCCAGTGGTTTTGTAATTGAATCTATTTGATTTTCCAGGTGAAATCCGGCGGTATATGAAAGAGTGAGAAAGCGTCACCGTATGTTTTGTTTCATTTCTTCCGCTACAATCACACAAAAGGAAAGTCCTTTTTCGCTTATGGAGTGACTGGCAGAAATTCACTCGGCAACCTCAGCACGCATTATATAATCTTAAATCATATAGCATGTGCAAAAACCAATTTTAACCCAAAGGTCGTTCTTATACATAATATAATTGCAAATGTCAAGATGTAGTTTGAAATTAAGAAAATGTTTTGAGGAAAGTATGTAGGTAATATTCTAGTTTTTGAGTTGGGAAATATATATATATATATATATATAGAGGGTAAATTTTAAGATTGAGCATTTCGGGGGTCAAATGAAAATGATTTTTAGTATTAATAGATTATTTTTACTAAATTTCAAAAAAAAAATTCAACTCAAAAATGGGTCAACTATAAAATTGAAATATATATGTGATATATATTTCAATTATGTATTTAACTTACTTCTTAGTTGAATTTAGAAAATTGTATATTACCAAAATTGTAAAAACGGGTAAAGTACATTGTATTTTTTGATAATTTACCCTTAAATTTATGAAATTTGGTAGGAATGATCTACTACTGGTCATAGAGATCATTTTCACTAAGTTTCATTAAAAAAAATTCATCCATTTGACGCCTCAAACTATCCAATCCGTGACTTAAAATCCTTAAGACCTTATTTGAAATGTACTCATCCATATATATATATATATATGAAAAAATTTAAAGATCATTTTCTATGAATTGGGGCTTTTGAGTGAGTAAACGGATTAGGTCTTTTTTGGTTAAATTTGGTGGAGATGATCATTTCCACCAATTTTTATCAAAAAAGTTATTGTGTAGAATTAAGAAGTTTTAGCCCAACTCGTAACTTATTTTTCGGTAGTTGATAAATTATTTATATTATGTTTATCTAGTATGCAAAGTTTTAATCAATCATATATTTATAATCATTTATGATTCAAATTAGTTTAACATTCTCATAATTATAATGAGGGACATTTGCATTGATGATTATTTTAATTTTTTGCATACATCTTTAGATATGATATTTATATGATCAATGGTAAGAAGTTGGAAAAAATATTCAATACAATGGTTATAACACTACATGTTATCACATATCTAATTAGATTGTTAGAAATCAATGACTCATGTGATTGAAGAAAGAGAAATGCATACTTTTTTGCAATCTAATTGGATTGTTGTAAATGTGTTGATAAAAAGTTACTAGAGTGTCAAGTTGAAAACTCCCTAAAATAAACGCGTATGCATCTAAGCTTATTTATTCCATGAGTTGGGAATGCATGTACAAATGTAGTAATTATCTATGAAACAATTACAGTTGAACTTGTTCAATTTATTACTCAAATAACAGGAGAATTGGGAGGTCAAAAAGAATAAACAAAAAAAAATGTGAGCTAACAAAACTTAAGTTATCCTCATTTTTTATTTTGTTTTGGGAAACAAAGTTAAATAATACGATATTTCCTCACTCCCTCCAACACATTAGAAGGTGGGTTAACAAGTCAAACAGTTCCTAGAGTGGAACAAACCGTATGACCTAATTTAGCAATACAGTCTGCACTATTATCCTAGTTCCTAGATACATATGTTATTGAACAAACCCAAAGTCGCCTGAGCAATTTCTTGCATTCCAAGATAAGTTGCAAAAATGGGTGATCTTGCTCAGGGAAGCCATTTATAAGCTGCACCACTTCCAAAGAGTCTGATTCTACAATCACGCACATGCATTTCTTCTGATGAATAGCCAGTAACCCCTCTTTCATGTTCAGCATAAAGTGCGGATACAAAACCGCATGAACCCACAAAACTCCGAATCCAACTTCCCTCATGATTTCGCAGTAGCCCACCAAATGCATTATCCTTTAATTTATTAGAAGAAAGAGCATTCCAAGAACATAAAAAGAAGTAAAAAACACAATAAAATGTAAGGGATAAAAAAATACTAATATCTCACTGTTAAAGAGAGTATTCAAATTATAGCAAAAACTTCATATATCCAAAAATAATAAAGAAAAAAAAAAGAGAAAAACTAAACACAATAGTATAGCTCTGTTTCCTGTGCAAATAAATGCCTAACACCTTTATAAATCACTGTCCTCTATGTTAATCATGTATGAATTAGCCTTGAGACTCTACATCCTTATCAGTTGAATATCCTGCAGTTACAAATAAAAAAATATTTTATAGATATATGTAACATAATATGTATCAACAAAATACACTGTTGCTTTCAAGTTTTTGTTAGCTTTCCAAGAATCCTAAAGAGCAAATTCACATAAAAAGTTTCATAAATCATATCAAATTTTAAATCCGGCACGCCAAAGTGCGAACTTTGAATGCGAAATATCCAATTTATGTTGAAAACCCAAAAACTTGAAATGAAACTAGCTGTAAGCCTCAAAATTATGAACAATAAGCTCAAGGTTAATGAGGAACAAACTTCGTACTCACTTTAGGGTATTTTTGTTAGGCCAACGACTTCGATGGAAACTGCACAAGAAAAAATGTAATAAGTTAAATTAGTCAAAATTTTCAAAACCGGGCGAAACAATCGCAAAATATTGAGGCTATTTTTCCGGCTTACATAAAGCTTAGTGGCAGACCCTAATTAACTTATGTGACCTGATGTCTATCACTACAACGTTGGGTCTTATCCATTGGTGGGTATATTGAGAGGGAAACTTCTTTATCGCATGACAGTGGCTTGTGGGAGTTGATGTACAGTTGTGGCACAAGAGTCCAATATGCGCACAGGGTGGGCATTAGGCACAGCTCGTGGGCGCTTCTTATATGTTTTTCGCATTGATATTGGCCAGGTCATCAACTGGGCATGACATATACTTGTGGCCTTTTGGGAATCCATTTGTGGCTTGAAAGTACGCCATTTTGGACTTATTTTGTATATCAATATATTGTGAGTGAATATATTCAAGATTGGGGAGTGTTTTCCCAGTACATGCGTACCTCTACACTTGAGGCTGGTTAGTAAGGAAACAACGACATCATTGTGTAGTCTCTTCGTGTGGGAAAAAAAGGATTCACCGATAACAGTAACTGTAATACATATATTCCTAATGCATTATCATCTCCAAAAAATAATAGAGAATAATGTTGATAGGATGTGTTGAGTTGTCAAGCCAAAGTCCCACATCAACTAGGATAAAGAAAATCAAGGGCTTTATAAGCATGGGCATGCTCCAATTGGTATGAGGCCTTTTGGGTGGTAACCCAAGAACAAAACCGTGAGTGCTTGTGCTCAAAGCGGACAATATCATACCAATATGGAGATTAGAGATGCCCAACGATCCTACATGTGGTATCAAAGGGAGATTCAGGTTAAGACCAAGCCCCAAACAAAAAGCGGTGAGCCCCGATTAATATATATAAAAAAAAGAGCTCATGGTTGAGCTCTATTGGACAAGCGGTGTGCTCCCAAGAGAAGGAGATGACCTGGATAGAGGAAAAATAGGCTCACGAGAATGATGGGCTTGATGAGGTGGGTCTTCCCAGAGGAGAGGACGAATAAAAAATGATCGTTTAAGGGGAGGCTCGGTGGGACTTTTGTTTGAGGGGAGGATTGTTGCGTGGGCAAGCCAAAGTCCCACATCGACTAGGATAAAGAAAATCAAGGGCTTTATAAGCATGGGCACGCTCTAATTGGTATGAGGCCTTTTGGGTGGTAATCCAAGAACAAAACCGTGAGAGCTTGTGCTCAAAACGGACAATATTATACCAACATGGAGATTAGAGATGCCCAACAATCCTACAATATGAGGTAGTAGTGTAGTACTTATGAAATCATCTCTAAACATAGAAATCAGACCATAAAAACAAAGCAACAGTATCAATAATGAGTTTTAAGTGAAGGAACACAATAACTAGTACCAAACTTATAATATATAGGAGAAGGAAATCATTTTTCTTTTTTGGGATATGTATATATATACCGGTGCATAGGAGAAGGAAATCTGAACATCTTCATCTTCCTCACTTGTCGACTCATCAGATTCATCGCTTCCAGATGTAGACTCGTCATCACCAGATAGATCATTATATGAGGACTAAGCAACAATACAAAACACAAAATCATAAAAATGCCAAGTTGCATCAGAGATGTTAGTGGGATAATGTTCAAATAGACAAAACAAATACTACTGGTTAGGCTATCTGTTATATATGTTAATCGTTTCAATATTTTTTATTTGTCGGGGATGGATTGTGCAAGTGATGATCAAGAATAGAACAATGCATCAACCCATTACAGCCCAACCATTTTTAGGCCTGTTGATCTATCAACGAGCCAATGCGCGAGATTATGTAGAACTTTTCGAGTTACTAATTGCTATAAGTTCCAAATAAGGCCCATAGTTATAGGCAAATGTTCTGGGAACTCCAAAATAACAAGTCAAACTAAAATGCGAATCAAATTTAAGTTTTAGTGTCATTCTGAAAATAAATTAACTCATTTCAAGCTAAGTATGATAGTAAGTTACCCCCAATTCTTCTGATTCTTCATCTTCCATTGGGTCCACAATCGCCTCTTTTTCTAGCGTAGCGCTTTGTCCAGGACACTTTTCTTCCTCAAGATTATGCCCTAAAAAATTCAGCAGCAAAACAATATTTACAACATCCACAGACAATCTACCAAGTACCAATAAAAGTAGAATAAAAGAAAATTTTAGTAAGCAATTTATATTCTAAGACTCACCAGGTTCGTCATCAGTGAAGATAGGAAGACAGATTTAAGGAAAAACATGTAAATATTCTTAAATATAGAAATGTCAGTATGTAATTGTTATGGGTGGTCCAAGAATTGGACAACAAGAAAAGATAGTCCCTTTGTCCCAAATTAAGAGTCGCCATTGTTCCTTTCTGGGATGTCACAATTTAAGTGTTCACTTTCCTTTCCAAAACATAATCAACGTACCAAAACTGACCATAGGGAACAAGATATTTGTCTAAATCATTGATTGATTATAATGAAATAAGTGCGGAAGTAACATTTAATAAACAACCTTTTAATTGAACGGTAAAGTGTAACCTCTCATTGATAAGCTTCATATATGTGTATATATATGTGTTGCGATAAAAATCATGGGTACGAAAGAACATTATGAGAAAGTAAAAAAAAATGTGCAAACTTGAAGGATATGCATTCGAATTTAGATTATCACGTTTATATCCGATGAAGTAAACGCTCCCATCTTCCCAATCATGAGAGAGCTCAAACTCTTTCTCAAACACCAAATCAAGAATCATTTGAGGTCTATTTTTTGCTGAAAGTGTTCCTAAATGGAACTTCACATCATTCATTTTCATATGGAGTGATACAGAGTCAACTCCTTTGTTGTTTTCCTTATCACCCAATGCTACCTGAAAAAGAGCAACATCACAAACCATTTAGGGTGCATTCGATTGGGTTACATGGAAAAGAATTCCATGGGAACAAGAGAAAGTTAAGCTAAACCCAAGTTGTATCACGGAAATTGATTGCATGGAAATAATGCAATCAAACACCACGAACAATGGTAAATGTGATATTTATGCAATTTTCATGGGAAAGAGTGAGGGTGTTGGCACTTTGGCAGTCCAATTCTGTATTTTTAACTCCAAAATCACTTTTGGTGATATTATGATAGATTTTTTGATGCTGAAAGAGTGCAAAAGTGGCCTGCCAAAAGCTATACCTAAAGAAAATCATAGTTCCAATTCAAAACTAAGATAGATTAACAAATGGTACAAGTGCAATGACTATAAACCTGGGAAACATGAATTAGCTTCTTCACATCTGGTTTAGCTTTAACCAATTCACCAGGTTTAACTTCCGCCCCTGCATTTGAAGGGAAAAAAGCATACAGATCAACGTTACAATATAGATTACTGTAGAACAAGAGGAAATAAATAATTTGTCAAATGTCACAATACGATAGCTGATTTTAGTAAACAATTTCAAGAAACTTGAGATCACATGAACATAGAGAGAGCAAACGCGGCAAACCAGTTTCGCACACCACAAATAAGGCCCATATGGATAAACTAAAACACGTAGAACCAACACTGAAAAATCGGTCCATCGATATATACAGCAGAGGAAACATATTATGCATGGATTCTAGACAATAATACCTAATAACATAAATACATAATATATTTGACTAGAAATTACTAACATTAATGCTTAATGCAGTCAATTGTGAGATCAAAGCTTGAAAGAGGAAAAACAAAATACCATTTCAATTTTTATTTTATTTTTGTTATAATGTAATATATTTGACTCGTAAAACTTTAAAAATTACTAATATTAATTTTTAATGCAGTCAATTGTGAGATCAAAGCTTGAAAGAGGGGGAAAATAATACCATTTCAAAAAAAATAAAAAATTGTTAATAATGTAATATTACCAAATCAAAAATCAATTTCTTTCAAGATGACACAATTTCAAACCAAATCTAACAACAACATAAAAAAATTTAGTTTTAAAGATTGACTAAATAAATCAAATATGATGACGCTATATTGGTTCACTCTTGACTGTTATAACTAGATAAATCAAATATTACAATTGTTAAGACCAACTCCAACCCAAAACACCATTTTGGTGTTGATTTAGCACCAAAATGGTGTCATTTTTGCACCATAATTTTTTTCAACTCCAACCACAACACCAAATATAACACTAAAAAGTATGCTCTCTCCAAAAATAGAATATTCACTTTATTATTCTATTATTTTATATCATCATATAAATTATTATATTATACTAATTATTTTATTATAGATATTATTATTAATTAACTTATAATAGTTTAAATAATTATAATTCATAAAACGAAAAATCACTAAATTAACATAACATATTTATTATGGAAATAAACATTACATTGTTGGGAAAAAAATTACATTTAATTTTAAAAAAATACACATAATTAAAATTTGGAATTGATCGACACTAATTCTCTTTATTTTAATGTAAGTTTAAATTTATGAAGTTTAAATGTTCTAAATTTTTTGTCCTTATTATTATATATTAAAAATATTAATTACAATAAAGTATACATAAATTTAATTAGAATAAATTAATTTTTTTAATAAAACAAATTATTAATATTTCTAATTAAAAAAATAAACTAAAAAAATTAAATTAGAATTATAAAAATGACCTAATTGATATTTATAAGTAAATAACAATAAAGATAAAAATTGAAAAAAAAAACAAAAAAAAATGGTGGGATACCATGGGGTGAATAGTGTTGCACCAAATATGGTGTGGTATTTGGTGCTACCTTGGAGCAATTTGGTGTAAAAATTACACCAAATTTAGTGGGATGGTGCTACCTTGGAGTTGCTCTAATAAATGTTATTCTTGTTCACAAATGAAATAGGTAAACCAAATCTCACATAAGCTATTTCGTGGTTGTTGATCGATTAACAAGATATTTTTTATTCTTTGTAGCACTTAAAGTCAGTTTTGTTAGTTATAATCTCTCTTCCCAATAAAGGGTATGAATAAATATAATTGTCACCAATTTGTGCGCGTGCGTATAACTCTATATAATAAAGGGTAATGATTTTTAAATCTAGAAAAATATATAAGGAATAAAAGAATTATATGACTGAGAATTAAGATATTTTCTGAATGATTGAACAAGCAAACATAGGAGCATAAACAAGAGGCTGATCTAGAATTGAATTAAAGTAAAAATAGAAAAATTGGAGCAGAGCTTACCCCAAAACTCCATTGATTTCGAAGAAGATACAAGGTTTAGGGTTTATCGAGAAGATGTTGAGTAGCTAGGGTTTTAGATTTTTCTGAAAGACTAGGGTTTTAAGGATATAATTACCTAGGGTGGGTTTTTTTTTTGGTCGGGCTTGGGCCATGTAATAATTTTACGCTAATTTAGGGAATTAATTAGGGAAATATTATATTATATAGTAAGAATTCTATAAATTAATAAGATTGAGATGGGATAATTTTATTAACTAAACAAAATTTTAATTTATTAGTAAATTAATAATTAATTAATTTATAGATAAGCTAATAATTTATTACTTTATTGAAAGATTTGTATTTTCAATATTGCTCTCTTGATATGTTTTAGATTTTATTTCCTATAAATTTAATTAAGTAAATTATATTATCCTTTGATAAATATTTTGAAAGATTTAATTAAGTAAATTACATTACCCTTTGATAAATATTTTGAAAGATTTACGTTTTCAATATTGTGATATTGGTAAATTTTTGTTTCTTAGAAACTTAATTAATCAATTATATTATCATTTGAATGTTAACTACTTATTGAACTATCTGGATAAATATGAAGAGAACTTGGAAATTTAAATTGACGAAGAGATTAT
This sequence comes from Lonicera japonica, assembly GCA_021464415.1. Taxonomy (NCBI): domain Eukaryota; kingdom Viridiplantae; phylum Streptophyta; class Magnoliopsida; order Dipsacales; family Caprifoliaceae; genus Lonicera; species Lonicera japonica. Next base: position 22,461,128 of record CM038463.1, read on the forward strand.
TGATAATTTCACAAAAAATAATTAAGAAGACAAAGGTGAGGATCATAATTTTGCTATGGAGCCTGTTTATAAATAATAAGTTGTCAAAGCAATAATGACAGTAAATAATTTCTTCTTAAAATATGAGAAATATATACCTAACATGCTTATGAAATTACAGAAAGTTATGGATGAAATTAAGGCAAATATAAATTTTAACCAAAAACAAACAACATTGTACTTATACTTTGATAAGGCATGGCAATAAGTATGAAAAGGTGAATTATTAATTTATGTAACCGATAGTCCTAATAGGATCATATAAAAAAGTATTATCTCATAAATTTAGCGAAAATATTAATTTAGTTCTTTGACTCGAGTTGGACCGGCAAAAATTATTAATTTGATGAGATTGTTATTTTATCAAGTTTCTATTACATATGGCAGATACTTTTACGCTAATTATAGCAATATTAGATTAAATAGTAAATACAGCAATAATTTTACTCTAATTAAAGTAAATGAATGGTATATATTTTTCACTATAAGTTGTGGTGGATACCTCTTTAAACTTTTACATTTTTTTTTTTGTATTTTGGAGTGATGATCCGTTAAATATTGTTATATTAACTATATATATATATGTGTGTGTGTGTGTGTGACGACTAATAAGATAAGCACTTGATTTTGGAGTTATACTATGCATGTACACACCATAGTGAATATTTTATATTACTAAAAAATAAAAAAAAATAGTTTTAGTTTAAAAAAAAAATCTCAAATTGAATAGATGGTATTTTTAACATCATGTAAATATAATTAAAATGTTAAATCACCGACCCAAACCCTAAATGCATTTTAATTTAAAGAAGTATCAATTATAATTTTTGGTAGAAAGTATGTACAATCCCATTGCTCTTATAAATAAAGTTACTTTTTCAAATTTTTTTCCCCTTTTTTGTGCGCGTTTATCTTAAATATTTTGCGGGAGATGTAAGGTCTATGATTCAGTAAAAAAGCAAACTTTAGAAAATTTACTTGCATTATCAATTGGCTTGTATTAGATCATTGATATTATTTTAAACGGTCTTCTATATTTTTGTTTTATATTAAATTTACTCAAATTTTTAAAAAAATTTATTTCCAGCGAACTTTTAAAATTAAGGTTTTTGTAAAATGGTTGTGTAAAATACACTACCATTTTGCAATAATACCACATTAGCCTTCTCTTTGTTTTTTTAATAAGATTTGAAAATGTAATAACTTCAAATGTAAAATATGGATTTTAATAAAAACTATATATTTGAAATCTACTCATCAATATCTATAAATCAAGATCCATTGTAACTATAAAATTATTTATAAAAAAAATTGCTTATACTGATATTTAATATGTATTGAAATCTTATTGGTTATTTAAAAATTTATACAAAAGTATTGTTAGAGCATTTCTTTTGAAGTGCTCAAGGCTATTTTATTTTTTTTTTTGTAAAAATGGGTTAATACATATGATTTACAAGTATTTTTATGCTACCATTGGATAAGCTCTAATTTATCAAGGACAGAGAGATTTCGGGTTCAAAATCTGTTGTTGGCGTGGATGGACATGTGTAACACCCCCGCCTTAATTTACAGGATAACACCCGTAATTAAGACCTGGAGTGCTACTAACCCATCTTAGATTAACTAAAATGGGTATATATGTAAATGCACAAAGAAAATCCAAACAATAAATGTCATGTGTCATTCGACACTCCACAAGATATAAGATGATATCACTGTACATAAACACACATGTGTGCATGTAACTGTTTTACAAACCAATTAAGCAAGTTCAAAAATAATATACAACATTCCGGGCTAGCCGTGGTTTCCCCGAGGGAACATATAAACAACAAAAATGAATATATATCAGAGCCTTCTATTTCGATCCCGAACCCATAGTCCCGTAACCATCGTTCGCCCCCTGTGTACCTGTAATTGTAAATAAAACACGGGGTGAGCTCACAGCTCAGTAGGGGGAGAAAACAGGGAATAACATATCGAAAACACAATTCATGGTTTAACAACAATTCATATCTTAATAAATGCTTCGGTTTAAAAACCATCATCATATGAAACTATACGTGCTTATGCATATGCAGGTTACCTCCCTTGTGTCAACCTCAGATCCACGTAGCCAGAATATATCTATACCAAACCGGAGTATAGCAAGGGCCTGACCGCCCGAGAGAAAATTCGACAATAATCATAAATTGGCCCATCGGCCCCAGCTATATCATTTGATCATAATCAATTTGGACCACATGTCCACCAATAGTAACATAACCACAGAACCATCAGTGCCTTACCGTTGTCTAGATTTCCGGGCTACACACCGCTGGCTCTAGACAGCCGACGCGTTGCTGCCCTCCAGAGGTTTAGGGATTTTCAATCTAAGGGCACCAGGCCCTACTTATTTTCCATCCCAGTAGGCACAGATCAATACATCATCCCTTCACAATCGAAGGGCCACAATAGAATCATATCCGGATCCATATCAGGATCATGTCACATCCAGAACAATACCATAATCATAAGAAACTTCTGGAGATAGATAATCACTTGTTTCAGAATGCCACAAGAGCATAGATAGCCCTCCATAACATGGAGAAGAGATATAATTCTCTCAAGAGATAATTTTTGCACCATATGCCATAAGAAGGCTCCGAGCTTGCCATGAGATCATTCAGATGCCGGGTTGACACAATAATTATGCATAACGTGCAATCCATGCTCTAATTGTAAACTAGAAACAACCCATGACACTTAAACTTCATTCATCATGTATCCATGTTCCTTAGCGCATACATAATCCATTTACAAATTCATTTGGATTCAACCAAGCGTATATGTCCAAGGAGCATCACTTACAATTCTATGTTACATATATGTCAAGTTCAAGTGGCATATCGTGTTTCAATTCATGCATCATAGATACAATAGAAACCACATATGCCATATAAACTTTAACCAATTCATGTCCATGTTCTTTGATGTATACAAAACCCTTTACTAATCATTTTCTTGTCAAACCAACACATATACATCCAAAGAACATCCGTATGAATCAATAACATGTAATTATGGGGCTTAGATGGCATATATTACTTTATATCGTAAAATCATAACTCAATTATGCAAAACTTATGCATATCCAATGATATGATCAACATAATAACATGTATGTATAAAATCATTCGTGTATAATCAATAACAAGGAAGTATGTGCTTCGTATCGAACATATATGTATAAAATCACTCATCTTTAGATAAATAAAATCATATCATTAAGTTTAGAAAACAAATAACCCCTACCTCAAGTTGTAGACCAAGAGAGAGAAGAAAATATGATAATCGAAGCTTTGTTTGATGAAACCCCGAATATCTCGTGTCATCGCATTTCTAGAATAGCAAAACCCCCAAATAACGAAGCTTAGACTTCAACCCGTGCAGCCACCGCTTACCCACGAGCTCTCATAGCAAAGAATCAAGGTAGAAGAAGATGAATAGTGAAAGGAGAAGAGATTCAAGTGATTTGGAGCTTTGATTCTTCGATAAAGGATGAAAGATGCGTTAAAAATCTCTCCGAGAACCCTCACACACGAGCTCCCATCTCCCTCTAGTGTTCTCTAGAAGCTTCCCCCGAAAATGGGGTGAAAATGAATGAAAAAGAGCTTAAAAATGAGCTTAAGTCGGTGGTGAATAGTGACTAGCGGACCGGTATGCAAAATACCCAATACCGGTCTGCGGGGGTCAATTTTCCCAAAAATTTGGTGCCGGACCGGTATGCCAAAAATGCCATACCGGTCCGCGCTTTAATTTTTGGGCCCTGGAGCACTATTTTTATTTTAGCCATAACTTTTGACTCGGAACTCCGATTGAGGCGTTCTTTATGTTCAAGGAAAGGTATTTCAAAGATCTAAAACTTCTTAGTTGGGAGTTTTCCCAAATTATGGACCAATAATTCCCAGAAATTCACCGAAGACAGCGCTCTGCCAAAGCGCTACCGAATGACCAGAATTTTGTAATGGGCCTACTTTGCGCCCTATTTTGACCCACGAAGAGTGTGAATTGGACTTTGGCCAAAACACGAAAGTTGTAGAATGATACAAATACTAGATGCTCTCGCGGACGGAATCTCATTCCAACAAATAGAAAAGAAATTATGATAGCCCAGAGATAGCTAGAAACAACATATCGCGAAAGACCGAAACTTCTTATTTACCAACCAAAATCCATTCGAACCACCCGAATCGCCAAACGACCACTCACATGAGTATAAATAAGATAATATAATTCAATTTAAACAAATTTATAGTACAGGGTATTACAACATGCGTCTTCTTGTGGTTGGCGGAATTTGCTCCATCAAGTTCCATTTCTTGAAACGTTGGTTTGAGTTCTTCTACTCCAAATGTTGATTCCACTCTGTCAAATATAACTTCCTTTGCTCCAATTGTTGTCTCCAATTAAGAATCTCAAGTGATCATGGGTTATGGAAAAAGTATATGCAAAAAATTCTTAGAAGCCAATACACCCCCCTGAATTTAATTCTTGGATCTGCCACTATATATATAGTCTGCCACTGTGTATATATACATATGCACATATAAGAGAATTTAGAGAAGAGAATGATGTGATGCAAAAATAAGATGGTTTCCATGGATATTGATCAATAATGAATAAAAGAGAAACAAATGAGAGGAGAAACAAAAAAGATTAGCAACATATATAGCCGGGGTAAGTTTATAGAATAATTTAGAGTTAAATTATTAAAATTGAAAATTTTGAAGTGGGATGAGAAGATTAAATGAGTGGGTGCATTTAAAATCGCCCTTATTAAATTGTAAAGGCTAAAAGTATACTAATGCTATGAATAATTTCATAGGGAAATAATATTAGGATTTAAAGAAGTGACTTAGAAGTTAGAACACGACGTTAGTGCATTCATGTGATGTGCATACTCTTATCATTTTATATATAAATTGATGCACTAATGCAATATTATCTAAGTCATTTTTTAAGCAACTTTTTTATCCTATCATGTCGTCAAACGGTTATTTTAATTTCGAAAAGGTTATTCAAATTAAAATAATCATTAAACTTGCACCTCTATAACTAATTGAAAATCGAGAAAGTTGTAAATTCTTTGATTAGACACTTTATATTGAATTATTAGTGAGTCCCAATCTATTACATAATAGTAAAATAGAAGAAGTACCTCCATAATTTCTACATTAATTAAGCCATTAATTATTATAAATTTAATTTCCTCTTTTAATTTAATTGTTAGCCATTTTTCATCTTCCTCCTCTTTCCGCTTCTTATTATTTTTAATATTGCGATCCTTTCTCTTCCACAAATCAAAAGTTTAAAATATAATATTCACATCAAACACAGTCATTTAATTGTATAATTTGATTCTTTGGTTTCTCTTATCATTGTTTATTTATTTTCCTGAGTCACCATTAAAAATACATCGAACATATATATAAACAAGACATTTATAATAAGTTTGTAGGATAATTAATGTTTTTTGTTAATAGTGGTGGATTAAATTAGATTTGAGTATTCATAAATAGTTTGAATATAATAATAGATTTTTTTCAAATTTTGACTTAATAATAATTTATGAAACAATAATTTAAAGATTAAATGATACAATACTCGCACATGGGACGGAATACAAACTAGTTTTAAGTTTTAATTTACCAGTATTGAACATAACATTTTTTACGTGATGGAACTTTGAGAACATAAAATGCTGATTTCGTTGGATAATTTTTTGGTACTTAGGTGTAGGAATGGCAACGGGGCGGTTTCGGGACGGTTTTGCATAAATCCGAAACCGAACCGCATTAATTTATCCCGAATCGAAACCGCCGCGGTTTTTTTTTTATAACCGAAACCGCACCGAATTAATTTACGGTTAACCGAATCCGAACCGCCCCGCCCCGAATATGTTTTTATGGGTTGGTTGCCCCAACCCGACCCACCCCGACCCGACCCAAATAACCATTATTAAAAAAAATGGACAACAACAATTTCAAATAAAAGTAGCAATGTAACATATCTTCACTGCAACATATGTCTCAAAAATTGCATAAAGATATATTTTTACTGCTGTTAATTAAAGCACTTCTGGCTTCTCTAAAGAAATAATGCATGAAGTAATTGTAGATCATAATTTAAAATTAATATTGGGAGCTTTTAGGTTGCAGTCCTTCAAAATCTACTGATTTAACTCCAAAATTACTTTATCAATGGAGTTGTACCGAGTCTGCTAGTTGTTTAAGCTACTTCGTACTTACATTCTTACAATCTCAATCTCAATCTCAATAGTTTGAAATCTACTGATTTAACTCCAAAATAAATAAATTTGATCTAACTTAAATATTTCCAACAAAAGAACAAATTAAATCTTAATACTCTTACCTCAAGCAGACGCAGTCAATCAGAGGAGGAGAAGGCCGGAGTGGAAAAGGGTAGTTAGCGGTGCCGGCGCGCTGGCAGGTGGCAGCTGGCGCGGTTGGGCAGAGGGAGTATCGAAGGGCGAAGGTTAACTGGTGCGTGCTGCTTGGTGAGTTGGTGGGTTAGATAGAGAGAGAGTTGGCCGATGGGCGTCTAGGCAATGGCCTGGGGGCTGGGGGCTGGGGGGGGGGGAGAGATGGCAGTGAGCGGCGGCTTACAAAAGAGATGGGGAATAACGTTAGTTTTAGGGTTTAGTTTTTACTAGAAAGTAGAACACTAGAACTATATATTTTTTTTATATAAAATAATATTTTTATATTATATATATATATATATATATTCGGGGCGGTTCGGAGCGGGTTTTAGGAAGAAAAAACCGAAATCGAACTCGCATCGGTTTTTTTTTTTAAATTCGAAATCGAACCGGTTAAAAAAAACCGCCCTGAAACCGCTCCAAACGGATCGGATCGGTTCGGTAACCCGACGGGTTGGTTTTTTTTGCCACCCCTACTTAGGTGGTGTTTGGTTGAGATTTTAAAATCAAGTTTTTAAAATTTCTACCAAAAAGTCAACTTTATTTCACATTTTCCAAAATTTATTTCATTTTACTTTCTCTCTCATAAATTTTTTAAAACATCATAACTTTAAATTCAAAAATCGAAATTAGATAAAAAAAATATATATATTTGAAACCTATTCATCGAGATTTATAAAATAAGATCCATTGTGACTATTTTTTTAAAAAAATTTCATGAGTTTTTTTGAATTGGTTGAAAAAAACTCCAACAAAAATTAAATTCATTTTTCAACCTACTTTCACACTTTCTAAAAACTTATCTAAAAACATGTTTTAAAATCTCAACCAAACAAACCCGAATCTAGAATGATACTTTACATAAAAAGTATGAATCTTATCAATTTTATAATTTAATATTTTAAAATGAACTATAAGAGACGCTTAAACTTCTTTTGATAACACACAAAAAATGAAAAAAAAAATTGATTTGTGTGAAAAGTTAAGAAATAAATTGAAACATGTGAATTACATGTCCTCCATTTTTTGTTATTTTTTCATGAAAAAAATTTCTTCTTCAACCCTTTAAAAAAAAATTCATCATAAAAGTCAATAAAAAAAGATATCGCACCACATATTTTAATATATTTTTTAACTTTTCACGTAGATTAACTTTTTTTTTTTTTTTATTATTATTATTATTATTATTATTATTATTATTATTATTATTATTATTATTATTATTATTATTATTTACAGTAGGGCTAAGTATCATTCAATACAGTATACTTTACACTTTTTTTAAGGCAAGAGGACGGAAAACTTTGGTGGTGTTTGGTTGAGAATTTAAAATCAAGTTTTTAAAACTTCTAGCAAAAAGTCAACTTTATTTCACACTTCTCAAAATTCACTTTATGTGCGACCTCAATTTTAAACTAGCTTTTAACTAATATTTTTTTAATTTTATAACCATAATATTTATTATGATTTTATTTTTTTCATAATTTAATATTCATTATTAGCAATTAGTATCGCATTTGTATAAAAAAAATATAATTGATTGTGTGGTAAGATCAATAAATTAATTGATTTAGTTATTATTAAAAAAAAAATGAATTATAATCATGTTATGTTTTGGTGTGATGAAATCTTATCTTATAGTTACGATGATAATATAATTCCAATAATTGATTTATTTATACGTACAGTATATCTATATTTTGATGAATTTTGGTAATGTGTGAGTAACGTTATTGTTCAGTTATATGTATTAGGATGTACATGTAGTTATAGATAACAATTGATTAAATTTTTTCAAAAATTGTATAAGTGATATCGCTACTTGGATAAATACTCCCAAAAATTATACGTGTGATTATATAATTTATGATTTCTATTTGTTTGTGGTACTTGAGTAAGGATAATATCTAATATATGTAGTAGTATACGCGATTTTCTAGGTAATGTTTGATTAAGTATCCCTCTATCTAAAATTATAAAGACCTAACTTATAATTCTTAATATACTATTTGAGTAAGTGCTAATTTGGTTACGTACTCATGTCAGATTCTTCTTATTTTATAGTTTCTCAATATATATGTGTATAATATGTTAGATTTTCCTTATATATTATTAATGAACCAAAATCATTATACTTGTTATCTACATTCCCAATTATTTGAGTAAGATTTGACGATGAAAAACACTACGTTTAATTTGGGATTATTTGAGTAATATTTGATGATGAAATACCGTACGTTTATGATATGGGCTATCGGAGTTACATGAATTATTATCTTTAATAATTGTTATCTTTATTATTTGAGTAAGAGTACATTAGTTTGGTTACATACAAAATTAATAATTTAAAAGTTGGAATACAATATGTTTGATTCGTTTATTTAGTTTTCAAACATTGGTTTTGACATATGTGCCCAGTGTATTAAAGTATAAGAGAATTAAGAAGGATTAACAACTTTATTTATATGGTTGAAGATTTATGTATCTGATTATGTGTACAATTATGTGTCTTACACTTAGATACCTACGATTGTTGTTCCTTAGCAAAGCACTTGTAGAGAATGTGATTATGTTATAATTATAAGGTCTGGAAGAGAAAATGAGAAAGACGCACCCTGAACTTTTCTTACATCATTTGTCTTAGCCTAAATCTCGAGACGAGATTTCTTTAAGGTGTGTATAACTATAAGACCCGTAAATTTCTAGTTTTTACTTTTATATATAATACATGGGTATTATGGTAATGTTACATTAAGTGTCTATATAACTATAACTATAATTACAATTTATTTATTTATTTTTTACATTCATGAGTTAGATATGTTCTATATAATATTATTTTGGTAACTTACTATAATAAATTAGTGAGTCTTATATTTTAGTTTAATTGATTTTTCCTAATCCAACATGTATTAGGAAGTGGGCCAGGTTTATTATATAATTAATATTTATAAGCCCTAATTTTATAAGATTTAAGTTAAATCCTTAAACCCATTATCTATTTAATAGTAATATATTTAGTTATATTGGGAGAAGGAGAAAAAAAAGAAAACATCGTACGTAAAAAAAGGGGAAGAGACGACTTAGTTTAGGGCGTAGAAGGAGACACCATTGCGAACGATTATTTTTCTTCCTTAATTTCAAGATATCTTTCTCCATTTATCGATACATTAAGGTAAGTGATTCTCACCCTCTTATAGTGGTTTCATTCATACATATTGTTTTGATTTTCTTTTGACCTAATTTTATGAAGAAGGATTATTGTGTTTTTGTTCAATTGGTTGTAAGTTTCTTGATAAAGAATTTCAATCATATGCTCTTATTAAAAATCTGAGAAAAATAAATAGATTGATAGTATGAGTTAGAAGTATTTTGGCTTTGGAATTGAATTAGTAGGGTTTTTAATTTGGGAGATATAAATTTTACAAAACAAGTGTATTAAGATACGTAGTTGTAATCAGATTGTTGTCTTACATGTGTATATACGAATTCGTTTAGGATACTCATATTTCGTGTAAAAATCTGGAAAAATTAGAGAAGTTAATATCATGTATTATGAGTATCTGGGCTTTGGAATTGATTGAATATGAATTTTATGTTGAGAGATATTGAATTTACAAAAACAGTGCACTACAGAATCTGATGCTAGACAGATTGTATATCTTTCACCAAAACATTTATAACTCCTAAAGTATAAATGATTTTTAGTTGAATCCAATTGGATATGACTCCAGACACATTAGGCTATATTGTGTAATTTGTATGGAATTTTTGGATTGTTGAATAATTTCCAGAATTTATGTGAAGTTGGTAGTTGTGTCAATTATAAGCCCGGTTTGTGTTCTGGTTTTGTTTGTGTGTAATTTAACTTATGATTTTGGTATAGTTTGAATATGATACTTAAAAATTGACTAGAGTCATAGGAAAATTCCTTAATTACGCCACTGCTCCCTTGTTTTGATTTGATCTTGGATTTGATTCAACACTTGTGTGGATTTCCCATGATTTTTGTGAAAAGAAAACTTTGGTGAAAGCCAATGAAATTTTATGATTTTGACCGTAAGCCAGATGGGGGCTTGTGATTGTTGTTGTACTCGTTCTATTGTTGAATAGATGAGTGAATTATATGTGATTTTACTCTCGGAAAGGCGAGTATTTTGGTGCGTAAATGTATAACTAGCCTTTTAAAGAAGGTCGAAACTTTAGGCGATATGCTCGTGCGGGTTTCGATTCGGAGTGGCTGCTAGTTATACGGGGAGACACATGGCAATATGATCTGTGTAGGCCATGGGAGAGTATGGCGAGATGGCATGTAATTAAGGTGCATACGCTAACAAAAAAGTTTAGTGAATTAGGAGTGTAGGACTTTTTCTTTGTTTAATTTATACAAATTATTGGATCTCTAATGACAATTCTAGCACATGAATATGCAAGGAAATTTGTTTATGCTCATTTTTCATGTTTTAAGTTTTCTCAAATTCCGCACGGTTTGGGCAGAAACGAACATTTTTACTGCAGCAATTTATTTTGTGATGTAGATATTATCCTTGTCACTAACTTCTTATGTGCAGGAAGGTAGACATTTCTAATATTTGTGCAGGGTTGGCCTACCTTAGCGTTCTTATAACTATTAATTTAAAGTTTTGTGAATGAATGTGATAAGAAACTAACCGCTACCGTTTTATCGAAAAACTACGATTTTGTCTCGATAAGTATGTGGAATTACATGTCTTGTCTCATGGTTATTTATAATAATTGCATTATGGATATAGTTGGGTGGACAAGTCAACTTATACCAGTATTTTATACTGACCCAAGTTGTCTTTGTGCTTCTTGGGTACGTTCTCTTTATGGGCGTAGCTAAGGGGTTTGCAGGAATTTGCGTGCTTCCTGTTCGTGTTAAGACATGTACTTGAAGTATGTTTATTTTGTACATTTCTTTTAATTTGATGTACTTGAAAAGTGGGGGCGATTTAGATGTACTCTCGCCAAATAGTTTTTGTAAAGCAAATGTAATTGGACTTTTGTATATATATAAGGTTAGACATTTTAATATTATTTATTCCGCAAAAATATTTATTTAAAAATAAAAGCTTTTGTTTATTAAGTTTATATTTTGATTTTCGAGCATTAGTTTAAAAGTAAATATAATTTTAAAATTTTCATACCCGGTAGTTAGATGGTCGAGCATGTGTGGATTAATGAGTACTCGAGGTCCAAAAATCAGGGTGTGACACTTTACTTTATTTTCTCTCTCATAATTTTTTTAAAATACTATAACTTTAAATTCAAAAATTGGAATTAAATAAAAAATATATATTTGAAATCTACTCATTGAGATATATAAAATAAGATCCATTTGGACTATTTTTTGAATTTTTTTGAATTAGTTGAAAAAAATTCCAACAAAAATAAAATTTACTTTTCAACATACTTTCACATTTTCTAAAAACTTATCTAAAAAACATGTTTTAAAATATCAACCAAACAAGCACAAATGTGATATTTGGTTGATATTTTGAGTTAAGTTTTTAAAATCTGTTATTTAGTAGAATTTAGAAGTATGTTCAAAAGTGAATTTGATTTTTGTTTGAGTTTTTTTCAACCAACTAAAAAATCTCATTCAAAAAATTCAAAAGATAATCACAATTGATCTTATTTTATAGATCTCAACGAGTATGTTTTAAATATATATTTTTTATCTAATTTTAATTTTTAAATTTAAAATTATAGTGTTTTAAAAAGAATTTAGAGAAAAAAAAAATTATAAAAATTAAATTAAATTTAAAAAAATTTAAAAAATAAACACCCACGGAACATGAGGAAAGTGTTTGCTTTCGCTTTGATCACTCGTACATGGTGGAATGTCTGTTAGTGGGAGTCAAATGTGGCATTCAATTTTATTATTTTTATATTTTTCTACATGGACAAACACATGAGCCCTAACCCTCACGTGCTACTCACATGACTAAAATGCTCACCCGCTTCCACCTCCTCATGTTCGTTCATCCACCTCTCTACCACCACACATCCATCTATTGCAATCACCACCACCACTCAACCTAACTTCTTCCCATCGTCACCATCTCCGTTCCCCTCCTCGCTCAAGTTGATGTTGTTTCGTTTATCCTCTACTGCTGAAAATACAAGTGCAATAGCTTGTTGACAAATATGCCTCCAAATCCAAAATTACTTTCGTCTCAATCACCAATGTCCATGAAAACAATAAGCTCTTTTTCAAAAAGTTCATATTCAAGTCAGAAAATAAGGTAAATTCATGTTTATTCCTTCAATTTATTGTAGGATTTGTTGAGATCTAATTGCGATCAATCTGGCACATATATTTGATATTTTGTTATGTTTTTGTTTATAGATATGATTTCGTAAATCAGATGTGTTAGTTTTTGGTCTTCCTTTTCGGCGCTCAAAATTCTTCACTCCTTCATCAAATTTTCCAGCTCCGGCTAGGCCAATTCCACCGCCGTCGCCGTTTCCACCACCGAAGAGATTTTCCGATCTCCTAGATAAATTGCTTCCACAACTGCCGCTATTGCCACCGGCAAGATATTGAGAAACTCCGTCGAGCCTCTTGAAAAATTCAATGACTGGGCTGATGTATTTATCCACGTGGAAAAATATTACTATAAAAGGTAAATAATAAAATAAAATGCTATAAATGATTCTTACAAACGAAAATCTCAGGGTGCTAGGACAAGTCACCAAAGTAAAATTAAATATAAAGTTGACTGTCTTTTTAAGGGTGGTGCTATTACCACCCCCACTATTACTTGGTTCCACTCCCACTTAAAAGAAGAATATAATTACTTAGTTCCACTCCCATTTTCTCTAGTTTTACTAACATTTGTTTTTACCTAATGGTTAATAATTAACCATTAACTCATTTCTACTCTACCTCTTGCATCATTAACTCATTTCATCTCATTCAATCCATTTCAAAAAACTTACCCCACCACATTGAATGCACTTCCCTCCAAATTTCTTGATCATTTTCAACTAATTTTTATTTCCATATTGAGTTAAAACAATATTAGTTACCAAAATTTCACCAAAAACCCACAAAAACTCCATTGATGCAATACAAAAAACCCTAAGTTGTAGAGAATGTTAGAGAAAAGAGAAATGGAGATTGACAAAGTAGAAAAACCTATTGAAGGAGAGGTATGTTTGTTTTTATAATGTTTAATGTTTATTTTGTTTAGTTATTATGAAAAAAAATATGTATACTAACAGATCGAATTATAGCATTAGAACAGGTTACCTCGGTTACGGGGGGCCGAAATTGTAGCACTTGTTCGGTTTTCGGTGACCGAATGTGTAATATGAAGACGTGAAGGAGAATGATATTTCGGTTATACAGAACCGAGATTTATCATTTTTCTCGGTCATTAATGGTCGACTATATTCCTATTACTCGGCTCTTAAGAGCCGAGATAGTGAATTTTTTTTAAAAAAAGTTATGTTCTTCTCCAAATACCTCAGTCTTTAAGAACTGACATTTATGTATTAACTTGTTCACCAAACCGAGTTAAGATAATATACTCGGTTTTGGTCAATCAAAATCAAATATAAGTCATGTGAAAATTTACTAGATTTTTTTTATGTGCAGGATGTGTGTTCTCTTGATTCTACAATATGGAGAGATTGTTCATTTATTCAAGCAATTGATTTCACTTCAATTGCAGGAATATCCCAAAATCCAAAATGTGTTAACACGTTTAACGAGTTAGAGCCTCCGAATTCAATCAAAAATAATATTGCTGGTGGTGATGGCCAAAGTTCCGAGGATACGATTATAGCTGTGCCTCTTGATTCATATTTTAATGGCATTGATTGTAATCTTGATAATGGTGAAAGTCGCCTTGACCCCAATGGCCGTTGTGAACAACCTTATGAGCTTCAACCTGATGATGATTGTTTATTTGATATCCCTTGCGAACAATCTCTCTCGATGGTGGGTAGCAATCCGAGTCATACGACGAATAATGTCAAAGAAATTAAAATTGATGTGACTCCAGTATTTACAACCGATCAAGTAAGTACAAGCGAAGTTATATATTGTCATATGATTTGGAGATTTGGATTGAGTTAATTTATTGTGTATAATGTATGTTTTGTAGGTATTTACTTCTCGATATAATTTAGTTGATTGGTGCCAAAGTCAAGGAAGAGGCATCCGAACTATTGTTGTTACATTGAAATCCGACAAAGGAAATGGTACGAGGAGGCGACCAAGTCTATTATTGGGTTGTGAAAGAGGCGGGATACACCGTAAAAAGAAAGAAAATCTGAACAAAAGAGAATGTGCTTCAAGAAAGTGCAATTGCCCGTTTAAACTTCGGGGTGTGAATATTGGTGGAGATAATTGGAAGATAGAAGTGAAATGTGGTATTCATAATCATGAGTTACCCAAAACCTTGGTAGGGCATCCATATGCCGGAAGATTAAGCAAAGAAGATAAGATAATTGTTGTGGACATGAGTCTTGCCGGAGTTAAACCAAAAGAGATTCTTAATGCAATTAAGCGGCGTCACAAAGAGAATGCGTCCATCATGAAGACGATTTATAATGTGAAGTCTAATATGAGAACACATGCCATGGAAGGAAGAAGTGCGATGCAACAATTATTTAAAGTTCTCATTGAAAAGCATTATGTTTATTGGCATAGGAGTAACGAAACAACGGATGAGATCTTAGACCTTTTTTGGGCGCATCCCGAGAGCATTTTGTTGGCGAAGTGTTTTCCTTCGCTTGTGATTGTCGATTGCACGTACAAGACCAACCGATATAAAATGCCATTGTTTGCTATGGTAGGACTTACGTCAACCGGAAAAACATTTTCTATCGCTCATTGTTTTATGCATAAGGAAGTGGAGGATAATTACCAATGGGCTCTTTCAAAATTGAAGATGTTATATGCGCCGCATGACATACCGAATGTATTTGTGACGGATAAAGAAAATGCCTGTATTAATGCCATCCGTATTATTTTTCCAGAATCTCACCGAATGTTATGCACATTCCATATTTCAAAATGTGTGCAACAACATTGTAAACCGAATTTTACAAGTAACTCTATTTGGGATAAGTTTATTCAATCATGGACTAATCTTACACGAGCGACATCAGAAACAGAGTTTTACAAAGGATGGGAGGAATTTAAAACGGATTGGTCTTGTTTTCCGAAGTGTGTTGAATACTTAGCAAATAAGTGGTTCCAACATAGAGAGCATTTCGTACTCGCATGGACTAACAGAATAAAGCACCGTGGCAACAACACTACGAATAGAGCCGAAGGATCACATGGCAAGCTGAAGGCTCACCTTGACTCGAGTCAAGGTAGTTTTCCCATAGTATTTGGGGCGATGGACAATATGTTGAACAACCAGCTTACTGAAATTAAAGCTAATTTTGAGAATAGTCTTGGATCGACAAAATTGTTTCACAATGGAATGCCATATCGAGAGCTCATGGGGAGAATTTCCCATTTAGCTTTAGACTTGATCAGGACAGAGAGTGATAGGTCCATTGAGGATGTTGGCCTAGATCCATCGAAGTGTGATCATGTGTTTCGAGCGGTTTATGGGTTACCGTGCGCACACGAATTGTTAGAGTATCGTCGTGAAAATCGGCGTATACCCTTAGAGGCTGTTGATCAACATTGGGGAAAGCTCACCGTTTTGCCAAATAGTGAAACTTACAAAGATGTTGATAGTACGGTAGAAATGATTTCATTCAAGAAATTCTATGAAAATTCAACAGATGACCAAAAGAAAACTCTTTTAAGAAAACTAAAGGATCTTGCTACTCCAACAACGATATCGCTTAAAGAGCCAACTCCCGTTGTTCCCAAGGGTAGACCGCGTGGTAGTAAACAAAAAATATCTCGAAAGGAGATGAAACATGAGATGTCAACTAAGCGAGATCCGTCGGGATATGAATTCGCAAAGACTATTGAAGAGAGAGAATTAGCCGCAAGCGTTCCTGATAAGTCGTCACAAGTTTCGAATATAAGGAAGAGGAAGAAGAATGTGGTTGAATTGACGGGGTTTATGTCTTATATCCCTAAAGACATGCATGAGTTCATAACCGAAATAATAGATGTTAAAGATGATGGGAATTGTGGGTTTCGGTGTGTTACGGCAGATTTGGGATTGCCCGAAGAAAATGGGTGGTTAACGATTAGAAGGACTATGATAGCCGATCTTTTAAAGTACAAAGATCGATACGATAGTTCGTGGGGTAATTGGTTCTACCAAGATATGTTATCAATAATTGATACTGACATGAGTCCGTGTCTCCCAAAAAATTGGATGGAGATGCCCGTAATGGGTTATATTATAGCATCGGCATTCAATTGCGTGGTTGTATCAATTTCAAAGACATTGAGTGTGACATTTTTCCCACACTCAAGCCCTCCACCGGATGATGGTAGACACCGGCTAGTATGTTTGGCGCACGTCCGGGGGAATCATTTTGTAAGAGTTAAGTTGAAAGACGATGCACCGCTTCCTTCCCTTGCTGCTTGGTGAGAACTTTTTTGTAAGAAAGAAGCCATCCCTTGGTTGGAAAATTATGTTGATAGACTCATTAAGCCAAAAAACGATTTAACAACAATAGACGCACCAATCACTCTTGGATGATTGAGTGATTGGTAAGTCTATTGTATAATTTTTTTGCTCTTTTTTTGATGCGAATATGCAAAATATGTCGCATATAAAGTGTTTGTCATTAGATGTGGCTATTTGATGTTCACTTCGTTTGAACGGTGTAATTTTTTGCTTTTCATGAATTGTAAACATGTAATTTTTTGTATATGAATGACAACAACTTTTAGTAGTTTGAGTAAATTCGATTTCTTTAAGCAATTTGATTAAATTCAATTTTTTTGGGTAATTTGATTAACTTACAGACAACCTCGGTCCTAGGATACCGAGGATATTAATGAATTTCGGTCATAGGAAGCTAAAATTTTCCAAAACCCTCGGTTCTTAGAGGCCGAGGTAAGCAACCGAGAGCTAAAAAAATGAATCAGACTACCTCGGTCCAATGAGACCGAGTAATTTTAGCAACCTCGGTCCTAAGGAACCGAAATTATTCATAAATCTCGGTTGTGGAAGGCCGAGGTTAGTAACCGAGAGCTATCAAAATGAACCAGACTACCTCGGTCCAAGGAGACCGAGGAATTTGAGCAACCTCGGTCAGAAGAGACCGAAATTATTCAAAAACATCGGTTTTGTGGGGCCGAGGTTAGTAACCGAGAGCTATCAAAATGAACCAGACTACCTCGGTCCAAGGAGACCGAGGAATTTGAGAAACCTCGGTCATAAGGAGCCGAAATTATTCATAAACCTCGGTCATAAGTTTAACGATTACCAAAAATTAAACAAATTAAAGGCTAATGTAAGGTCCAACTCCTTACGATATATAACCAAAACAAGTACATAATATCCAACTCCTTACGATATATAACCAAAACAAGTACATAATATCCAACTCCTTGCTATATATAACTAAAACAAGTACATAATATCCAACCGATATCCATCAACCAAACCAAAAAGATGGTATCCATCAACATAAACTAACAATTAGCAAATAGATGATAACCATCAACCAAGAAACTACATACTTAAGTTTAATAATTAGCAAAAATTAAATAAGTTCACAGAATTCTAATACAAGTTCATAATATCTCCAAATCCAAAAGGTTAATTCTTCCTTTTCCTAGTCACATATGTGTTCCCTTTGTCTTTTGGTAGAGGTCTTGTGGTTCCCGATGTCTCTTGGGTTTTCTCTGGTGCCGTTGCCTTCATTGCATTCAAAAGTACGTCGTAGGCGTTACGTGCAACAATAGAGATATCCTCTGCCTCGTCACCATGGAACGCTTCATATAGCATTGATATTACCTTTTTAACTTCAACTTGCTGCATAATAATTTAGCATTTATAACTTAGTAGCTGGAGTACCTATACTATATAATTTTATTAAACATCGATTGAAAATATGATTAAAATGCTTACCAACTTATCATTTGCGATACATTGTTCCTCACGTGCCTTTCGCGGTGTTTTTCTTAGTGGGCAGCTTCCAAATTCATGGGGACACCTTAACAACTCTTTAAGGACACTTGACCTCAGTTCAAACTCAATATCAGGCCCACTTCCAACATCCATTGGAGAGTTGTCAAAATTACATAATTTAAACCTCGGTTACAATAACCTGAATGGCTCCATCCCGAAAAGCCTCGGAAGACTTACGAAACTAAAAGAGTTGCACCTTGGCAGTAATGATTGGGAAGGGGTCCTATCACAAGATCACTTCCAAGGCCTTTCGAAATTGAAATTCTTGTCAATGTCATCCTTGAACAGAAATTTTGTCCTTAATTTGAGCCCCGACCGGGTACCTCCATTTAGTTTGAAAGCGATAAATATTTATGATTTCAAGTTAGGTCCCAAATTCCCAAAATGGCTCCAAACTCAAACACAACTTGATACCATATTTCTTACGAATGCTAGCATTTCAGAAGCAATACCCAGTTGGCTCTGGAAAATGTCTAAGTCAGCCCCTAATTCAACTCAAAACAATCATATATGGTATTTGATCGTCCAATTTTATTTGAATTGAAGTGCTTTTATGGGGTCAGATAAATCCCAAATAAGAAATGAAATTTCAATACAAGAAATTATATAACTAAAAAACATAAACTCAATACAAGAAATTTAACAAAAACGACCTGAGTATGTATATAAAAAAAATGTATGCTCTTTTAACAAAGATACATCTAACTATTTCACTTGAAAAATTAGTGTAACAAATAATTAACATGTTAAAAATCATTTTACCAGAGGCAAAGAAAAAGAATTAAAGAAATAAAAAGGCATTTGCCTAGCCCTTCTGCTCCTGGGCAGAATCGAAATTAAAAACCCCATAAAACAGAAGTTACAAGACACTTAAATTAATTACTACATTGATCTTAATAAAAGCTAGTAATAACTTGCGCATTAGAGTAGTGCGCTAATTCAACAAACAATTATTTATACATCTACTAATAAATACTACTACTACTACGAAGAAAATAATAATCTTGACTTAAATGAAATTTCAATACAAGAAATCGAAAAGTTGGGAGGAGAGTGGAGCTACCTTTGGTCGGAGAAGCGGCGACGGAGCTAAGGTAGGAGAGGCGGCGACGGAGCTGCGGCGACGTAGTTGGGGTAGGAGAGGCGGCGACGGAGCTGCGGCGACGGAGCTGGGGTAGGAGAGGCGTGGGCTCGGAGTTAGGCGTGGGCTCGGAGTTAGGAAAGGCGTGGGCTCGGGTAAGAGATGCGTGAGCTCGGGGTAGGAGAGGAGAGGCGTAGGCGGCGACGAAGAGTTAGGCGGCGAGGGAGAGCACGAGAGGGAGAGGGAGAGGAAGGAGAAGGAGCTGGGCGTGATGTGAGGCAGAGCAAGGCAGCGAGGGAGAGGGAGAGCACGAGAGGGAGATGAATGAGAAGTGGATTTTAGGGATTTAATCTTTAGTGAAAGTAATTTGATGTGTTGTAACTCTTACTTAATTAATTAATTAAAAAAATTATTATTAATTATATGTATTAGAAGATGGGAGTGGTGTAAAGATTTATGGGAGTGAAAATAAGTAAAATTAAGTTAAAGGGAGTGTTATTGGGAGTGTTATTGGGAGTGGGAGTGGAACCAAGTAATAGTGGGGGTGGTAATAGCACCACCCCTTTTTAACCTCAAATAAGTTGGGTGCTATTTACGCATCAAAAAAATATTTAGTAATATTTTATTTTTTATTTACCCAATACTAAGTGAATAAGTATATATTTATTGTTCGATGATAAACAAGTAAGTGCATCTTACTTGCTTGATGATAAGCGAGTAAAAACTTCAATGCATTATTCGCTTGTCATTAAGCGAATAGCATGCACTTATTCGCTTATTATTGAGCGAGTAACATACACTTATTCACTTATTATCGAGCGAATGAAACATGGAATAAAATCAAGTAATTGTTGGTGTGTAAATAGCGGCTGCCTAAAATAAAGTGCAGCGATCAAAGGGTAAGAAGGTGTGAAGTATATTGCGCCAAATGGAAACCGACCATTTTTTTATATTGTTATTAAATAAATTCTTATCAAGTTATAATTTTAGAAAATCACAAAAACCTTGAATTCAACGAGAACAAAAGTTAACATAACATTAAGGTTTTGTTTGATAATAACATAGAAAATAAAAAGAAAAACAACTAACTTCAATGATAAGATAAAAAATAAGTTGAGGCATGCGGTAAGATGTTCTCTAACTTTTGTGAGTATGTGTCTTTCATCATTCTTTATGTTTTGCAGAAAAAATTTCTTCACCACTACTCGAAAAAAAATTTCCAATAGAAGAAACCAAAAAGTAAGAGTTAATTTTACCACATGCCTTAATTTATTTTTTATCTTCTCATCCAAATTAGATTTTTTTATTTTTATTTTTATTTTTTATATTACTATCAAACATAGTCTAAATAAGTGAACTAATTTAATTAGTAAGGAACATACTCACATTTAAGAAATGTTCTGAATTTGAATTTTATTTAGAATTAAAAAAATTTCATTATTATTATAATAAATTCAACCGTCTTTAGTCCTTTTCTTTAAAATTTAAAAAGAAAAAAAAATGACATTAAAATATTAAATGAGATCACGTGATTCACACTCAATATGATCTTAATATATAATGATATAATTACTTACTCCTTTCATCGGGTTAGCGAGCTACTGGTAAAAAGTAAAATCCATTTCTCTACTTTCTTTCTCTAGTCTTTCGATTGCACAAATTAATTTTGTAAACTGTCTGGTTCTTATAAAAATAAAAAATTTAAATCAACGAGTACAAAAGTTAACATATTAAATGATTGACGTTAAGCGAATAAACCAAGTTAGTATGGTACCTAGGGGCGGAGCCACCTTGTGGCGAGGGGGTGGTGGCGGCGGCCCCGCTCGAGACTGGGAAAAATTTCAAAAGTGTGAAATGTTGAAGGGATTATGCGCGATAAAGTGGGTAAATGTGGGACGATGGTTTGTATTTAAGAAAATTTTGGATTTGTCTGTGAGGAAAGGTGGAAGCAATTGTGAGGGGTTGTATGTGCAATAGGAGGTATAAAGTTGTGTGTTTTTGTTATGTTAGATTAAAAAAGATTCAATTGTTTTGATTTTGGACATCGACAATGAAAATATTATTTATTGTTTTTAAAATACAAAGTTTTGAAGGGAAATATTGTAATTAGATATGTGATTTTGATTTTTGACGCATAAGATGTTAAATATTTTAATATAATATTTTAATTTTGGCTCCTCCTGAACTAAATTCCTAACTCCACCTCTAAAGGTACCTACTCAAATTCAAAAGATGTTCTGAGTTCAAGTTTCATCTAAAATGAAAATATTTTCGTTATTATTGTAGTAAATAAAAAAAGACTTTAGACCTTTTTTTTTAAAAAAATGAAATTAAAATATTAAATTAAGACCACATGATTCACACTCAATATGATTTTAATATATAATAATATAATTACTTACTCCTTTCATCAGGTTAGCAAACTACTTGTAAAACAGAAAATCCATTTCTTTACTATCTTTTTCCAGTCTTCCAATTGCACAAATAAATTTTATAAATTGTGTAGTTACTATAAAATTTATTTTTCACACAAAAAAAAAATGTTAAGGAAATAAATAATTCAGTCAAATATTATACATCTTAAGATTATGAAGCAAATTGGTTACGTAGTTTATCTAATGCTTTAGGTAGTGATCAAAAGGTCAAATTAAAAGCTAGAGTAAAATGGACTGTTCCTCGAGAGAAGTGTCTCAAATTGAATAGGTATGCAAGTGTCAAAAAGAGATAGAAATCGGCTACTATTGAGAATGTTGTACGTGATAGTTCTAGGATACGGGTGTGGGGTTTTCCATTTGCTATAGGCTCGCATACGGTGGACGTATCGTGACAAAGTGTGGACCGAAAATGGTGTGGGAACAAAGAATTGAGAAGCTTTATTGAGAATGATTCCCAAAATACTATAGACAAGGTCTTAAGTATAAGTGGCACATGCATGCGTTGTCTAGGGTCTTATTGTAGTTGGGATCCCAATTTTTTTGGCCCATGTACGTGTATTTAAATTTGGTTAAAAACAAAATTGTGTGTAAGATTAATTAAATGATTGCTAATTTGTTAAATGATTGAAACATGTCACCACTGGTCATGAGTTCAAACCCAATGAATTACATTGCTACCAACTTCATTATCTTTTACCACCAATTTGTTTCCCTTTTAATTGTCCAACCACCAATAAAAGATAACCCTACTCCTTTTATATCAAGAGTTTACCTTACACTATCTATTAGAGTTTTTTTTTTCTTAATAATTTAATTTTAATTTTAATTAAGTTCTTTAACACTAAGATCGACCTTGACTATAGAAATGGTCAGAATAAGAGTGTCACCCATTGCTTAAGGAGATAAAGGAGTGAAGGAGGCTTCCCCAAGTGTTTTTCTTTTTTACTTGGCTAAAATAAATATAAAAAATTAACATATTCCCATTTATTAGGAATTGATGGCTTGATGCACAAACCAACCTAGAGTAAACTCACAAAAATATAATATATCTACACATACATATGCCAAACATTCGTCTAACAAAGTAATTACAACAATTTCAAACCTACTTTTAATTTTGTTCCTCTTGTCGTAGATTCGTTGCAAATCTGAACTTGGAGTGGAACAAAACTGCGGAACAATTACTTCCATCAAAGTATAATTATTTTGACAATAGCCACCCACAAAAAAAAAGTTGAAAGGCAAAATGGTAAATGCTGATTCACAACAAGAATTCCATGAACCTTTGCCAAGGTGCGCTCTTGTTCACTTTTTCAGCTTCCTTCGAACACGCCGTCCCTGCTGCGTCGAATCCAAATTCACCGCCCTCACCGTCACTACCGGCGGGGGATTTCTTAATGCACAGAAAGAAATTCCTCGATCCAAGGGCCATCAGTTTCTCCTCTCGCTCCAAACTCTCTAAACTAAACTGCGAGTAATGGAGATCGAAACCTGTCTGATCGCCAGACGGCAAAATTGGCCGTCTTCCTTCCTTCTTATACTGCCGCAGAGCCGCCGCTATCAGATCCCCGACTGTCGATTCCGGCGGCATCAGCACCATTACAGGTCCGAGGCTCCTCTGTACCGTCACATTTAGCAACAATTTCGTAAGCGTCGGAGGCCGTGTTTCCGGTGAAAATCCGGAGACACTCCTGCCGGAGAGAAGGTCCGGCAACGTCCTCGGCCTGTGAAGCTGCTTCGCTGCCACGGCTTCCGTGCTCCGGCCATGAAACGACGACGCTTTCTCCGATAATTTCCCCTTCCGATTCTTCTCCTCTGGTCCTCTCCGGTGACTCTTTGTCGTCGGCATAGTTATAGTAAAAAAATTCGGAATGTGGAAAATAACTTTTGCAGTATTCCAGAGCTTTGAACAAACCACGAGTATGAAATGCAACAGGGGGACTAGAGAACTAAAATATATAGAGACAGATAGAAATTGAGATTGTGATTGTGATTTTTTAGTTGTGTTTTCCGGTGACCGGATATCTCAATCGCCGGTAACGGAAGAAGCAGTTTCCGGCCTCTAACATAACCTGAGTGTTAGAATCGTATTAAAAATGAAGTTTTGTAGGTAAACAATTATGAAGCGATAAAGGTAGGATGAAGAAAATAGTCTAAATTCATCGCTCTTATATACAGCCACAATGAACGAAAGAGGATAAGAAGGGCAGATTGAGAAGCTCCGTGGATTTTTCGTCATTGGTGACCGACTATTGCCGGTTGGATATATATATATCTATATTATTATAAAGTTTATAAAGTTAAGATGGATTTCAACTTGTCATGGTATCTAGGGGTGTTTTTGGTTTCGGTCGGGGTAGAAAGCAAGGCATTCCAAATCCAAACCAAATATAAAAGTTCGGTTTCGGTTCGGTTTCGGTTTCTAAATTTTCGAAACCCAAACTCGAATCAAACTTTTCGGTTCGGTTTCGGTTTGGTTTTATTCGGTTTTTACATATATTTTTTTTAAAATCAATTTAACATAAAAATATAATACTAATAGTAATGTAATAATGATTTATATTCAAATTAAAGTGATTATTTTTTAGAAACAAGGAGCAACATATAAATACCATATTTTCTATTTAATTACAATTTTATTTGTACATTTATAAGAATGAAACACATTAAATAAAATGATGAATTATTTTTCTATCATGTATGTGATAAAAAAATCTTAGCATTATGTAGTTAATTAAATAATAAAGGCGTGCGCTAATGACCATTTTTTAAGATTATCATAATATGCAACTAATAAGAAATATATTCCTATAAAAATGTCATCTTTTTTGTATTATAGCATAATTAACGTGTGCCATTAAAGTATATATTAACATTTATTTTTTCTTATACATAATTCGGTTCGGTTCGGTTTAGTTCGGTTTTAGACTAACTTACCCCAAACCCGAACCAAACTTTTCGGTTTCGGTTTAGTTTTCTTGTTTTCGATTTTGGTTTTTTTCAGTTCGAGGTTTTGCGGATCGATCCGGATCGGTTCGGTTCGTTCGGTCGGTTTTCGGATTGACTTTAACACCCCTAATGGTATCAAACCTCTTCTTCTTAATTTTGCATTAGGATTTAACATTGTCCTCTGTTTTTTAGTTCTGTCCTAGGGTTTTCACACTTTCTGTCCGACTAATCTTCAGTTCTCATTCGAGCCACCACTGCACAAAGAGGCTAAATCTCGTGGCAAACCTTGCACAAGTCTAGCTTTGGGTGTATCTTTTCACGGGTGATGGCCAGCCCCAAGATTATGGTGTTAAGGGGATTCAAATATGACACTTATATATGACTGCATTGAGAAGTTTAATGCCATAGCCGCTAGACCAACCCCAGTTGACCCATTGTCTTTAAGATATACAAATTCACGCTTAATCGTTTGATGTTGAGTCATTTATTATCATTATAAAATTATTCTTCCCAAATTATGCATACGCAAGTTTCGCACATATTGCGAGTTAATCTAGTATATATATAGGGGGGAAGAAACTAGAATCCAAATTTTGAGTTCGGAATTTCAAATATGTTTTTTAAATGTAGCTCTTTGACTTTTTTTCTTATTATAAATGTAACTTGGGACATATATTGTAAGAAATTTTTTTTTTTTGACAGTGCCTTCGTTGTGGAGATAAACTTAATAAATATTACGATAAATACAATGTGAAATATCTATCTTCAAAAAAAAATAAAGTATTGTATTTAATTATGGCACCAAATTATATGTTATATAAGTAGTTGGGGTTTAACATCTAAGTAATAATTTAATTTCATATTTCATATATACCGTTCAGTAAAAAATAATTTCATGTGCATGTAAATAATTTTTATATGCTTATCACGTTTCTTATGTGTCTAGTACAACAGTATTGTCAATCTATTAAAAATAATTCAGATTCAGATATTAAGGGCTTGTTTGGTTGCTCTCTTTCTTTTTTTTTTTTCTCAAAATTTTAAAAACTCAACTCAAAACCAACTCTACTTTCACACTTCCCAAAATTTATTTCACTATACTTTCTCTCTCTAAATTTTTTTTTAAAACGCCATAACTTTAAATTCAAAAATCAAAAAATAATAAAAAATATATATTTGAAACCTATTCATCGAGATCTATAAAATAAGATCCATTGTGACTATTTTTTGAAATTTTTTATGCGTTTTTTTCATTGGTTGAAAAAAAGTCAAACAAAACCAAATTCACTTTTCAACATAAAAACTCTAACTCAAAACATTCAACCAAACACCAAATTTTTAAAAACTTATCTAGAAAACTTGTCTAGAAATATTAACCAAACACCACCAAAGATCCTAAAAACTCTTACAAGGGGAGAGTATGTCCACCGGCCATCCCCGGCAAAGGAACTGAACATGTATGTGCTAATGTGCGCAACGTGTGTTTGTGAGCAGTAGTGTGTGGGGACCGGGGAATTGTGACTGTTGTTGATTCTGGGTGCGGGAGTGACACGTGGAATGATGACAGTGGTTGTTCTGGGTTTTTAGGTGACCCACTTGGAGTCTAAATAAGTGAGAGAGGATAGTGAGGAACTGAGGAAGGTGTGTTCGGATCTAAAATGGCGGCTGCAGAGTCCTCGTCGTTTCGTCTGTTAATTCGACACGTTCGATTTCAGTTGTTACCGCCCTCTTCAAGCCGTTTTTTAGGTATAAAAATTGTTACTAAGTGCTAACCCTGTAATGATTTCAAATATAGACCACTCTTCTTTTAAATACAGTCTAGTTAACTAATTTAAATTTTTTTTTTTTTTTGAGAAATAGACGGATGAAATTTTAAATTTTTAGTTCACTCACTTCCTATTTAATTTTTTTTTAAAAATTTGGTGGAAATGATTTACTTGTTATAGAAATTATTCTCACCAAGTTTTTTAAACAAATTCACCTGTTTACCGCTTAAAATAATCGGTCTTTAAGTTAATTAAGTTAAGGATAGTGCTTAAGAGAAAGAGACTATTCAAATATAATACTCTTCTTCTTCTTCCTTTTTCTTGAATAAAAAAAAAATTTACTAGTGCCACGAAAGTATTGATAAATAAACAAAACCTTCCTTTTAACTATTGTTTTTCTAAGATTATTGCATTTTAATTTTTTATCGGGGAGTGGTGCACTCACTAGTGGTCATTTGATGCCTGGTCCAAAGCTTGACTCCTAATTGGAAATTTTGAGCTCCTTCCAAAAAGGAGTACTTCCAAAATAACTAACTCTTTGAGAATCTTTAACAATTTGCCTATTACAATTAAAAAATTAGTATTTAGTTGATATGGTCTGTGCAATACCAATAAAAATATAAAACATTTTTTATTTCGTCGGCAATTAATTATGTATATAATTTGTAATGAGACACTATCTCATACAATTACAAAATATTAACCGTTTGTAATAGTTTAATGTTTAGAATAAAATTTGTTGGTGAGTCGTTCATGCAATAAAATAATTTCGACAGATCGAGTGGTCTACCAAATACAAATGATCTAGTTAAGTAAATATATATTTTTTTATTCAAGTTTTTAAAGTTTATATACCTTGAGTTTTTAAAATACTAGATACGAGGTGTACATGTAAAATGTGTCATATGTGTACACCTTACATGTACGTGTGCATCAAAATAAAAAGATTTAAAAATGAAAATAATGTTGGTTAATATAATGGTTAGCCATTGTGTTTTCAACATTTTAAGTTAACCTAATTAATTATATATTTTATCAAGTACATATATTAAATTATTTTTTTTTGGACATCTATTTTGATAAGTTGATCTGAGTGTAAAGTTAAAAGCTTCAATTTCAATTCTGATTTAAGTCATAAAAAGGCACAAATAAATTAACTGTGGCCATAATTAAGTCATTTGAACAGTTGAGTTCATATTTAGGTTATAGCCCACATCGATTAGCTTAAAAATACAACCTAATTTTCATTTTTCTTTACTTAAATGCATCATTTAAATTAACTCCAAGTTTTCGAAGAAAAGCATAAATCGTCACCCATTATCATTAAATTGCTTTTATTTGCATCAAAATTTTGAATTAAATTTGTTGACTTTCATTCAAATAAGGAGACAGCGAGCCTATTATATAATTGATTGAGTTCTCACACTAAAAAAGGTGTTTTTCTTTGACAATATAATATTTTATAAACAACCTAATCTTCCTTCATTTTTTTCATTTTTTTTTATCTTTGAAGTCGAATCCTAATTCTACTCATCAATAACCACAGAGGCTCACCATCTTGGCCAGTCTATATATGTACACAAAATTAATGTGGTTAAAAAAGAAAATACTTATGTCGGAGTAATTTTAGCTTCTAAAAGAAGAATATGTTAATTTTTTAGGGGTAATGTGTACAATCAGCACAATATACTATTTGCTCTAAACAAATTAAAAGTATTTGGGCATTATCATTGTCAGTAAAAAAATATAAAAGAATAAAGTTAATTTTCCACCGGTAAATTTATCTTAGTAAGCCATCTCTACCACAATACAAAAAACAATTATAATATAGTATAAATGTTAAAATTAAATTAAACTTAGCGGCCAACCAAATTTTATCGTAAATGACATGTATTGCGTTGCCCCACTTTAATACATTTTAGCGACAAAATGTGTGTTGTCCTAAAAAAAAAAAAAATTAGCAACAAATATTGTACCGTCACGAGGCTTATTTTTGGACGATACATTATAAATTATTTGGACCCCACAAAGCAAATGCTTGGACGATATAATATATATCGCCCCAACACAACCCTACCACCTAAAAGCCCTACAATCAAATTGCCCACCCTGACTGGGACGTTATATATTATATTATATTGTCTCAGTGCAATTATTTTAATATTGATAAGTTAAATTTAACATTTTTGTCTATCTTTTTTATTTTTACTAGTGCTGTTGACCTAGCCATTTTCTTTCTATTTTTAGTGGTGCAGGTGGCCTAACTATTTTTTAACTTTAATTTTTTGTTCTAAATTAAATATGTTGATACATAGAAATTAAGTAGGGACAATTAAAAAAAAGGTATTATTAGAGAAAGATTTTCACACTAAAGCAAATGAATAATTTTTGTAAATAAAGGGCCTATTTTTTTATTTTATTGATAATATGACATGTGTTTTTTTTTCATTATAAAATGACATCCTAAC
The DNA here is from genome assembly GCA_021464415.1 of Lonicera japonica. Classification (NCBI taxonomy): domain Eukaryota; kingdom Viridiplantae; phylum Streptophyta; class Magnoliopsida; order Dipsacales; family Caprifoliaceae; genus Lonicera; species Lonicera japonica. Next base: position 22,490,454 of record CM038463.1, read on the forward strand.
CTTTAAAATAAACTAAAAAATACCAATATGCATTAAAATATGAATTGCAATATGAACTTTACAGTTTATATTTCACTGCAATATAAATTTTGCGGTCCATATTTTATTACAATATAAACTTTGCAGTCCATATTTTTTGTGCAAAGTTCATATTGCAGTCCATATTTTACTGCAATGTAAACTTTGCAGTCCATATTTTTGGTGCAAAGTTCATATTGCAGTCCATATTTCACTGCAATATCCATATTTTTTGTGCAAATTTCATAAAGAGGGGGTAATTTAGGTAATATATAACATGTTTTTATTAATTAAATAATATTTAAATTTATTCAAATAGCTTCATTTAAAATATAAAGCAAAATAGGCCTCTTACACTAATTATCAATTAAAAATAGGCCCTTTATTCAAAAAAATATTATTTACTAGAGTTTTGGTAAAAATCAATGTATAGTAAGACCTTCTACCTAATTTCTAGAATTAAGTATGCATAAATATCGTGTGTTCTCTGGTGTCAAATAACAGTAAAAAAGAGGCGCAAGAGAGGGGTGTGTTTAATTTAGGCCCTATAAGTATATATGGGTCCATGTTGGCGGATCTTGTTAAAAATTAAAATTTGCTTTTAAAAAAAAAATTATTTGGAATATTTGGAAAAAAGAAAAGAAAAGTATTTTGTTGAGTACCTCATGAATGCGTGAATGAGTGGATGAATATTCCACATTGGCAGCCATGTGGTCCACTTTTGGTTGGGGGTGACAATTATTGCGGCATTGCTAATTAGCCATTAACTAATTTAACTTCTACTTGAAAATAAAAGGGATATTCAAGATTTTTATAAAAAAAAAAAATCCTGCCATCTAGAATACCTTACATTTAGTTCGGATATGAATCATTTTTTCCCGAAACGTTGAATTACCTTTATATATTTACTTATTTAGTACAAATTAACAAGAATATGATGTAATATATGTGAATTATCAAAATATTTTTAATTATACAAAATTAAAAGACAAGTCCTAAGAGTTTTATAAAGGTAAAATTTAAGTTTTTATTGTTAAGAATTACAAAATTTCGTTATATAATAATAATAATAATAATAATAATAATAAATAGAAAAGGTTTAATAGTAATAAATAATTTTTTCTCTTAAAAAGAATATATATGAAAAAAAGAGTTGCTTTTGTAAGTAAAAAGGGATATTTTGGCCTAAAAGGAAATCTTAGGATGAAATCTAAGAAGAAATGCCCATAGTAATCATCTATTTTCATTCATTTAAGGAGGAAAATTTTGAAAGAATACCCAATACTTGAAATGATGTATTTCTTAACCCAAAATCTGAACCAAACATCATCCTTTTGAATCTGGATAACCCAATATTTTAGGAATGATTTAAAACTCAAACCAAACGAGCCCTAAAGGAATGGCACTTTACTTTATTATTTAAAAAATAAGGACACTCATTTTTCTTTACCTAAAATATCATTCCTCTATTTATTTTCTCTTTTTTTTTTTTCAAAAATAAAAATTAATCACCACCGGCTACCACCACCATCTATGACTGCTGGAAGCTCAAGTGAACTCACTAGAGTTTTGGCAACAACTGTTAGAGACCTCAAGCCGGCATCAACACATGTATTGTAAATCTAGTTTTGCACTAAATCCACAAGTAACTAATGACATATATTTTAGTACAAATTTGTTTTTGCACTAAATTCGTAAGTAATTAATTAATGTTATAGATTTTAATGTAATTATATTTTTTCACTAAATCTACAAACAATTAATAATATAAATATGTTTTTGCGCTAACTAAATCTGTAAACAACTTTAAACATGAATTTTAGTTTAAATATTTTTTTATATTAAATCTGCAAATAAATAAAAATGTAGATTTCAATACAAATTTATTTCTACACAATATAAAAATTCTCACCGGTGACCACCGTACGTCGAAATGCCGGCAAGCTGGCCGGAGCTTAGGCAATGGATATATGAAAGTAGTGCATGATTGCATATATAGTCTGCATAATCTACTGTAAGTAGGTATACGAGAGTCATTACATGGGGCCAACCTTATGGCAAATTGTAGCTTTCAACCAACGTAAGGTTTATCAATAAGTGCTTAATTAAGCAAAGAAGACTCTTAAACAGCAAATTAGAAAGTGCAATTTGCTTCCAAATTTTCAAGGTGAAGCATAAAGAGTTGACACCTCCCCAAATTAAGGGTATATTATTTTGCAAGACCCCCCCAAACTTTATGTCTTGAAATCACATTTGCAAATAAACATGCATGATGCATAGATATTTCCATGTTTCTAAGTTTATCCAAGACAAGACTCCTTTCTTGTACTTATTAGTCTACTTGTCACTAAATTATTATCGTAATCTATTTGTTTTCAAATAAACCTCCGACATTGGTCATGATCCATAATAGTAAATTTTAAATCACCAAAAATGTACACTGTATATTTGCTGACTAGGTCATTAATTCTGATTCTTTTATTTTTTATTTTTTATATTTTTATTGACTAAACGAATAGAATTGTATATCCCTGTTAACCATGATATTCATTACGATTCTTTCTCCAAACAGTTTAAACTTTTGGAAGAGATGGATTCCTAACATGGTATCATAGCTTGGTTTTCTAGAAAGTTCAAGGTTCAAGCCTTGAGAGTATGGGGTCGCATGTGAGGGAAGGTGTTAACCATGATATTCATTACGGTTCCTTCTCCTAAACATCTTAAACTTTTGGGAGAGATGATTCCTAACAATCCCAATGACCAATGTCTTAAGAGCATCTCCAACATTTTTCTACATATTTTTATTTTGTGTAAAATTTGCACAATTTATACATTTTTTTTTGTCTCTAATAGTCTTTCAAAATTGAAATTTGTGTAAAATGGATGTACAATCCCATTTTACAATACCTCACCAGCTTTCTTTCTCTTTATTTTTTTATAAATTTTTAAAACATTATGACTTCAAATGTAAAATATGAAATTTAATAAAAATTATATGTTTGAAATCTACTCATCGATCAAGTAATTATAAATCATGATCCATTGTGACTATAAGATTGTTTATAAAATATTCATGATAAAATAATAAAATAATTGCTTAAATTGATATTTAACATGTGTTGCAATCTTATTAGTTATTTAAAATTTACACAAAACCTTATAAAACAACCTTTAAAGCATATTTTTTTGAGTGTTCAATTTTACTTTTTTTTGTAAAATTAGGTTGACACGTATATGATTTATAAGTCAATTTTTACACTATTATTAGAAATGTTGTAATGATTAAAAACAAGTGTATAAAATAATATAACTATTTATCACAACATTAGGATAGACTTAGATATTTCAAAATACAATATGATTTTAGCTGAGTAAATATAAATTTGTTTTAAATATAGTCGATGGCCTTTTATGCATTAATTTACATAACACTTCAAGTTGCACGATGCAGACACAAATATAATACAAGTTGCATTTTGTTATCCACATAAAAGACAAATTAATATATAGATGACCGGATGAAGGCCATTTTTGGTTGGCTTTTTTTTTTTTTAATTTTTTTATTATTATTGTGCTCTTATGTTTCTAGGTGTGTCTAATTTATGGATATTTATTTTTGATATTTCTTGCTTTTTCAAAATTGTTTTTCATTTTGTAAGACTCTCTGGATATGGTCTATGTCTTGACGATTTTTATAAATTCTTCGAAACTTTTCTTTATGTCCGTTGTAATATTTTTATGTTATTATTAATAATACTATCTTCTTCTTTTACGTGTATATATATATGACTGAAAGGATTTAAAATAATTTTTAAGTTTGAGCCTTAACAGGTGCACGTGTAACTGTTCCCCTTATAATGGTATAGGTTTCTTAGAAAAAAAGGATAGATACACAAATGATTACATTAGATATTATAATATAACATCAAGGTTTGGATTAGGATCAGTTTAATTCAACCATTGTTAATTAGAGATTAGATTAAGACCACTAGACTTTCGTATTTGATTTTAAGATTCCCATTTGGGGGGGATTCAATCCATGCAAAATCGATTCACTTAATTATGCAACTTTTCTTTATATAATCATCATCACCAACTTCATATTTCACACTCATTCCTATAATTGTTATATTTTGTTGTTTCAAAAGAAAAATAAGACTTTGTTAATTTGGGACATATATCTTAGAGAAAAGAAGTAAAACTACCCTTAATTTAAAATTAGCCCATCTAGAAGTTTTATTTTATTTTTTTAAATATAATAATGAAATAACTAATGGTCAAAATCAAGTTTGTAAAATAATGTATTAATTAGGCATTTTAAGAAGTAAAACTACCCTTAATTTAAAATCGATGAAGTAATTTGCTAATTAGTAGAGCCCACATAAATTTTTTATTTTATTTTATAAAAGATAATAATGAAATAACTAATGGTCAAAATCAAATTTGTAAAATATTATATTAATTAGGCATATTAATATTTAAAATTTCTCTTTTAATTTAAAAGCTTCGAACTCACAACCTTTTTGTTAATAACAAATCCACTAAACAAACACTTATCTTTTTTTACTTATTCTTCCTATATTAACTTAAATGTATATGTGTATTATAAAAAAGACGTGCACACATATCATATATGCTTCCGATGCAGATCTAAATAGAAGATCATATAGTAGAAGTAAGAATGACCTTTTCTTACTCATTTTAGTTTTGAACTTTTCTCCTTGAAAAAGTGAACTCTCTTTGTATATTTATGTATTTTTTCAACTTACGTATCTCTGTCATCTCTGAGTCTCGTCTAAAAAATTGTTTTGACTTTAATTCTTTTAGTTTTTCAGAGTCTTGTTCCAAAGGGAACCAACGACCCTGAAGTGTATATTTAATTGCGGAGGAGTATACATCTTTTTAATTATCGACGCATAATTTTTTTGTTACAAAGAAATAAAAGATTTACTTACCATTAAACTCACATATTTAGGTGTATGACTTTTATAAGTTTAAAAATACAATAATTTCAATAGAATGAATAATTTTGAATAAAACGTTTTTTTTTCCTACTATAAATTTTGATACATTAATTATATATTCTACAAAAAATAATTGACCTTTTTTTAAAAAATAAAATAAAAAATAATATACTCTTAGAACCCGTTTGGTTGTCCTCTAATTTGCAAATTAGACAATTTAAGATTACTTAATTCATAAATAATTCTAATTTGAGCATTTGATTGCAGAAATGAACTAATGTATAAAGTCATAAAATTAAGTTAATACTTAATATATTAAATAAGAAAACATAGATATATTTGAAATTATATAACTTATAACTATTAAGTTCATGTGGAAAATATTACATCATAATTTTTTTGTTGAAATAAAACAATTAATAATTTGTTAATTGATAATAAAATAATTATATAAGAGAAATTTTACGTAACTAAAACGAATTCTTAATTTAATCACAAATAGAGGTAGATGAAGAGTCTTAATGTGAAGACACATGGCTCAGGTGGGTCTACAAAATTGAAACTTTGTTACAAGTGCATGGCTCAGGTGGGTCTACATAATTGAAACTTTGTGACAAGTGGACGCATGAGCGGAAAAATTAAGGATGATCCTATGGTAACAAAGTGAAAGGACTAAAGTGCCCTTTGTATGGTATGGGTTAGGGGCCTATTGGCTATATTTTGAGATTTGGAGTTTGCAAGCAGACATACATTTCTACCGATTATTATTATGCCAAAATTTATTTGGTCACACCTTTAACAAGTGGGTTTTAATATTCAATGCATTTGTTTGGTCTTCATTTCTCCCTTGACCCACATCCCACTCTTATCTCCATTATTGCATGTGTTGTGTTATCACTCTACTTCCACATCTCTCTCTCTCGACATAATAATTTATTATCTGATTCAGGAGTATATATATACAATTTAATGAGAGATTATGTGTTCAATTCCTCCGAGAACAATTATTCTTAAACCAACACGCAACAAACTTTTATTGTAAACAGGAAGTCTTAGATTTAATGTAATGTGACAACAACTCGTAAGAAAAAAAAATTAGCGTACACAATTTGGATTCTAGCATGAGGGACATAAGATTAGACACAAGGTGGGCTCGAAATATATTTGGTATATTAACTTTTTATATATTGTATAACTAATACTGTAATTTTTTTATTGGGGTTGGGCAAGCCTCGGTTTCTTTAGAACACAATAGCAAGTTTAGATCCCGGGAGGCCAATCCTAAGAGCATACATAATGGGTATGGTAAATTTATCAATTTACCATACCCCTCCTCACACCGGAGAAATGTAGATGGGCAAAATTTAGCTTGTATGGCATAGAGGGAATAAACTTACCATTTCTCTAAATTTTAGTCATACGGCTATGCTTTATTCATATGACCTATACGGGTGTGACAAACTCGTATTCAAATAAATATAAAAATAAAATAAAAATTTTATGAGTGTGAGACACTCGTATGAGCCATACACACCCATATGAGTTAAGCAAACTCATATGGCACTTTTTCTATTCTATTTTATTTTATTTTTATGCCTAACATCATACGAAGTGATTAAAAAAAAGTAATAGAGAAATCCTTATGAGGCCGTTTTGCCATTTTCTTGTTTCTTTTTTTTTAATCTCAATACCCATATGAGGTCGTATTAGCTATCTTTTTTTAAAAATTTATTGCTCAATAGTTTTTATGCCAATTGCTAAATTTGGCATTAAATTTACCATACCCAATATGGATGTTCTAACTGGTAATCTCTCAAATTAGAATAGTTGAATCTAATACTCAATTTTTAATTTGAGATAGGGTAAATATTATACTTTAATAATCAACTGTTTCAGTAGGAGCCATTTATGTTTGTTATCCTAATTATAAATTACATTAAACAAAATTAGACGGAAAAAAAATAGAGATGAACTAAATTTAATTATAATGGTCTTCTATTTATTTCATTAAGGATAGGTCAGTACTAAAGTTATCGGGATTTTGATTTGAAGGGGAAAAAAATCGTAAAAAAGTTTAAAAAGAGTAATGAATACAAAAAATGTTAATGAAAGCTATGGATACTAAATTACAAAAAGCTTATGGAGAGAGAAACCATTAGTATCATGCTTTGTAAAACTAAACCCAAAAATACCTAGTACTTTCGTTTTTTATTTTTCAGATTAAGAGGTAAATGATCTTAGTTGTAACCAAAAGGTCTCATGTTCGAATTATGTCCTTCCAATCTTCTTCTCCTTCTTTCTCACAAGTTTGAACACCAGGTATAATTATAACTATAATTGCTTGTTAGATAGAATAAAAAAAATAGAGGTTAACTAAATCTCAACTCTTTAGTTTGAAAATGTAATTCTTACTCAAATCTATAGAAAATATTGAGTTAGTTTGCTTTTCTATACGCAGTTTAATGACTCAAGTTTTAAAAATTTTATCATGAATTTAATTAACGTGTATGTTGTAAATCACATTCTTGATATATAATGTAGATACCTTCATAGATAGCCTGCAAAAAAAGATATTGTGTTATATTGTAGGTATTTATTTTATTTTATCAAATTGATTTTTACCAAAACTCCAATGAATAATATTTTTTTGAATAGGGCCTATTTTTAATTGGTAATTAGTGTAAGAGGCCTATTTTATTTTATATTTTAAATGAAGGTATTTGAATAAATTTAAATATCATTTAATTAATAAAATCATGTTATATATTACCTAAATTACCCCCTCTTTATGAAATTTGCACAAAAAATATGAATATTGCAGTGAAATATGGACTGCAATATGAACTTTGCACTAGAAATATAGACTGCAAAGTTCACATTGCAGTAAAATATGGACTGTAATATGAACTTTGCACCAAAAATATGGACTGCAAAGTTCATATTGCAGTAAAATATGGACTGCAAAGTGGTTTTTTTAGGCAATGAATATAGATACCGTGATATTGTAAAACAAACACGGAATCCAATGTATGACAGGTTTTTTTAGGCAATGAATCCTTTTAACTTCTACGTATTTGAACCACGTCTTTTAAATATTTGCCATTTTTATACATTCTTTAATTTTTAGCAACTAAAGATCTTAATTTGGCATAAAAGACCTTAAATATAAACAAAACTATGTACATTTTAAAAATATAATACTCATTAAATAATACTCATCTGGAATAATTATCTAATAAATAACATCGGTAAAAAAATCATGCTACCTGTTGAAGGTTCCATGGAGACTCTTAGTTGCATTCTTTGATTTTTAAGAGGCCACAATTTTGGTTGGTACCTCTCTCTCTCTCAATTGATTGCTTTAAGTCTGCAATTTGATTATTCAAGATTTTGTTTGGTAATTAATAATACGAGTTCCGTGCCTTGATTAGATTGTTAATTAATATTCCAAACTTTATTGTTGGGTTGAATGCGTGTTTGAATGATACAAAAAATTTATACCTGAATTAATTTTAATTTAATTAATAATAGGTAGGTTTGAATTAGATGTTTTAACTCCTGCATCTTTCAAAAAACATTAATTTTTTACACAAACAATACATCACCACATAAACCCTGGTTTGGTTTGATAGGGAGGGGGATAGGGATGGATGACTTGAACTTCATACCCGCCTCCATAGACCCATGGTTGAAATTTGATTTGCAGCGAGACTCAAGTCTGACTGAGACCTATCTTACACAAGCAAATGTTAACAACTTTTGAGGTTGCATTTGAGGTTTCATTCCTAAAACTTCAACCAAACGAGCCTTAATGGATTGGAATAAAAGGATGCCAGGAATAAAGGTTTCCTGACATCTAAAATGCCAATTCCATTCCTAAAACTCGAACCAAACGAGCCCTAAGAGTTTATTCGATAAAAACACAAAAGACAGTAGAACATTTCACCAAATTACCCATTTTTTCCAACTTTGTAGTGTTCCTAATTATTTTACAACTAATTAGTAGCACACCCAAGGATTAATCAAAATAGCTTTCGATAAATGCTGCTTAAAAAACTTTAATCTGCTATAAGGGGAGGTTGTAGCTCCATGTCAAGTGCAAATACTATATGTATCTACTATGTATGACACGTTAGCCCGAAGTGGATCCTGTATTTAGGGCGGTAGGGATGTATAATTTTGGAAACAGTATAATAACATGAACCAAAATTTAGATAAAAAGTGTTATAACACAAGGTGGTGTCGTGTGAGCATTATAATTTTGACACAAAATTTGGTTCCACCATGTGTGTCTTGTTGTGTCTAAATGAGTAAAAAATACACCTTTCCCCGCGTATTATATTGTGTCTATCAGGGGTTAAACGTATAATCGTCGTTTCCATCTGTTGTGTCACGTACAGATGCACCGTGCTCGTGTTAGAAAAAAATAAGATTACACGCAATTCTTCCTGATTGTTGTGGTGTCAGGAAAAATTCCGTATGAATTGAGCAATTTCACAGACGAACCTCGTATTCCACAACATGGCGTTTCCAGTCTATATCTACAGAATCAGTTAAGAGCATGGAGAGAAAGCGTAATGCTAAAAGGTAGAGCTATATAAGCCTTTATTAGCCAAATTGTTGGGGAATGGTTCCCATGGGTATATCCAGCAAAGAGTTAGGACCGCACTATGAACCAGACCCTAGATAACGAACACATATATAAACACATAATCATGCACATCACCCATATTCTCTATACCTGTAAAATTTGAACTTAGGCGAGGAGATATTCAATATGACAACAATGACATTATCACATACGCACATTGTCTCGAGAGGTGTGCATCTATCTCTCCTTAATCACGTGGGTTCTGTCCACGTCAAAAGACTTCCTGTATTGTTATTATATTTGTGATCAAATGTCATCATTGTAACTGGAGTATTGAATATTTTCTCCTGCCAATGGTATTCTACCTAAATCGTAGACAAAAAAAGTAAAAATAAAATAACATTTGAGGTTTGGTGCACTAACCATGATGAATAATGTATTTTTCTAAAACATCCATTCATTAACTCTTGGCCAATGGCCATAAATTGATATGATAACATCATAGTTTGTGTATGATCCCCCGATTCTTGCACAGAAACTAACTTCTAAGCAAACTTAAACCAGGGCAAAAAATGATGCAACCACATATGCCTACCTCAAATTGAAAATTAATCCCGCAGGCACTACAAAAATGAGATAAAGAGAGAAGCTTACAACAAAGAAGTGTTTAGTGGGGTGTGCAAAGATAATACATTTAATTCATTTCTTGGAGGTGCACGATGCCAAACGCTGCCTTGTGATTTCGTAGACTCTTTATGTATTGAACGGTTTCTGGAACGGGTCTTAGTGATGGGCTTGCCTTGGAGAATTGTTCGGTGCGCGGCTCTCAAAGTCAAACCTTGGTCAACCTGCACGGGGATAGCTACTTGAACATGGGGAGGTACACGTCACCATGGGCATCTGAGGAAAGTGGAACGGTGGAGAAGATGGTAGAGGAGTCTGCGGTCGGGATTTCAATTCCTTCCACTTGGAAAATGACAGTTGAAGCTGAGACGGAACCTATGAATCGAAAGAGAGCCGTAAGAATTTTGATTTTTGAAACATATAGCTAAATATGGTTGTTAAAGGCACCCAAAAATTATCAGTAAAATATGATATAAGCTATGACATAAGCATGTGGTGATTGCTATCAAGTACATTTTGAAACATCTAGCCAAATATGGCTGCTAAAGGAACCCAAAAAGCGCTCACTAATACGAGATAAGCGTGTAAGTTGCTATAAGTACCCCAAAACGGCACCCAAAAATGTGTAAATTATTTCAGTCATTTGTAGACAAATATAGTGATTATCTTCTCAGGCGTCAATAGAATAGAAAATACTAACCGAAACATGGGGACATTTTGGGGGCCCTCTAGAGAGTATGTTTTTGTAAACATGGTATTAGTGAGAGGTGCATGAGATTCACTTCCCTTGTTTCGAAACGTTACAGTAACCTCCCTGACTTTTGAGTTCATCAAGTGGTCTCCTTTCAGTTTCTAAAAATTTATCTATAAATTTCATATTTATATCATGTTCAATTTATTTCAGTTCATTGAAGCTGACCAGCATGAACTGTAATTAAAAAAAAAATGATCAAGAAAGGAATTAAATCCAAAAGAATCTTGAATACAGCAGAGGTCAGTCTAATCTTTTAACACGTGAGGTGAGTTCAAGCCCAAAACCCAGGGGAAGGTCACTTTAAGCATCCCAAAAACTATATTCTATAATTATTTAGAATCATTATGAATGATAAAGCATTTTTTTTCCTTCAATTCCATTTTTTTTCTGAACTATAAGTGGAAGGAAGTAAGAACGCACCATTGAAACAAGCGTACGCGCAGCGAACGACAAGGAAGATACAGCAAATGGGGAACTTCCTGCTTGGTTTCCCTTCTGGTCATTTTTCGTTGAATCTAGATCGATCACCGACCCGAAGCTGGATTGTGCCCCTTCGTCGTCTTCGTCGTCGTCGTCTTCTTCTTCTTCTTCTTCTTCTTCACCTTCCTCTTTTTTCACTTTGGCTGAAAAAGTCTTCTCTGATTGGCTTTCCTGGAAACCTTTTTCCGTTTTCATCATTATTTTCCTTTCCTCCTCTTTTTCCATTCGCTTGAACTCCTCATCAATGTCTTTAATGACCTCCTTCAATTCCATTTCAGCCTCAAATAACTCAAGCTCTTTCTCAGTTAACTTGATCTTCATTTCGGCGTCTTTCTTCTTCTCGTCCGACCACTTCTCTATCTTTTCCAACAATGGCTTGCATGCTTGTTGTATTTTAGTAATGAGACGGGTGAGCATGTTTTCCTCATCCGGGCTTGTGCCATTTCCGACAGGTAAGAACACGACCTTGTTGGGGTCCTACGTCTTCCCCTTTTTCGAGAGGAGGCTGCCAAAACAATCGTAGGCCGTGTTCCTCATCTTCAACATAATTTATCAACCGCCCTGTTGGCGTGTGTAGGATGAGGGGATCTTCAGTATATACGAGCTTAGATGGATCCTCGGGATCAGGCTCTGGGTCCTTGTTGACCAGAACGAATTCTGGCTGCTCTTCTGGACAAATAAATATCAAGCATGTTCAGAAAAAATAACAGAGTGGTTAACCAAAAACATAAAAGTAAAAAAAGAACAGTGAAAAAAATAATGTAGCACCATTCGTAAGTGCTGATTCAAATTAATTCTCCAACTCTCGTATCTTTTTTCCCTTTTTCTCAAAAAGTTTAACCGTCTGAGATAAAATTATGCTTAAAAAAAACTTATGTACGAGCCTGAATGTCCGATTGGCAGTGATATAGGTACCGATTCAAATGACCAATTTAAGATGGCAAATGATGTACTAGAAAGGGCATTGGTTCCTTTTTTGGGACATAATTAAGCACCAAAGATCACTATAGTAAGCCTTATTTTTAACCATTAATGATGTAGAAACCGAATGTTGTTTCTCTTTCCCCCCAACATGAAAAGAGAAAACTCCCAATTTGAATGCATTTAAAATAAGGAAAAAGATATTACCATTTTCCCACCAATAGCTGAGCTCGGGGGGCATAGGTAACCTCAAGGGAGACCTATAGAACGAGTTTAACCACATCTCCCTTTCTTCATCAACATCTTGCACATACGTTTTCCAAAAATCAGGAACCTGACATAATACAGTTAAATTGTTATCTCCTTTGGTATTATAATAATCAGATGTCCCTTAAAAAAGAAAATCCAAGTCTTTTTTATTTTTATTTAAAAAAAAAAAAAAAAACTTACTTCATAGAACTGGTTGATGAAACCTGGTGCCATCCACACATCTTCCTCCTCGTAAAAATAGTGATGCTGGGGATCACTATATGGACCCCACTTTTCTCTAACCACTGTGCAGGCAAACAAAAGTAATGTTGCGATGATGAGAAGAATTAGAGAGAGAGAGAGAGATTTCACTTTAGAATTAATTTATGATCATCCAAGCTAATTGAAATGATTCCCAAGTTCTAAAACATAATATTCAATTGCTGCATTATTAATTTTTCAGATAATAAATTATCTGCATGCACATGAATGAAATCAATTAAACAGTTTGTCCCTGCCTCATACCAACTTTAATATATGAAAAAAATCAGGTTCATCTCAAAACCGTCTGGTTAATAAGACAAAAAAGATCCCAGTTAATGAGTTTGACATTTTTCCACTGAACGTGTATCACACAAAGGTCAGTCCCCTTCACTGAATTGACATTGGATGCAACAAGTTTTTAGTACTTGCATTAAACAACCATTCGCAAACTTGTAAGCTTTCTTATTCACAACATTGCTCCTACTATAGAGAAGACGGATTGTATTTATAAAAAAAATAATGATAAAAAGAAGAATAAATCAGTAAATGACATACTTCCGTCAGGCTTATTGATAAACATCCGAGCCTTTGCTGCAGCCACTTCTGCTATACCTGAATGGAGCTGAAAATAACCTACCATCAGTTATTTCCCCATAGCTGGTAAATAATTTGGGGGGGAGAGAGAGAGAGAGTTCTAAACTGTCTGCATTGTATATAAAAACCAATTTTTAAGTTCTAGAATTAGAAATTCCAAACTGATATTAGAACTGGAAACAACAATACAACGTATTGACTTTTTTACTTTGTTTTTTAAAATAATCTAAACCAAAGACAATTTTAAAACCCACATGAGTTCAAAATACAATTTAAAATAAATTTAAACTATACTAACCCAACACAATGACTACTCAAAAAAAAATCTTTTAAGTTGAATTTTAGAAACGTAAACGCACGGGGCTATATTACCGCACACTGTTCTTCATCACAACCGTAAGAATCCTCCATTAGCTCTCCAAAATAGAATCGACCCTGCAATCAAAAATAATAAAAGAAGTTAATCTCACTACAAAGCATACGGATTAATTAGATGGAGAGAATGCCGATCAAGCACAACTTCTTAAACAATTGAAGAGCTTAAAATTAATTGGGCACCCATATCTATGCTGTCAATGAGGTTCTGAATTTTGCACTTAATACTATACTCATTTATAATTTATTATACACCTTAGATGTAATGATTACTAACTTTATAGTCTGCTGGAAGAAATCAGGATATATATTTGTATACAAATTCATTGCATCAGTGTTACCTCTTCTTATGTCTTTCTCGGCATTTTGGCTAAGATCAAGTGTTACCTCTTGTTTTTTCCCCCTTGATTCAAGTAGGCATTGACGTGATTACAAAATTTGTTAATTTAAGCAAAACTATATTAACAATTCAAAAATATACTTTAAGTATATTTTTCTATATGATTAGGGGTTTTGTGGTCGCCTAGGACTGCATCACTTTCCAAGTGCGCCAACCATGTAAATATCAATAACCAATCGTAGAAAAAAATTATGAATGACACACAAATATAAAGACCCAGTAGTATACTTTATAAGTACAGCCGTACAGGCTCATACAGTATAGTAGTGGTAACCCATGCCAAAGGCACTATGGATCTAATTTATCTTTTATATCCTTTTCATCTCAACCCTTAAAATGGCGTTTTTCATCCCAGCACTCCAATATTTTATCCTGTATACATATTTAGGATTAAAAAAATATTTTCCCTTGTGTATGTACAGAATAATACCATACAAGTTCCTATTATTTCAATCGAATAAGGAACCAAATCCCAAAATGTATCAAAGGTCCACTATATCGACATGCTAATCATCGGTTTGTGTATATGAACGTCAATGACAAACACTCAGATAAAATAGTGATGTTCTAAAGAATCAACTGCAAGAATTAACTAATTATATCAGTCATGCCACACATCTTACATATATAATTATAAACATATTATTGTCATGGCTCATCTCCCCTTACATCAACTCTAACTTGGTATACCTTTATGTTAGCCTTCTTTTTAGTGTGCAAGAGTGTCGATCAAGTCTCGGGATTTAAGAACTTATTCATGAAATTATAAATGCGTAAATGAGTAATGGACATGTAGTTTCAAAAGTATTAGAAACTAAGAATCTACCACTAAATAATAGACACATAAAAATAAGTATATATTAATATCTTTATTCTAAAAGATTGTTGGTGCTTGGCCTCTTTGGCTCTTATTATTAAGTTTTTAACATATTTATACATAATTTACCCTTTTTTTACTGTGTACTGAATCTTATCCTTTACTCAACAATGCAAAACACAAATTTTGGTTACTACCCATGCATTAATGTATATATACTATGTATTACACTGATCAATTTATAGAGAATTAGTCGGGTGGCCCAATGTTTTAAATTGCAGTAGCGTAACACGTTGCGTTTTGGCTCCGGAATTGCATAGCACTCATAAATTGCATAATAGCATAAGCAATTCTGAAAATGAATAGCGTAAAAAAAGACCTTTCAGTCTAAAGTTACCTTCAAATAACCAAAATAAAAAAATCCAAGTAACATAACTTCAACACATATTCAAAGTTTCAAACACATCAAGTTCTAAAGTTAAAACTTTTCAGTCTGATTGAGAGAAACTAATTTATTACCTTCAGTCTGATTAAAAATTTCAATGAACAGGGGAAAAATTGGAGAGAAACTAATTTAAATGAAGGGTACTAATTTATTGGAGAGAAACTGAGTAAATGAACAAGGGAAAAATTGAGTAAAAGCCAGTGTTTGAAAACGAGTAGGAGAGGTGAGTTACACACGGAGACACACGGAGAGAGTAGGAGAAAACGACTAGGGTTTCACCCACTGTCCAACCTTGTTCCAAGTTCCAACATAGAGAGTAGCTTCGTTGCTGCATCTTTTTTTCTGTCCAGTGGAGGAGCATTCAACGGCTCAGAGGAGAAGAGAAGGAGAAGAGAGTTCAACAGCTCAGAGGAGAAAAGGAGGAGAAGAGAGTTCAACGGAGAAGAACGGTTGGAGGAGGAGAAAAGAAGGCTAGGGTTCATTTTTCCCCTTTTATTTTTTTAAGTTGGTGGTCCCAAATAGCGTGAGTAATTTACCAATTGCGTCAAATAGCGTAAGATTAGGACATATCGTCAAATAGGGTAAGCAATTTGGGAAAAAGGTAACTGAACTCACGCTATGTAGCGTTTGATGCCCCAAAAACGCAATAGCGTGCTTCATTGCGTGCAATTTAAAACACTGGTCAGGCCTAAGGCACCAAACATGTTACAAATGACTTGTGCCTAGGTGGAACACGTGCCTACAGAAAATTCATCATACATATTGGAATTAGTTACATAGAGTGACTTTATTTGTGATGTGATTAAAATATGGTGTGTAGGCTTAAGCAAAGATAAAATTTTGATACTTACATGTGTGAAAGTTAACATAGGCACTGGAATTGTTAACACAAAGGGTAAATAGTGAAACACCCTCCTCTGTTGTAATTTAGATATGTATAATTCATAAAATACAGCCATATTATATATACGTTTGGGCAACGGATTGACCCGAACCTGTGTGTGCTTCTAAAAAAGTACCAAGCCTAGTCCTAATTTTGTTCAGGCCTAAAACTCTGCCAAACTCGCGCTATGGGCCTAATAATTAGCACAAACCCTTATTTTAGGAAGGTGAACTGTGGGATTTTTCCACCCCTAATTCAAAGAGAGCAAAATGTATATAAACTATATATGTATGTATATATATAGAGAGAGAGAACCAAGAGTACATCATATTTTTCACGGACTTACATATATAGTACGTTCATTGACTTCGTATACACCACACCCATGCATTCTATTATGCTTCCATTCCCCAGCATAGCGGTACCGACCTTTCTCCCTGAATCGGAATTCAAAAGACCATTACAATTAAGTAGTAAAAAATTGAAATGATTTTATTTTCAAATCTAAAAATCAAGCTCAAATAGCATCTAGATGAAATTTGAAACAGACATTCAATACTTCATATGCTCAAAAGGCAGAATAAGAAAAATAGAATCTAACATCGATGAATATCTAGGGACAACTAGCCGCCCTCTCACAAGAATGAATACACAACCAAAGATTCAAGTACAGCCCATATTCCCCAATCTGACGTCTACAAAACATTCATAACCAATATTTTAGAATTTCTTTTGAAATTTTACAAGCTTTTATATCAACTTCAACGTATTTCAATGGACTAACTACAATAATACATATAAGACGATGACAACAACAACAATAATAACAATAACAATAATAACTACATGAGAAATAACAATAACAATAATAATGAATGCTCAAACAGAAAACTTACGGGTTCTGTCCAAAGTACGTGATCCATTCATCCCTCTCATAGAAAGGGAGTTCATATCTATCTGTGAATTCATAACTATCTTCAATATCCTTCTCCAGCCATTCTCTGTCTTCGGGGGCCATATAATCTCTTGCTATTATTTTCCCTTGAGAACGCATTTCTTTTTCAAGCCTAGCAAAATGAATCAAGGGGAAACTCAACAGAAACCCTTTTTATTGAAAGAAATCATTGCTGGAGTTCCATTCAATGAACTACTCCCCCATCCCAATTAAAAACCAATTTTTCCTTTTCCAAACATAGTCAACGTACCAAAACTCACAATAGAAAACAAGTTTGGTTCTGAACCATTGATTCTAATGTGACAGTCAAACATGGACTCTTAATTAGGGACGGGGGTATATAAGTACATAGATAGGGATCATAAACATTACTTCGAGCCTGGCCTAGGTTCTATATCCGGTATGTCAACTTCCACAACCCCATGACCTTCCATCTGGTTTTGAAACCATTCGCCTTCATACCTGTAAGCACAAAGTTGTCAACAAGAAAATCTTTCAATTAAATATAAGAGTTATAGACATTTGGCTCGAAAGCGAGACTGGTAGGGGATAAGAACGTTAGAATGCCAAAACCGATGAAGTATAAACACCGGAACTTGTGGCACACGATGAGTGTGAAATATTATACCTGCACTGGTAATTCCTCATATTATGTAGATTTTTAAAACACATCAAGAAAATGAGATGGCATTTGGCCAAGTGGTGATAACACATGTTCTTTACACTGAGGTCATGGGTTCAAATCCTAGTTCAAGTATTCTTTTTTATTTCTAAACCATGATGAAGTGGTATTAATTTCAAGTGCATAGCAAAAATTAACCGCCAAGTCCTTATTATATGTTGTCCACTTAAAAGTATTCAATCTCACCTAATACACCCAAGTCATCTTTCGGGGGGATTTTATATGACACAGCAAGCAGCCACCTGGCACCCAAGTGTCCTAGGCAGGGATCTTTTTAGACCACTGATTACTCAAAAGATTATCGAGGCCTCCTTTGTCAAGGGCTTATGATCTATTCAGTTACATAAGGACATTATGAAAAATTAAGAAAAAGCTGACCTGACCAGCCCTTTCTGACCAACATAAACGCCTTTTCCGTGTGCCGCATCATCCCATACTGTGCCTTCATACCTTCAGTAGAAGGAAAAATTCACAAGTCATGCATGTATTTAGAGAGAGAAAGTGCATCAATTTTATGTCTCATCTACTAACCAGATTAACACCCAAAAGTCCAGTAATGTTTTAATGTTACTTGGCATACAATGCAAAACAATGGAGCAGATACTAACGAGCCCGAAGATCAGAAGATATAAAACAATGATATATTGATATCAGAGATAACTCCATCAATTTAAGGGAATTACCACCAAGCAACAGCTAAATCAGAATGAAAATCATAGCAAACAAATACAATGATGCATTAAGTTGTACAGAGCTGTGATTTCTTAGATATAATTAAGAAAATCAATATATATATAGGAAAAGTGAAGAAAACATTAAGTGGAACTCAAGAAATAAATCATCAATGTAAAATGAATATATTTAAGTCAAAAATTTACATATCAAACCAAGTTCTTAATTCCTTTAGTACGTCTTCCAAGTAATTAATATGTCGTGCACTATTAGTCTATTACCAATAAAAAAGAAAAAAGGAGTTCCGGACCCAAACAAAGACTAGAAAAAATAAGACTAAACTTCTCATTCAATCCAAATATTAATGGACGCCACTATATGTTCAATTGCATTCTTGGTCATACAGCTAATTTACAAACAAAAATAAACAGACTGCCTTACATAATGAATTAAATAACAGAATTCAAAATGTTTCTTAAGGAAAAAATTATGAGCAGATAAAATAATGGCATAAGTTTAAATAACACCTAGATCAGCCAATACGCACCAGTACATATGATAGCTCCGACAGCTTAAATATTCTTCCTAAAATTCTTAAACTACATCTGAGCAAGCCTTAATTGTATTATAATAAAGATGATTGAAGGTAAGAAGAAAAGAAAAATGAGTAAATTGACTAAAATCTCTGTTGCAGCTAAGAGATTTTAGCGTGTTTGTTGTACAAACTATACAGCCATATTATTTCAACTCTAGCCCTATGTTAGAACAACTTCCCAATACTTCTTATAAGACGAGACTAAAATGACAATATTGCCCCAGGTCCATGTGCCCCATCTCGATAATATTGTAAGCTATGGGGATGATACTGTAAATTTACAAAATTGAAGCTGAACTGTGAGTTGCGCATAATGTAGAGTTTGTATCCGTAATTCATCTCATTGTTTTATTATCTTCATTGTAGTTTTTCAAACAACTGAATGTTCCCATCAACCCTAATTTGCTTTCAAGTAGTTCAAATCGATACAAATATTTCAGTTCATATTGAATGGCCTACACTACACAAATCCAAAAAAAAAGATGTGAAAAACAGAATGCGCCACAGACCCACAAACAAACACAAGAACAAAAACTGAAGATATATGAACACACACAAGAAAGAATCTGAACAGAATAATCCTTCACGTATTCAACTTTTAAACTACTCAATATTAAATTACAAAATCTATGAAAAATGCATCCTTTTTTCATAGATTTTGTAATTTAGTATTGAGTAGTGTAAAAGTTGAATAAACTAACTATATATTTGACTATGACCTATTCTTCATGCAAATGAGTTCAACTTTTGACCTATTTAGGAGTTAGGACAACAAATGATGTGAAGAATAAAAGTGCATAGCTGAAAGAGGTTGTCTCTCTCTTC
Source organism: Lonicera japonica (assembly GCA_021464415.1). NCBI lineage: Eukaryota > Viridiplantae > Streptophyta > Magnoliopsida > Dipsacales > Caprifoliaceae > Lonicera > Lonicera japonica. The sequence goes on from CM038463.1 coordinate 22,510,562, forward strand.
ACTTTTATAGCTTAAGATAGCAAATGAGCTAAATATTAGCCAATAACTCAGAAGGGTTTCGTGCAATATACCAACTACAAATTCATCTGATTAGAACATAGCCATCAAATTACAACCATGAGGTCGATTTGAGTGTTCAAACTGCCAGCTAATCCATATAAGCCATATAACAAATTCCTCAAGAAATGGGACTAGATTAACATTTATGAGCTTCCGTCTTGGAAATTTTAGCTGAGCCATTTTAAGAACTACATACATGCCTATAACTCAAGAGGGTTTATTACCACATACTAACTACAAATTCATATGATTAGAACATAGCCATCAAATTGCACTATGCGGTCAATTTGAGCGTTCAAACAACCAGCTAATATGCTAAACATGTCAAATAACAAATTTCTCAAGAAATGGGGCTAGATTAAAACTTACGAGCTTCCATCTTCGAAAATGTAGCTGACCCACTTTAAGAACTCCTCAATCCTATCTAGCTCTTCAATCACACCTTGAGGGGTTTTCATGTCATGAAAATTTTCGGGTACCACTGGATAATACTTCCTGAACGGAACGTAAAACGGCGCAATGGGCGGGTCTCTACCCGCCGCAATCTCTTCCTCCACCACACGAAGTTCTTTCGTATCAACATCATACGGGTCCCACCCGGGTTTCAACATCCGATATGGAGCATCAGCCCAAAACTAAAATTGACATAATCAACCAATATATCAAAGGCCAAGTTTCTAATGTACAAAGACCATGTCAAGTGAATTTAAATAAATAGACAAAAATAAAAAATAGGGGTTGTTTAAACTTACACATGGTGTAAAACAAAGAAGTTTTACACCCGCCAATAACTTTTTCTCAACTTCATAATTCATCAATCTAGCCGTTGAATTGGAAAATTATTATATATCAAAGAATAAAGATGCGTGCAAAAAAAATAAATAAATAAATCGGAGATGCAAAGGTCCCTTGTCGTACTCATGTTTAAGTACAAAATTATAAGCCTTACAAAATTAAGTAAAACTAAGCCTAGTGCTTGAATGATTACTAATAAAAACTTTGCATGCTTGACAAACACAATAAAAATAATTTATCCAAAGGTGGAATTGATGGATTATCAATATGAGAGAAAAGTTATGAGTGGACGTAATGTGGCGTTTGCTTTTTTACCTCTTAATGCTAAATCAAAATGTATTCAGCATTAAGAAGTAGAAATGATGTTTGTTTTATCATCCCTTTAGCGTTGAATTGCATTAAAATTCAACACTCAGCATTACGAGATGCGTCTTTCACTGAATGCTTAATTTACTGTAAAATGAAATTTTATTCCAATAGTACCCCTGTTCTTGTATTCATTATGCATATTTAATGACAAGGGTATAATCATAAGGCAATTGCTATTGCCAAAGCAGAATATCTAATACCACAGCAATTTGTTAAACACACACACATATATATATATATGCTTATACATTATGCTTCAAGCACAATACATTGCTCTGGCAATAGCAATTTCCAATCATAAAATGACACGTATTCAGTATTCCGAGTCAAATAAAGTCAAAACACATTTTCCACACACTTGGTTCAGCATTAAACATCCACTTATATTCAAAGGCTAAAAAAAACACACAAGCCCTAAAACTTCTACAAATGAAACCCTGCCCATTAAATAAAAAGATATTTTGAAGGATAAAAATTATTAATTATACCTCTTTAAGATCTTCCTCTCTCCAGTTCTCTTTATCCTCGGGGAAATTGAACTCTTCATCACGGTCATCGGGCTCGAGTAGTTTATCTTGCGCTTGCTGGAATTCCTCCCAGTTGAGTAGCTCTTTGAACTTCTTCTTGTTCTCCTCCGGGTCATCGCCGGGCATGAACCTGGATGCAACGTCGGATTCGGATTCGGGGTATTCTTCGGCTTCGGCCTCGGCCTCGGAGTTGGAATCATCGGATTCTGATTCATCTGAGGATGGGTATTCGTCGGAAAATGTGGGTTCGGTTTTTTCCATATCTGTTGCCATTGTTGCGAGAGAGAGAAGAGGGGGAGGAGGTAGAAGAAGTAGAAGAAGATAAGGTGCGAAGTATTTATGTTGAAGGAGCGTGAGTGTATGTATGTATGTACCAAGCGATACTACCAAAGGAAGAGGGGGGGGGGGCTAATTTAGGTAAAATTACACTTACCCCCCTCGAGGTAAGATGTTGTAATTCAAAATGACGAAGACTGGGACGGGATGAGAGAGTTTTTAGAGAACCGGACGTTGGACATGGTTCACACCCTATTTAACAGGGCTGGCTATGGGTCAGGTCGAGCCAGGCTAAGGGTCAACTTAGTTTATAAAAATATATAGAAAAGTGATAGCAAGTATTCTTACGATATATGTTCAAGTTATTATAAATAAAAATAATAAAATTTTATGTGAGAATCACAAATATTTTTATAGTATATGTTAAAGTTATTATAAATAAAATTAATAAAATTTTATATGAGAATCTATGATATATTTAATATAGGTTAAGAGTTAATTATTTTTAAAAATAAATATTTAGCATGTACTGTTTGGACACACGTTAACATGATTCAAATATATATATATATATGGTGAAAGAGTAGAGTAAAAAAATTTATTAAAAAATAAAAAATTATAATGAATTACATAAAAAGGATAACTTTTTTCAAACTGTCATTTAAAATAATTTTTTGAAATTACTTTTAACAACGTTTAAGTCGCATCACAATCTTATATACATAGAGGTTTTTTTCAAATTTTTATCATTGATGAAAAATGTATAGCGTTATTATTTGAGCTATAGCTCACTAGAAAGGTTAGCCCACCACGGGATTATGTTTGGTTTATTATATTAAATTGCTAAGATTGCACTTTTTTCCATTAGATCCCTAATATATTAGGGAAAATATAATAATGTTATAAACTATTTATCTTATATATATATATATATATATATATAACACATGTCTATATATATGTGTGTAAAATAATTACAATTATGACAGTTTGGGTCCGGCTAGGTTGGATTAAAACAAGCTCAATCCAAGTCTAGCCCATTTTTTGATCGGCCCTAAAATTTTAGATTTATTTGATAAAATATAATTAATGATTAGATTTCTTACTAAAATTTATGCTCTAATCATTAATTATATATTTTTTTATTTTTTTTAAATAAAAAAAAGATTAAATAATAGTAATTAAGAAATATATTAACTTGACTTGATGGCATGTCCTTTACCCTTATCTTCTTTTAGAGTGTTGGATTGGTACAAATTATGAAGCCATTGACCCATATGGGTCTTCATTTCTCCATTATTAAGATTATTACACTATATATCTTCTTCATCAATAATAACACCATCACTATTAATAGGAGGTGTTGCCTTTTCCTTTTTATAAGCTGTGTGAGAGGATGTAGACATTATATTTACGTCTTTAATATTGTGAAGTTGTTAGGTGATGGCTAGTGTAATGACCCGACTCGACTAGATCTAAAATGTGATAAAAATAAATAAAATTCAACTCCATTTTATATATTTAAATAATTTGTAAAAATATAATCTTTACGATCTCTCCACTATACAAATTAAAATATAACTCTGCTTTCCACTATACAAATTAAAAATAATATTCTACACCACGCTCTACTCGTTAGTAAAAAATTGACCCCGTCTCGTGACAGTTGCAGCATAAAAAAAGAAGGGCAGTACATAACACACAGGAGTGAAAAGTATTTCAACATAACATTTTATCAACAATAAAAAATTCCAAACAATAATCTCGGTAATTCAACAATACAGAAAATTTCAACGAATCATCAACAGGCCTCATACACGGGTCCCTCTCAATAACATGTTAAAAACTATCCGCCTCACCCACCTCATCACGTCGAAACTTATCTCCATGCCTTACACGACTGGCTTATTAAGACTAATTGGCGAGTAAACTTAATCATGCACCAATTGGTTCCACTGTAATTTAGCCAACATCAATAAATAATACTAATTAATGATGCCAAATAAATACACTTAATTCGATCAACGTAATGAATTAAAGAAGAATACAACGTACGGGACAAAAAATGAATACTCTAAAGATTTAGATGCATGTTAAGTACAGTCCCTTACCTCACATAAAATAACACCATAATTTATTATCCGAAACCATTGTCTTCCATCTTAAATTCTCACAACAAACTCTATGTGTACCCTTTCTCTTTCTTATTTTCCTTGCACATATTCTCCTTAACTTATATAAGAAAATAACACCAAAGCTTATACATCAAGTGGGACCAAGAGTGCTACGTGGCTTTAAATGGCACAACAAAAACAATTTCCTCATCTCCATGTGTACTCATACACAAACACCTATTTACACATATATCTATATACATACATATAAAAACTAAATTATAAGTATATAATTTTATCATTAAAAACATAAGGAATGTTACAGCTAGTAACATCTTTTTCTCTTTTTTTTAAAAAAAAAAATCTTTAACTGGATTATTAAGTAGTTTCTCTTTAAAAGAGGCTAGATTGTGAGTTTTAAGTTCAGTTTTTTTAAGATTAAAAGCTTTTTTGAGCTTTTTCCTTAACATCAGCTTGATTATTAAAATATATATAAGATTGAATAGCATTAAGATATCTTAGAATAATCAAACTTATGCCACCACTTATAAAAGTAGTCCTTAACTAGCATTAATAAGCCATTATGCATAGCAATATAAAAGGACATTGTTTATGAGCAAAAAATTATCACAAAAATGTGTTTTTAAGTATTTTTAAGCCATTTTCAAAAGAGTTTTCTGTTATATATTTTCCTATAAATAAAACCTATGTTTAGGGTGTTTTAACATAAGTTTTGAAAGATTTTTCTCCTCCACTAAAGTTTGTTTTCATGCTATTTATTATTCATTTCAAAGAACAATAAAAGATCCCAATAAAGCTTCTTCAAACATGATTGAACGAGTCAAGTGGCCACCATATCAGAGAGAAGCCAAGACGTGCAAGGCACTGTGTGAACCTGATCTTGTGATTTGAATAAAAGGTTTTGAATAATGGAGGTAAGGACTGTGATTCGACTATTGCTTGTGTGATTCAAGTTTCGTAAGTCAGTCTTTGGTTATCGAGTATGTAAACTTTAATTGTTCATAGTGAAATTTTATCAGTTGGTCACGAGGATTAGTCCTATGCAAGTAGGGATACATCATTATTTTTAGTGTTGTGTGTGGATTGATTTATTGCTTTATCGTGCTTGCATGCTAAAAAAGATGAGTGTTTTTCAGAAATAACTAAACCAATCTATACTTAGGGTTTACTGTTTCATCGTGATTATTGAATAACAAACCTGTTAATTTGTTTGATTTTCCCGTTGCGTACGCCCTTGCTTTTTCACTTGGAATCAAAGGATGTTACCCCAAGTTGCTAGGGTTAGGTCAAAACCTAGATTGTTGTCATTTTTTTGTTTGGTTATTATAGGTAAAGATCAAATATCTACCATTCATATTCTTTATGGTTCCAACTATTCATACTAGAATGCGATTTTTATTAAAATCCAAAAACAAACGCGTATGGCTTACAGTAGTGAACGGTTATAAAGCACCCACTACAGGTACTATGGTTTATAATTTTATTAAATTTGATATCAAACCTCCTAAATCATGAATTGCTGGTGAATTAAAATCGACTAAATGAAACTCTAAAGGGCTAAATTTAATCAAAAGTTATGTGACAAAGGGCACATTCAAAAAGATTGCCACGTGTGAGACCTTCAAAATGGTGTGAAAAATCTTAGATGTGGTTTATAAAAGTACAAATACTGTCAAAAATTCTAAAATTTAACATGTAACTTTATAATTTAAAATAATTAAAATAAAAGACAGTGAAATCATTACAAAGCTCCACAGTATACTCAAAGATATAGTTAATTCTCTTTATAACCTGAATGAAGTAATTCCTGAACATCGAGTTTTAAAGAAAATTCTAAGATTTTTGACTAAACCAATCCATTCCCAAAATTATTGTTATATAAGAGAGTCATAATTTAAATAATTTGAAAGATAATGAACTCTTATGATCTCTTAAAACTTTTAAAGCTAATATTATCTCTAAATTATCATCACAAAAGAATGAATCGATTGCTTCAAAGTAAAAGTTTTTCAAAATTATGATAACGAAGATAAGGACATTGATCTCAACGAATAAGGGATGGCCGATCTTATTAAAAATCTAAAAAAAATCCTTAGGTTGAACAAAAAATTCAAAAATCACTCTAAACCTAACAGAAACAAAAAGAATGATTGGTCGTCAAATCAAAGAGCTAATCAAGAGTTTCAAAAGCAGTATGAGAATAATGGTGCTAAGAGCGATGATTGTTTTAAATGTCATGGGACCGTTCACAAAGCTAGAGAATGTGTGACTAAATTTAACAAACTTAGGAAAACAAATCAAAATAATTGGGCCATATTTGCTACACTTAGTCATGATGATTCACAATCCCATAAGGAAAAAGAATTTATGGGTTTTGTTGCTAGTTATATGCCACATGATGCTTCAGATTTTAAAGAAGTAGAGAACATCGATTCTAATGTATTTCACAAGTCAGACAATGTTTGTAACACCCCCCGCCTTAAGATTTAACCCTCAATTGAGGCCTAAACTGTTCCGAACCTAGGCAATAAAACTTTTAACTATATGTACATATAACATAGGACAATAATTAAAATAATATCTACTTTTATATAATTACGTGTTAACTTGGGACTAAAGATCATACATAACACATACACAACAAAGATTTTTTAAAAAGTCTAAACATCCTCGATAAGCCTTGGCTAACCATACCCTTAATATTTACATCCAAAAGCTTTAAATCATCTGAAAGTTCTATCACAACAAAAGTTCTCTCTATTTGGTCAATCCGTGATTCCACGACATTCGACCTGAACATACCATTAAATGTAGGATGAGATAATTTCTTAGACTTCTCTAGGGCCACCATAGCCCAGTTTTCTTCATTTACATCTTTATCTCGTGGTTGTTTAGGTTGGCCCATCACATTGGCCAACTCTCTGGCCATCATTTGAATCACATTTAAAGACTCTCTCGAAGTAGATCTCCCATGACTAGTACCCGTCTTCCCCAATCTGAGGATCATGGGTAATATGCTGCCTATCGTCAGGTTAAGGAAACAAAGTGAAGTGTTAAAATAATTCAATAAATATCAACAAAGAATTCTATACATTTCGTTCCAATAACAAATAATTACCAACCTATGCTATGATACCAAATCGTAACACTCCTACCCATCTTAAGCTAGCTAAAATGGGTAATAAGAGTATAAAACTTTCAACTATATGTACAAGTAACACATGATGATAATTAAAATAATATATACTTTTATATAATTGCATCACCTGAGACCGTTCCGTACTGACTGGGCTTTTTTATGACATATTTTTTTACAATGAAAAAACGTCGTCAAAAGGCGCAGTCCGTACCAGAAATGGACTCATTATATCAATATACTTAAATTCTTGTCAACTTAAGACTAAAGATCATACATAATACATAAAGAACAAAAATATCTTCAAAAAAGTTTAAACATCCTTGACAAACCTTGGCTAGCCATAGCCTTAATATTTATATCCAAAAATGTAATAGCATCATAACTTTCTACAATATCCCAGAACTCGCCGTATCCTTAGTGTCTAGATTCTCTTGTATACTTACAATATTTTAGGAAAAGAAGGTTAGCATGTCGCTTAGTAAGGGGCAATTTGTGAGATTTAAAAAAAAATGCATTTACAATATCTCGTGATAAGTTTATGAAATATAAAAGCAACATAAATATTCCCACTATATATTCTTTTTTACAAAATATATAATCAAATATTCAATTCGATCACACCAAATAACGCATTTCCAAAGAATGCTGAGATTTATTAGGAATAAAATAGATTTATATTGTAGGTCAAAAACAACCCTAAATGAGGTGAATATTGTAGGTCGGATTTCAACCCTAGAGGGGGGGGGGTGAATAGGGTTTAAAAACTTTAATGCGAATTAAAAACTTTTCTAACAATGTTTAAGTAAAACAAATTTACTAAACAAATATATCAAGGAATGTAAGCACATAAACAATTAAATAAACAATCTCAAGAGCAAATAATCAAACAATCAATAATAAAGAGATTGAGTAAGAAAGATTGAACCGATTTGAAGTCCAAGACTTTTTGTCCACACGGTTTTGGTTTACCAAACCATAATCCGCGCTCGGTTAGTTCCCCGAGAATTTCCACTAATAACAATCTCCTTCCGGGTGAAGATCAAACCACTACAAGTGTATCCTCTCACACACTATTTACAAATATTGCTTGACCACAATATTCACACAAGAAACTCTCTCTTGCTAACCTTGTGAAATTTACCTTTCACAATTTCTAAACAAGAATTTACCTTCTTGTTTTTCCTATAAGATTTACCTCTCACAATTGATACTAAATTGTTTGGTGATTCACACCAATTAACAATAACTCTCAAGTGTTTAAAGAATACAATTGAAGTTCACACTAAAGTTACTTGACTGATCAAGATTTATAGCTCAAAAGATTAATGATTGATCAAAAATAATTTTTTGAATCTTTGAATAATGAAGATAGATGAAGAATAGAGTATATGAATGATTTAAGGTGTTCAAAATGTGTCTTAATGTATATATAGTCCCAAAAGTGATATAGCCGTTTGTGAGGATTTGGTAGAAGTTTGGTACCAAAAATGGTAAAAAATTAGAAATCCAACGGCTATATTCTGGAGCATCAGTCGACTAAGCAAAATCATCAGTCGACTGATGGACCCTTAGTCGACTGAGCAAAGCTGCTGAGTCGACTGATGGAGCCTTAGTCGACTGAGCACACTCCTTAGTCAACTGATGGACCAGACTGCCCAACAGGCCCTAAAGCCAAAAATTCCAAATTTTGCACTTTTACATATAAGCTCCAAAATCAATTTTAATGCTTTGGGGACCTTAAAAATAAGTTCCTAAGACACCTATTTTTGGGAAAACTCAAAATATGATCATTTGAATTTAATACGAATTTATTTCAAAACCGGTTTTTGCTAAAATGATGTTTTGAAAGATATTTGATTCAAACTTGATTTTGATCAATCTAAGAATCATGCAAGTTCATGTTTGAGCTATATAATCAATCAACTAAGAAACTTTACATAAATCCTAAGCAAACACTCAATTACCGAATAGGTGAGTCTTCGAATGCTTCGATTTGTTTCTTCAAATTGATTCTTCACTTGAAGCTTTTTTCTTGAAGCTTTGGCATATGATCCTTGATCTTTTATGCTTCATGAAATGCATTGCTAGCATGTGTGTGATAAGAATGATCTATTGCTAGACCATTGCTTTGTTGACTTGATCGGATATTGATTAAATGATCCTTGTCAAACTTCCTTGAGTAATCATGCTATTCTTGATTTTCCAAATAAGAAAGCTATAATCTTAAATCAAGAACATGTTAAATTACACATGATTGATTTATTGTTATTATCAAAATAAGATTAAGACCTTTAGGTCAACAAATATGGTTTTTGAAACTTAATCCAATTTTAAAAAGTTTCAAAGAAAGTTTAAGTAATAAAACTTTAACTAATGTTGACCTAGAAGGTCTTAATTTTATTTTGATAATAACAGTAAATCAATCATGTGTAATTTAACATGTGTGTTGAAGTTTTTATAGCCACGCTTCAATGATCATCATACGTGGACCAAAACCGATCAATCCAAACCGAGATCATTCCTCAACAAAGCATTGGACAAGTCAAAGAAGATCAATCTCATTACAATGCAAATCCATAAAGCACTAAGATCAATGATCACATGCAAGAGTTTCAAGACAAAAGCTACAAGTGAAGATCAAATTGAAGAAAAAAATCGAAGCATTCAAAGACTCGTTAATTCGATAGTTGAGTGCTTGCTTAGGTATTATGTAAAGTTTCTTATTTGATTATTTATATAGCTCATAGATTTTGTTACAACATTTTTAGATTGATCAAAATCAAATTTGAATCAAAATTTCTTTCAAAACATCATTTTAACAAAAATCGGTTTTGAAATAAATTCATATTAAATTCAAATGATTTTAGTTGTGAGACTAAAGAGATAAAAACAGAGATAATGACTCGAAAACTTAAACTTTTCAGATTTAAGTGGTTTCAAAGTTGTTTGTTTGTCAAAAAAATTAAGTGGTTTGCCACTTAAAATTGAAAACTTAAAGCACTCTATTGTAAAATACATATTTTACTCTTTTTGTTTCTCATTTACATGTGATCTAAATAAACTAATAACCGTGAGGACAAAAAAAATTGTTTAATCTTTCTAATGTTAAAATCTTGAGTTTGTTTGATTGATTTCTTTAGATTTTTCGAATGTAAATTTGTTTTTCTTAAACATTTTTATATTCAAACAAACAACATTTTTAGCAAAGCAATCAGCAATCACAAATGCAATTTTCAAAAGTAAACGGTTGTTTAAATAGTTTTTTCAGTTTTAGTTCAAACCTTCAGTCTAATACTTTTCAATAAGATTCATTAGTTTGAGAAAACTCTAATTAATTTATGAATAAGATTGTTTTGGTAATGAACACCAAGATACAATAACTTTTATTAAACAAATAAAGCTACATAAACAAGTTTTAGTTTTCAAAGTAGAAGGAATTGATTAAACAAATTATTTGAATCTTTAATATTAAAGATTGACGAAGAATATATGAAAATAATGATTTAAGATAATTCAAATGTGTCATAGAAGTCATATATATAGTCCCAATCAAGCTATGGCCGTTTTGGAGGGCAGGTATAGGTTTGCTTCAAAAAATGGTAAAAAATCATAAATTCAACGGCTATATTCTGAGGCCTTAGCCTATTAAACCAAGGCTCATCAATCGACTGCTGGGCATTGTCCATCATGCCGAAATTATATTTTTTGGACTTTCACAATTTTGCTTCAAAATTAATTTTAACGCTTAGGATATATTAAAACATATTTTTAAGACACATATTTTCGTAATAGCTCAAAATATGCTCATTTGAATTTAATATAAATTTATTTTGACGTAATGATTTTTTACATTGATGTATATTTTGAGATTGTATTAATTGATTGATATTTTTTCCTTTCAAACCTTAACCTTACAATGGAATGAATATCTTTGCTACTTGATCAATCTTGTCATATGAGGAAAACTTGTGTTAATTGTGAACTTGTGGAGGAATGATCTCGGTTTTCAATTTGTCGGTTTTGGTCCACATATGATGATGATTGAGATGCGGCTATATTTAATTCAACACACATATTAAATTACACATGATTAGTTTATTGTTATTATCAAAACAAAATTAACGACCTTTTAGGTCAACATAGAGTTTAAATGACATATATTTCTTATAATCATAAATCAATGTTCAGTTATCCATGAATATCATCATAATTAACATAAATTTTTAATTGATAGCACATATGAGTAAAATATCACAACTTCTCAACATTTGGAATTAAATCACTAAATTTTAAAGCCAAGAAACCCTTACTTTTAGTTGTGAGACTAAGGAGATAAAAACAGAGATAATGACTCGAAAACTTAAACTTTTCATATTTAAGTGGTTTCAAAGTTGTTTGTTTGTTTGTTTGTTTGAAAACTTAAAGTCTATTGTAAAATTATTTTACTCTTTTTGTTTCTCATTTACATTGTAAATCCAAAATTGTCATGTTAAAAAAATTTAGTTTTCATGTGTTATATTCAAACAAATAACATTTTTTCAGGGTAAACAAATAGTTTTTTATTGTTTCAGTTTTTGTTTTTGTTTGTTTAGTTTTTATTTTGTTGTTTTCAGTTTTCAGTTTTCAGTTCAGTTTTCAATTTCAGTTTTCAGTTGTTTTATTAAATGCTACATAAACTTAGTTTTCCTTTAATCTTCGAAGTAGTTTTGGTTTAGGTTTTATATGAAAGAGAAAAAAAAAGTCTCCATATATAACTCAATTAATCTTTCTCCTTGATTTCTGATGTTCTTTGCTTGATGTATATTTTTAGATTTTATTAATTGGATTTTTTTTTCCTCTTCAAACCTTAACCTTACAAAGATTTGTATGATGCACACTGCTTATTCAATAAAAAACCACAGTGAAGAGACAAACTAGCAATATTGTAAGTTTTTCATGCTCTTCTGCTTGGAATCCATTTGTTTTTGGAATTATCGATTGTAACTTTTTATTTATTATTTTCCCTAAATTTCTTATAATCCTTGATTAATGCATTCAGTCTGAAAATGGTTTCTTCTCTTATGCTACTATAATCGAAATATACTTCGTGCATACGTACATATATATATATATATATATATATGTGAATTGGCCATCCCATTATTTCTCTTATATCTCTATAATTGTTTCCCCTAATCTAGAATATGTGTTTTGCAAATCTATATCATAAAATCAAATTTTGTAGTCTCATAAATTATGGTTTATGTGATTATGTTAGTTCCCCCTAATATATCCCATACTCTACTATTCAATACAATAGAACTATAATTAATTTTCTTTTTAATTTCTTTTGCACTTTCTTAAGTTGAATTAATAATGCTTTTAGATATACGAAGATTTGTTCTTGATTTTTTCTTGCTCAAGTTTTGGTTTGAGGGGTTCAAAATCATGAAGCATAAATCTCTATCTTCCTGCTTCTGAATAATAGGTTGAGATGGCAGAGACAACATAGCGTCTCAACCATGGCTGAGAAGGATCTTTAAAAGCAACATTAAATTAATATTAGTGCATGTACATATTCCTCCCCTCACATTCCAATAAGATTTGCACTATCTATAAGATATTTAAAACTTAGGAATATCTTAAATATCTTATAGATAGTGCAAATCTATAAGATATTGAATGAGAAGATGAAAATGAAAATTAGTTATATTTTCCATCTTCTTACTTAAATTAGTTATATTTCTTTTCATTTTCCATGTCGCTATCAAACGGAGCCTTAGTTGCAAAACTTTTTCCCTGTATAATGTTTTTACTCATAGTGGCGTGTTGAAAATTAGAGATATGATTGCAGATGCCAACTAATTTTGATTTACCATCCAATGATTATGGCTTTTTACTTAGATTACAAATGCTTGCAAATACATCCACGTTATTTCCTTCATTTTTCATTTTTATTTTGTTTATGTGTACTCTTATTCTTTTTATTTTACTCTATTTTTTCTACTCTGTACATGATACAACTCAAACGGATAGTCACTTTTTTCTTTTGGGATGTCTCAAATTGAATGGGCCATTCCTTTTTCATGATAACATATAAGTTGTATTCTTGACCATTAATTGATTATTTTGATATTAGTATTTTTTTTAAAAAAAAGTACCAAAATTCAAATATAATTATTAATTTGAGACGGATGGAGAATATATTTAATTTAGTGAAATGAACTTTAATATTTGTTCGTGTGATAAAAAAATCGAAACAATATTTTTCTTAAACTATTCGAAGTTTCTAAAATTTCAAAGGTGGATTTATAGTAGATAACATGTTATTCTACTCAAGTTTCTCTTTGAATGTCTTCCGTTGCTTTATCTACATGCATTTACTCAATATTCTTAATTATGTTATTTTTGAACTCATAATATGATCTGATGTGTAATGTCACTATTTTTAATCTTACCAAGTAATTCTTGTATTTTTACAATCTCATGCAATTAAAATTATGTTTATGTACTATAAGTTTATGTGCTTATGATATTCAATTTATATCCCAGAGTCAGTTCATGTTGAGAATAATTTGTTGGTGGTAAATCATAGAAGCAAAAGAAACTGATTCAAGCCGTGAATAATTAAGCAATGGAATATTCAACCAAAAAGAAGAACCAAGCTCCCCTTGACGATGCATATATGTATATCATATATACTGAGTGTTTGTAGTTCGATATGATATTATGCGTGACAATTTCTATTACTATAAAAGTAGACACTAATGATGGTTTGAGTTTTTTTTTATTTTATTTACCCTATCAAATAATTTTTTTTATTCAAAATATGCATATCTACCATAGTTCAAAGTCGTAGTTTCAGAGGCCGATTCGATCACTTAATTTTCAACTCAGATATCGATATCGGTTTCGGCGATACGCACTAATTCACTATTTAAAAGGCCTAAAAAATTACAAAAAAGTTTATAGAAAAATTATAAAATATGAGATTAATAAGATGGATCAATTAGATAAGCATAATACCATTATCTAGAATGAATTACGTAGTCTATATTAAAATACCAACATTTGTCGCATTTAGTAATACAATTTAAAATCATAGTTCAATAAATAAAAAGCAATACAATCTTATGAGGTACAAATATCTCAAATATAAGTTAATTAGGCCTAAAATAATGATATGGATTATACTCAGCATCGTTATTCCAGGACTCTAGTGAAGAGAAATGATGATATAAAGGAGGTTGAAAACTAGCACTTGTGGGGGTAAGGATAAAATGAGTGGCTAGATGACTCATAAAGATTAAGCCAACAAAAATTAAGTCAATTTAATTAAGTAAAGATTAACAAATTACTTAATTTGAAATAAATCAACATTTTATTTTCAATAGTTGTCATTTTAATTAAGTAAAGACTGATAAATTATTTTGGAACAAATCAAGAATTTTTTTTCAACAGTTACCAATTTAATTAAGCAAAGATTATCAAATTATTTTGAAACAAGTCAACATGTTTTTTTCAACAGCACCAAGTCAACTTGGTGAAATATCGGTGACTCAGTGCGATTTCGGTAAAGTATTACCAATTTAATGAAATACCGATATTTACACATATCGTGTCACGGCTACCTTCAGTCTAACTCGGCATCGGCCGATACTTTGAACCATGATATCTACCCCTTCAATCCCATGATTAATTCCAATGTATTATTAGAATTAATTTTTTTTCCTGTAAGAAAATGTGTTTAAAAATGACATTTTTCTTAATTTCTCTAAAATTTAGGACTCTTTAACATGTTATATAAAGCCCGTGCATCGCACGGATTTTACATTAGTTAAACATTAAAACTTAAGTATGGTAAAAGTATATAGTAGAAATATTTTTAGACATTTGAAGTATGGGAGCATAATTTTAGAATGTCCACTTGGGCCGAATACCAAGACCCAAGCCTAGACCTAAAGGGATCAGCCCAAAGACAAAAAAGCGAGGCACAACCCTGTGAGAATCCACAAATGCGACCCCCGGGTCTTAATCCCGTGTTTAGGGGTCTAAAACGTTAGAACGGATTCCTTCGTTTTATTTGCTTCAAAATATAGGGCTTTGTCCTATTTTCTATTTCTAAATATAATTGGGTTCATTTAGAGTCATCAGTACGTCTTACAAGAAAACATACAAAAATACACGTAGGGGTAAAGACCGAAATAGACCTTATTCCCACGCATTTGATCTACGAAACTGGGATTCTTATAGGGTTCAGGAACTATATTACGGTTTGGGAAGGCATTAAGCACCCATTCCGCC
This sequence comes from Lonicera japonica, assembly GCA_021464415.1. Taxonomy (NCBI): domain Eukaryota; kingdom Viridiplantae; phylum Streptophyta; class Magnoliopsida; order Dipsacales; family Caprifoliaceae; genus Lonicera; species Lonicera japonica. The sequence continues at coordinate 22,526,146 of CM038463.1, forward strand.
CTTTCGGTCTCTAGTGGTCTTATATGTTTATTCTATGTTGGAAAACTTGGATGCTTTTACTAATATTCTACTTTTTTCTGGAAATAACTTATAAAAACCTGATTTTGGAAAAAACAGGGAAATTGATGAAAACTTTGTATTCCGTGATCCGATATTTTGGTTTTGTTGAAATATGATTACTAGTGACAAAAGTTTATCTTATCTATTTTTTTTGAAAATATAGTGATTCAGTATTGTTTCCTCAGATAACAATATCAATTGTCTCGTTTAAAAATATCGGATCTTTATCGGAACTGATTTGATATGGAATTAAACTCTTGAGGAAAGCGTATCAGATATACTGCAATTTATATGAAAAACAAAATATATCTGAGTTTTAATTCCTATGTAAGCTTTATCAATCCGGGTTTTGAAAACTTGGTTTTATCTGGATGATAAATGGCCTTACTTCTTCTGTTTTACAAATGATTTATTAGGATTTTATCAAGTTGTTTTATTTGAAAACGATAGAATATCAGTAACTTGACAATAAGTTTATCCAGCTAGAAAGTAGACAAAGCAACAAATATAATAAGTCCACAAAACAACTCAAATGGAAGTAAATGCTTTCGGTTTATGTTGGCCCAAGCAAGCCAACTCCCTACTCACTTATAGTACTTTCGAAAATAATAAGTACGTATATATATTAAACTTAAATAAGAGCTTAAACAAGTCTATAAAGTACAATAAAACTAGTATATAGATACGATCTTAATTAATAGAAGAAATTTTATTTACCTTCCCGACGATAAATAAGAATATGAGAAAGAAAATATAATATGACCGAAGATGATCCGGCGAATATAGACTTTTCTTCTCCGGATACAGTCGAGAATTCGACTTTTGATATTTAGAGACGTCGAGTGTCGGAACTCGGAGATTCTTCGAATACTTCTTTTTAGAAATTCAAATCTTTAGACAATAACTTTATTTTTCTTTTTTTCTTCTTTTCAAAAAAAAGCCTCCCCTTTTCCTCTTAGGGTGTTGGCCTCTTTATACTGCTCGGAGGAGATTATCGCGCGACATATAGGTCAATGTCGCGCGACAAACGGCTGAAATAATGTCACTGACAGGCTGATGTGTCAAGGAGTGGATGGTTTAGGTTAGAGGGGTTTGTCGTGCGACAATCTCTTTTGTCGCGCGACATATACCAAAAAAGGTAGATTTGTCGCATGACAAGTCCCTCTGGGAAAGGGTTTGTTGGGTTACAAATTTTTTGGAGCAGTTTCTGGTACTTCCGTGTCAGTAACAGACTTTATCAACAGTACCAGCGAGTGCTCCTTAGGGTTCTTGCGAAGGTCACGAATTGGGGTGTCTACAGACCCTCTTGACTCAAGCTCTTTGCTTTGCAAGGAATCGAGGCGACTGGGAGAATCCGTGATCCATGACTCCCGCAAGAACTCCAAGAAAATGCGTTCATGCAGAAGTGCCCGTGAGTGCCTCCGGAGAGGGCTTGTGTTACCTCGTTGCCTCTTTCGAGGGCTTTTTACTCCACTTGCCTCTCTGGGAGGGTTTTTTGCTCCACGTGCCTCTCTGGGAGGGTTATCTCTGGGTATATCATCTTCAATTGCCGTGACTTCGAACAGGTTCCCAATTGATTCTCCACTACTTGTGATCTTCTCTTCTTCTTATTTGCTCTGGATTTTGGGCACAATAGTAAGCTGGGTGGAGAAGGAGTGTGTGATCTCCTCCTTGCGGTACAGGTCGTCTTCATAAAAAAAATTCCACCCGGGCATGCCTTTTCCATCTTTGTTTCTCCAGGGTTCTTAGAAACCACAAAAAGGAAAGTCTTCTCCTTCTTTGATGAAAAAACCATTGAGTGAACTGAAACTCGGGAACTGGTGCCCTCGGTCCTTTTCTCCGTGGTGGTTCTTTTTGTTGCTTTGATACCCTAAACCCTCTTTCTCGCGTCTTTCCACAGGCTCTAGGGCTTGGAGGAGGCCGTGGTTTCCCATACCTAGACTGGTTCCGGGAAAATATTTCATCATTCTCAGCATGTTTGTGATTTTTACGCTAAGGCCTGGGACATTATCTGGAGACAAGTATTCTATCCTCTGAGTAGTGAGTGCTTATACCTAAGGCTCATAAGAAAACCCCCCCAACTGTATGCTCTGGCTGCCAATTCCTAATACTGGTAATTCAATGTCTGACAAGGTCCTTTCAAGATCTCTTTGTATGGTAACTATCTCTTCTCCAAACGGGATCTTGATCTTCTAATGTAACGATGAAGGGAGGGCCCTAATGTCATGTAACCAAGCCCTGCCCAGTAAGAAGTTAAAGATGGATGGTATGTCGATAATCTGAAAATTAGCAGGAAAGATTTTGGGACCAACTAACAGGTCGAGCCTCAGGGACCCCAGCACGGCTTTTCTGGTGTTATCATAGGCTCTGACTGTTACTGTGGATGGAGAGAGTTCTTCCTCTGTGATGCCCAATCATTTGGCAGTTTTGAGAGGGCAGACGAAAATGGTGGATCCGTTATCAATGAGTACCTGGGGGATGACCTTTCCCTGGGTTCGACCGTGATATGCAATGCCAGACTATGCTTCCTCCCTAATGGTGATAAGTCCTCGTCAAAAAAGGACAAACTCCTCTATATAGGTAGTGATCCGATCATGCTCTGTATTTGTTCGAGGGTGGAGTTGAGAGATATGACTGCTTTGTCCAACATTTTGATGAAGGTAGATCGATGGGGTTTAGAGGCAACCAAAAGTCCCCAAGTGGTGATATGGGCCTGAGTCTTCTTCAACTATTCCAATACCCTATCATCCCCTATCTCATTAGGGGATATTTGTTTCTCCAACTCGATAGATGGTGGCTGATAAACCCTTCCTGACCGGGTGATTTGTTGGACCCATGAAGCGCCTGGATCTGGGCCGACTGGTGGGTCTGTTCCTATAGACCAGCTGAAAGTAGTGGGGGAGGTCTCTGTCATACAGATTGCCTCTTTCGAGCCCCTTTGGGCTTGAGGTTTCCCCGGTTGTCTTATTTTACCCTAGGGCCATCCTAACCCTGACTTTTCGGGGTTAGTTGTGAGTGAGAGTGGTTGTGGTATCCCTTGGTTTATCTTCCCGAGGCCATGTCCTGGTATGAAGTTCATCTTTGTCATCCATTGGTCAATGATTGGATTGAGGCATGTTGCCACTTACATTTTACTCGGGGGCTTGGTCATCGGGTTCTTCTTCGAATTTCTTTCTTTCCCGTAGATAGCTGCAGCTTGATCGGCTATATCAGGTCTGTCCCGACCTTGGGATAAGTTGGATCGTCTTGAATGAGACCCACATGATCAAATCTCTTTTCATCTGTAGTTAACATATTGATTCCATCTGCCGGGGCATGGTTGGGTAACGGGTTATACGTGACATTGGGCCCACCGGGTGCAGGTATAGTCCCTGCTTCTATCAAATCTTGGATATGATGCCTGAGAGCCAAACAACGGGTTATGAGTGACATTGGGCCAGCGGCTTGATGGTATAGACAGTTCTCGTTCATCCTCCAAGTGTTTGGGATAAGGTTTGGTGGGGGGCAAGGATTGAGCGGGTTGACAAGCCCGGCATTTTTGAGTAATTCCAAGCTTTTGGTTAAAGTGGTGGGGAGAGTGCAGAAATTTCTTTTCTTCTTTGCTTCAGTGTTTGATGATTCTGTTTGTACTGGCTAATTCATCGATGGTATATGTTGCGGTTGAAAGGGATTTTGTTAGTACTGGTAAGAGCTCAGCTGGTTTACGGTTGGTGTAGCAGTCTTTTTTTCGGTGTAGGCTGCTTTCTTGGTTTTTGTCTCTGCCTTTCTGGTCAATTCGTCCTATACTTGTGAACCCATACTTAATAGAGCTCGAAAGTGTGGGAAGACGTGTTTCCCATGCAATTCACAATTGCCGGGGTAAAATTCTTTTGTATAATCTCTAACTGTTCTTCCTCGTCGGGTCGTTTCGACATTTGAGAAGCCATCTCTCTCCAACGGGTGACGAAATCACTGAAACTTTTTCTCTCTCCTTGCTTTGTCATCTCCAGATGTTTTCGGGTGATTTTCAAGTCTTCATTCAACCCGTACTTGCTCATGAACTCTTTAACAATATATCCCAATGTCTTCGTTCGGTGTCTCTCCAAATCAAAAAACCATCTCAAGGCAGCTCCCGTGAGAGTCATGTGAAAAGCTTGGGCTAACTCAGGTTCCCCGCAACTAGATACTTGCATGGATCATATGTAGGATTGGAGGTGTGTTTTTTTTGGGGGGGGGGGGTGCCGGTAAACTTGGTGATATGAGGGAGTTTGAACCCCTATGGCAATCTTGTTTCAGGGTAGAGGGAAAAGGCTTTCATATCTGTAATCTCATCTGCCCCTTTCATTTGAGAGATTCTTTGCTGTAGGATTCTCATTTGTTCTTTTAACTTCTTCAACTCTTCACTTTCTCTTGACACTTCCTCAGGTTGGTCTCTGACTATTGATTCCGCATAAGGTTGCTTGGAGACGGTTCATATCTGGAAACTCGTTTAGCGGTGCTGCCGGAGCAATCACCGGGGCCGGCTTTAAGGGGATCTGTGGCCATTGCGGGTATTGATTTTTGAAACCTTGTTGTCCTTGGGGTTGGGGCTATACAATTGGTGGTTCTTGCTGCTGATAGGTTGGTCCAGAATCTGAGGCCCATTGAACTTGGTTATCAGTTTGGTTGGGTGCCAGGGGATTAAGGCCTGTTGCTTGGACGGTGTTTCCGGGGATGACTGGTGGTACTTCTTGACTATGAAGGGGATTCGGTGCTTGATGATGCGAGGTTTGCCCTTGATCTCGACTTGGAAGCGAACGTTCAAACCCTGGTGGTGCCGTTCTTTCGGCCGACATTTTTTCTAAACGAATCTGGGTACTTCGCTGCTTGGTGGTGATGCCTGCTAAACTCTTACTGACTGACAGTAGAAAACGATGCATTTCTTCTACTGTATGCTGGACTCTTGATGCCTCGGCTAAGCCCTGTTCCTCATCTCAGATTTCTAGGGTATTTTTCATAACCGGTGTGCTTGGTCTCACTAGTCTTCCCGTACGATCTCGTCCGGCCCAACCTTTCAATCTGTGATCTTCTAGGGAGGCTATGTGGTGAAAATGAAGAAAGACTTCAGAACGACTCTCTCTGCCAAAAGAAGTACTAAAAAAATGCCCAAGAGACAAGCCTCGGGTTCTATGAGAAAGGGTGATTGAAAGTAAGCCATGGGGTGGTACATCCCCCAGGGTTGACTCTGACATGTGTTTTACTCGAACTCGATCTTAAATGCAACGTAGGTGAATGCATGGTTAAGGCTTCAGGCTCCCTCCTATTTGGTAAGACCTCACGATATATCCCAAGGGCGGATACGGGTGAGAGCCTTTTAATATACTTCCCAGGTACATGAGTGTTCTTGTCACTCGATATACCTCGGGGGTGTACTTGGCCAAGAAGAGTGGAAGTAAATGCTTTCGGTTTATATTGGTCCAAGCAAGCCAACTCTCTACTCACTTATAGTACTTTCGAGGGTTCAGGGTGAAATCACACCGTAGATCATGCATGAATAGTGACGTGCGTGAAGATTTTTGCAAGGTTTTCTTTCAAAATTTTATCTTTCAGCGACTATTTTTAAAATCTCTCTTTTTTAAAAAAAAAAGGTTTCTTCACCAACAAAATAGACAAGAGTAGAAAAAGCAGTAAAGGCATACACAAAGTTTATAACGATAAACGAAGTCCACATATAAGAGCCTAGTTCTCATGCTCTCCCCATTAGAGTCGCCACTGTGAGAATCCGCAAATGCGACCCCCGGGTCTCAATCCCGTGTTTAAGGGTCTAAAACGTTAGAACGGATTCCGTTGTTTTATTTGCTTCAAAATATAGGGTTTTGTCCTATTTTCTATTTCTAAATACAATTGGGTTCGTTTAGAGTCGACAGTACGTTTTACGAGAAAACATACAAAAATACACGTAGGGGTAAAGGCCGAAATAGGCCTTATTCCCACGCATTTGATCTACGAAACCGGGATTCTTGTAGGGTTCAGGAACCATATTACGGTTTGGGAAGGTATTAAATACCCATTCCGCCCTTACGGTCTCTAGTGGTCTTATATGTTTATTCTATGTTGGAAAACTTGGATGGTTTTACTTATATTATACTTTTTTCTGGAAATAACTTATGAAAACCTGATTTTGGAAAAAATGGGAAAAGGGATGAAAACTTTGTATTCCGTGATCCGATATTTTGGTTTTCTTGAAATCTGATTACTAGTGACAAAAGTTTATCTTATCTTTTTTTTTTAAAAGAGAGTGATTCAGTATTGTTTCCTCAGATAACAATATCAATTGTCTCGTTTAAAAAGATTGGATCTTTATCGGAATTGATTTGATATGGAATTAAACTCTTGAGGAAAGCGTATCAGATATACTGCAATTTATATGAAAAACAAAATATATCTGAGTTTTAATTCCTAAGTAAGCTTTATCAATCCGGGTTTTGAAAACTTGGTTTTATCTGGATGATAAATGGCCTTACTTCTTCTGGTTTTACAAATGATTTATTAGGATTTTATCAAGTTGTTTTATTTGAAAACGATAGAATATCAGTAACTTGACAATAAGTTTATCCAGTTAGAAAGTAGACAGAGCAACAAATATAATAAGTCTACAAAACGACTCAAATGGAAGTAAATGCTTTCGGTTTATGTTGGCCCAAGCAAGCCAACTCCCTACTCACTTATAGTACTTCCGAAAATAATAAGTACGTATATATATATTAAACTTAAATAAGAGCTTAAACAAGTCTATAAAGTACAATAAAACTAGTATACAGATACGATCTTAATTACTAGAAGAAATTTTATTTATCTTCCCAACGATAAATAAGAATATGAGAAAGAAAATATAATATAACCGAAGATGATCCAGCGAATATAGACTTTTCTTCTCCGGATACAGTCAAGAATTCGAATTTTGATATTTAGAGACGTCGAGTGTTGGAACTCGGAGATTCCTCGAATATTTCTTTTTAGAAATTCAAATCTTTAGACAATAATTCTCTTCTTTTTTTTTTCTTTTAAAAAAAACATCCCCTTCTCCTTTTGGGGTGTTGGCCTATTAGAGGGGTTTGTTGTGCGACAATCTCTTTTGTCGCGCGACATATACCAAAAAAGGTAGATTTGTCGCACGACAAGTCCCTCTGGGAAAAGGTTTGTTGGGTTACAAACTTCTCGGAGCAGTTTCTGGTACTTCCGTGTCAGTAACAGACTTTATCAACAGTACCAGCGAGTGCTCCTTAGGGTTCTTGCCAGGGTCACGGATTGGGGTGTCTACAGCACATAGCCAGAATAAACAATTTGAGTTTTGCTGACCACAAGTGATTTCCCAGCCGAACATAGCTTCGAGCTAGGCAGCGAATGGGGACGCCGAGATGGGTACTATGACGAATGTAGACATGACACCTATAAAAGAGAGGTACTACCAGTGTTAGTTGTCGATATGGGCGTTCTGGCGAATGAAAGCCATACATCTGTAAAGTACCATTTCTTTCTGGATAAGGACGCATGACACGTGTGTGGAGTGGGAGAATTACTGATCAAGCAAGGTCCTCTTTTGTCATTTTGATTCTTAACCTAGATGAGCATTGTAACCTTAATTCTATGATTATAAATTGAATGGGATAGCTCAAAAGAGAAAGAGGATGATCCATGTAACAAATATTTTTTAGTAAGGAAAGAAACACAAACACACACCAAGGGAGGACGTACCACTAGATTGGAAATAACAGCCACCAGGGGAACTTACCTACACAACCCAAAAAATTCATTCTCATTCAATCGGCAAATTTACTGTTCATTCGCCACCTTTTAGAATCTATTACCGACACTACTTGCTTTGGGCCGATTCCCTCGTCTACAAATTCATTCTGGGCTTAGTCAGATTTAGGCCACCCACAATTGGTGTCGTCTATGGGAATCGCAACATGAAGGTCACTTTTCGGTAATTAGATTCAATTTCTCTCACTACAATTCATTTCATAGTATTTTCTACATTCTCAATAATTCTCTGCTTGGTGTGGTCATTTAAGAAAAATTTGCCTTAGAACTTTCAAAAATGGTTCAAACCAGGAGCCACCAAATGGGTGACCACAATAGCCCAGATATAATCCCTCTTGCTGACCTAAACGCTTTGGCACCAACTATAAGTTGAGCCATGGCTCGCAATGTTGACAAACCTAGATAAACAAGCCAATCCCATACTCATTCCTCTTTTCCCTACGACTTTAACTACACCGAAAAAGAAATCGTCGCCTTAACTGAGTAATAACGAATAACCCAATTAGAACATGAGAAGGAGGTCTTATTTAATATGTTTAAAGAACAAATCGTAGCGAACACTATTCGGGAACCAACTAGGATGGCGATCCCAACTGGAATAAATGTCTCCTTAACCAGGGAGGAATAGACTGATGGTGAGGTAAACTTCGCTTGCCGTGGCAAGGGCAAGGCGAGGTTGGTAGAAGAGACAAGGCCAAAGAACTTTGGTTTTCAAACACGCCCCACATGACCAGTTTCATTCGGTCGACCCAGTATTTTTAATCGCCTGGGGGATGGACCAGTCTGAATAACCCCAAGGGCAGAACAGGCAGGAAGGCTTGAGAGGGATCAGCAGTTAGACCGGGACGGCAAATGGAAAGAGTGGAACCCCAACTGAAAAATTGGGTCGAGCAGGATCTCCGAAAGATGATATACTTGGTAATTGCCGACAAAAGGGAGGATGGAAAAACCACGACTGAATTGGCGAGAAAAGCCTTGGGCGAATATAATAGATCACCCTTCACAATAAGGATACATGACGCACCCCCACCGAAAAAATTTGGACAGTCGAAGTTTAACATTTATGACGACCGATCTGATCCGGCCAATCATGTGAGGTATTACAAACAAGTGATGGCCTACTAGGGTAACGAAGAGGCGCTAATGTGCAAGATGTTCCCAGCTAGTCTAGGTGACACAGCTCTCAGGTGATTTGATAAACTCCCGTCAAGTGGGATAGATAATTTTCGGGACTTGGCCGAACGATTCACGATCCGCTTTATAACGAATAGTAGATTGATTAAAGGACCAGTAGCCCTGACTCATTCGAAGAAGAAACACAATGAAAGTTTGAGGGAATACTCATAAAGGTATTGGGCACTATTCCAAGAAGTGGAAGATTGTGATGAGAGATTTATTGTCAATATGTTTAAGTTTGGTTTACCGTGAGACGGTAACGACATCTATAATGATTTGACTAGGAGACCACCAAAATGTTTTAATGATCTTTTGGCAAGGGTAGACGAGTTCTCACTAGTGGAAGATGATGACAGAGCAGCCAACATGTAATTAACAAAAGAGACAGGGAAAGAATGGGTAATGGAGACCGTCGTGAGGATATCAGTGCAAAAAAAATTGAGGAGAAAACTCAAATGAGTCGAGAAAGAGTAAAGCATTCCGAGGAATAAACACTGTTTTCACTAAGCCCATACACAAGATAATGTGGGAAATCAAGGAGGAACAATTCTTCAAGTGGCCCAAGTCAATGGGCGGCAATCCCAGCACCAGGGAAGCCAACCAAAAGTGGTCCGAAACTATTTTTAGAAAGACTCGTCGAGCAAGGTCTCCTGACCAAGTATGTGAAAATCGTTGAAGCCAAAGATGATAAAAATACCAAGGTCAAGGAGAAGACGGTCGTAATACCTGTAAACAAACTCGTGGTTGGAGTGATCAAAGATATTCATGAAGTCACGGACAAATCTGAGGCAACAAGAAGTTACTTACGAGCTAAATTAACTCGGGTTCAGCTATGGGCAGAGGCCCATCCAATCAAAGAGGTGTTGACGGTGATTGCGCCCCCAAAGAGGAACAGGGATAACACTTTAGTATACCAACTATCTTTTGGGGAAGAAGATTTGAAAGGGGTGGACATACCCCGCAATGACGCTTTGGTCCTTACTGTCAATATCAAAAATTTCGATGTCAAAAGGGTGATGATAGATCTATGGAGCTCGTCAGAGGTAATGTACTTGAAGGTTTATAATCAGTTAAGGCCATTCATCTCTTCAAAGAACATTCGGTCAGTGGATGTGCCGATCTACAGTTTCAGTAGGGATGCAATGTGGCCAATCTGCGTGATAACTATTTCGGTTAGGGTCAGGGAAATGGTAGCTATCATGGATTTTTTCATAAAGAATATGGACTCGCCACACAACGCCCCCCTCGACTGAAATTGGTTAGGGGAAATGAAAGTTGTCGCTTCACCCTTCCATTAGAAACTGAAGTTCCTTTCCCCCAAAGGGGTAGTTGTCGTCAGAGGCAAGCAGGAAGATGTGCGCTTTTGTTTCAACTTGGCGATCAAAGGGTCGTTGTCTAAAAAGAAAGATACCGAAGGAATCGAACAGGTCAACCTGGTAGAAAAAGTGAAAAAGCTGTTGGAAGAGATCAAGAAAAAGCCTGAACCCTCGGAGAAGGGGAAAGGCAAAAAAACCGAACAATAGCAATCACAGGGAGGTCGCCCACGAGATGCTGGGAGCAGAGGGGTACCTGAAGAAAGGGCTTTCGAGGACTTAATTCAAATCCCCGCAGTTCATGATCTAAAGCAGAAAGATAAACATTTCTTAATCGGCAGTAATCTCGATTCTGACGAGAGGGAGGAACTATCCAAATTCTTACGGGTCAATATCGATGTCTTCGCATGGCAGCCATATGATATACCAGGAATATCGGCAGAGGTAATATGCCACAAGCTCCACATAAACCCTAACCTCAGTCCAATGAAACAAAAAACCCGTCGAGTATCCCCTGAAAAAGTAGCAGCGATCAAAGAAGAGGTCCGAAAACTACTTAAAGCACGAACAATCTGAGAGGCCGAGTTTCCTGAATGGATCTCTAACCCAATTGTTATGAAAAAGAAAAATAGAATACGAGAGTATGTATAGACTTCACGGATCTGAACAAAGCTTGTCCCAAGGATAGTTTTCCGTTGCCAAAGATAGATCAACTGGTATATTCTGCGGCCGATCATCGGAGGTTTAGTTTTTTGGATGCATATTCGGGGTACCACCAGATACCACTTTTCGGACCAGATCAAGAATCCATGGCGTTTATCACCACGATGGGCCTGTATTGCTATAAAGTCATGCCTTTTGGATTGAAAAACGCAGGGGCCACATATCAGTGATTAGTTACCAAAATGTTCAAGGATGAAATTGAGAAATCTGTGGAGGTCTACGTCGATGATATGTTGATAAAGAGCAAGTTAGCTGCTGATCATGTTCGGGACTTGGGTAAAATATTCTCCATTCTTTGGCACTATTGGATGAAACTAAATGCGACAAAGTGTACTTTTGGGGTCAGCTCAGAAATTTTTTTGGGTTTCATGGTAAATCACAGAGGGATAGAGGCAAACCCAGAAAAGGTTCAAGTAATACTGGATGTCCGGTGGCTGACCAACCTGAAAGAGCTACAAAAACTCATTGGTATGGTTGCTGCCCTAAACAGATTTATTTCGAAATGTTCTGACAGATGCATGCCACTGTTTAAATTATTGAAAAAAATAAAAGAATTCAATTGGAATCTAAAATGTGACAAAGCTCTAGACGAGCTGAAACAATACCTAAGTAGCCCACCCTTAATATCTGTCCCAGAACCCAGTGAATAATTGTATATGTACTTGGCTTCCTCTGATTAGGCGGTAAGTTTGTCCCTACTTAGAGAGCATGAAAATATTCAAAAACATGTATATTTTGCTAGTAAATGTTTAGTCGGGCCAGAATTAAATTATTTGCCTTTAAAAAAACTTGTGCTAGCACTAATCACAGCTTCTAGAAAGTTGAGACATTACTTCGACGCCCATCCCATCAAAGTATTGACGAGCAGCCCCATAAAGCCAACTCTCAAGAAAGCCGATCTTTCAGGACGAATGGAAAAGTGGTTTGTGGAGTTGGGCTGATTTTATATTGAGTATACCCCGCGAGCATCGATTAAAGGTTAAGCCCTTGCCGATTTCATAGGAATCAGTGAAGCTGATACAGACAACAAGTTGTCAGTCCCAGCTGGGGGGCAAACTAACGATTACCCGAAAGAAGCCGATTATGGGCAGAACGAAGATTATGGGAAGAATGAGCAAGTTTCATAATTTCCAGCAGTCGAAAAACTGACCTTTTAGATATTATGCATTGATGGGTCATCAACAGCAGGAGGATCCCGCGTGAGCATAGTGTTTAAAATCCCTAAAGGAGATTACTGAGCAGTCAGTCCGATTGGGGTTCAAGGCCTTTAATAACGAGGCCGAATATGAAGCATTGATCATTGGTATAAGAAATGCCAAAAAGCTTGGGGTCTAAGATTTAACAATTCGTTGCGACTCCTAGCTAGTAGCCAATCAACTAACTGGGAAATACTCGGCTAAAAATGAAAGAATGGCTGCGCATATGAAACTAGCCCAGAAACTCATGAGAAACTTCAAATCGGCGTACATTGAAAAATTTCCAAGGACCAACAACTCACATGCAAACGCCTTGGAACCAATTTGGGGGTCAGCTGGACGGAGTCGATTACTAATTATCTAAAAGACGGGTCGCTACCTAGCGATAATAATGAAGCCTATAAGATCAAAGCCCAAGCGAGCCGGTATTAGTTGTCTCCAGAGCTAAAGTTATCTAAAATATCTTTCTCAGGGCTTTATCTTCGCTGCGTTCATCCAAAACTGGTGCAGAACATCCTCTTCGAGTTGTATGAAGGGAGTTATGGAAGCCACACAAGTGGACGGTCATTGGCTCACAGGGCCAGAACCCAGGGTTATTGGTGGCCGTACATGCAAAAAGATGCGGAATAATATGTCAGAAAATGCGACAAATGTTAGAAACATGTAACCATCATTCATTAACCTACAACGGACCTTCATTCCATAATCAACCCTTGGCCCTTTGCAATGTGGGGCTTGATATAATGGGACCGTTCCTTCGAGAATTAGGTGGCAAAAAGATCCTCCTCGTCGACACTGATTACTTTACCAAGTGGGTGAAAGCAGTTCCCTTGGCCAATATCCAGGAATCTAATGTTAAAGCTTTCCTTTTAAAAAAACATAATTACCAGATTCGGAATCCCTAAGGCGCTCGTATCTGACAATGGAACGCAGTTCAAAAATAGGAAGATTGAAGAATTTTGTTACACCTATGGGATTAAACAGCATTTTTTGAGTGTCGCCTATCCACAAGGCAACGGACTAGTTGAAGCATCAAACAAAGTTATCCTTGAAGGATTAAAAATAAGGTTAGACGACAAAAAAAGAAGATGGGTACAAGAGCTGCCCTCTGTGCTTTGGGCGTTCCGGATAACTCCACGCCGATCAACTGGCGACACGCCTTATTCTTTAACCTATAGGACTGAAGCCATAATTCCTTTAGAAATCGGCCTACCAACCTAGATGACGACGCAAGCTGAAATTGGAAACAATGAGGGGGCCCTTGAAGAGGCTTTGGATTTTTCCGAATTTAGAAGAGAAGCGGCAATGATCCACATGGCGAATTATCATAATACCTTGTCCAGATAGCATAAGGCCCATGCGAAACCAAGGGAATTCAAAGTTGGAGAGCTGGTTTTAAGGAAGGTTCTCGGCACTGCTATCGAACCCCGTCACGGAAAACTTGGGTAAAATTGGGAAGGTCCCTATATGATCACGTCGGCTAGCAGACTAGACCTTATCTCCTCCAAAATATGGATGGTCGGCCAATCCCGAATCCATGGAATGTAGCCAATTTAAGGAGCTATTATCACTAAATGTAAATCCTAAGTTTGGATCTCTCTTTTACAGTTGATCAAATCAATGAATATGTCTTTTTTACTTTAAATTGTTATAATTAAGACATTGCTTGCCCAAGGCAGTTACAATAAGACCCTTTCTTATAAGGGAAATCATATAAGACCTTGTTCGGCCAAGGCAATTATAATAAGACTCTTTCTTATAAGGGCAGTAACATAAGACCTTGTTCGGCCAAGGCAATTATAATAAGACCATTTCTTATAAGGGCAGTCGCATAAGACCTTATTTGACCAAGGAAATTATAATAAGACCCTTTTTTTAAGGGCAATCACATAAAACCTTGTTCAGCCAAGACAATTCTAGATAGAGCCTTTTTTCATAAAGGTGACCACGTAAGACCACCACCAGTTGGGGGCAAAAATAAAATAATCAAGCCCTTTCTCCGTTAAAGGTAAAATTGGTTCAAAAACCTCCCTATGTTACGAAGATGAACTTTAAAACAAAGTTTGCTTCAATAAAATGATTAGTCGATTAAAACTCTTATGTTTAAGTAAGGAATTCTTAACGATGTCCAATATAAGACCTTCTCATTTGTCAGGGGAAAAAATAACGTACAGAGCCTTAATCGGCCATACTTGTTCAGCTGTCCTTATTAATAAGAGGTTTTCCTTAACCATTATAAATGAAGAACTATTCTAGTTCTTTACCATTCAAAATTAAGTGAAAAAGAATTCGAAACTATTGGCCGATTTGAAGGGTACTACAACAAATATCCCAGAAGCAAAGGCATTACAGTAGTTCAACAACAAAGACAAAGTATGTATTGCAGCAATGAAGAATTCAGAAAAACATAATGCAGTTTTCATTAATTCATAAACATTTACATTTGGCAGGGCTTCGAGGCCCATTTACAATGAAAATCAGCTATTAGTTACCACAAAACCTACCACTACTTTCACAGGAGCTTACTGCTAAAAAAAGAGAGAAAAAGAACAGTTAGGGAGGAAGATAAAGTCGGAAGAGACTAAAAAAGGAAAGAGAAAATGAAAAGAAATTGAAGAAGTGAGGGGATGGAGATGAAGCAGAGATGGAAGTTAAGTTTGAGAGGGGAAGGACATAGCGAGATCATTTTTGCCTTGCCACCTCCCAAACCCTACCTTCGAGCTTATCTATGTCTTTTAATGCGGCGGTGTACCGGTTTTTTAGATGGCGGTAATGCCTCCTCAGGCGACAGTTTTCTCTTCACACACCGTAATTTTACAACCAGATTAGGAACGATATTTTTTAATCTGGTAAGTCTGTCATTCAGAGCCCTCCACCCTCCGGAGGACCCAGAGCTGCAGCCGGCAGGATGCTTCTAGCTGCTCTCAGACATGGAAAGATAATTCCTTTTAAAAGAAGAAGAAGAACGGAGTCATAATTGTGAAGAGAATGAAATTGGAGAAGAACCTTTTTATAGAGAACT
The DNA here is from genome assembly GCA_021464415.1 of Lonicera japonica. NCBI lineage: Eukaryota > Viridiplantae > Streptophyta > Magnoliopsida > Dipsacales > Caprifoliaceae > Lonicera > Lonicera japonica. The sequence continues at coordinate 22,541,418 of CM038463.1, forward strand.
TGAAGCCCTAAAGGCATTAAATGGGCATTTGTTGGAAAGGGGGAGATGTCTCTTCATTTAAAGAGACATCCCAAGTTGGAAACTGCCGCCCCACTAACCGGCGCAACTGACCAATTGATAGATGCCACGTGGCACGGCGGTTTTCCAGAAGATATGAATGTCCCACTAGACACATGGGAATTGATTGATGAAATAATTGCCAAGTACGGTCAAATCTCAGCCTGGGCAAAGGCTTAATAAACCTATTGAAGGCATATATTCGGCAAAACCGTATCAGAGGACGACCTTACGTTGACATGAAAATAATTTAAAACAAAGGAAGTTGACTTTCAATAACAATCCACTTAGATCGACAATAAAACAACTAAAGAAAGGCATCGGCAAATTTCCATTGATTAAACCAAAAAAGAAATACATGTGGAGGGGCTTCATGGCCCGTTGATATCGTCGTCCAGATCGCCGTCGATGGTTTCTTCGTTGGCTTCTTGTTGGGCCGTAGCAAGCAAATCTGGTGAACAGAGGGCTACCTTGTCAAACAAAGCATCACCGTCGGCAACACCAACAGCAGTCAGATCAGACTTATAACCAGCCTTGTAGAAAAGTTCTCTGATCTTTAACATCTCATCAGCTGCCGAGCTTGTGGCTTCATCCCAACCCTGAAGTTCGGCCGCCTTTAGCTCTCTTCATGCCTTGACTTTAGCTCTCGAACCTGATCTTCAATTTCTTTTTTCTCATCTTCACTGGCCTGATGGACCACGTCAGCCCTAATCTTATCGGCCTGCTTAAGGGAGTTCTAAAGCTCGGTGACCTGGTTCTGGAGTGTTAGATTTTCATTCTTCAGTTTGGCTCTGGCTTTTTCGGTTGACTTCATCCTTGCCTCGTGATCAGACTGGCACTGGGAAAGCTTATTTTTAGCCTCGTCAGCCTCCTTTCTGGCCTTTGAAGCCTTGGCCTTTCGGTCCTTCATATCTTTAGCATGACGAATGGCCAGCTCGATAAGACATTGTCCATCCTAAAAATGATGAGGGAAATAAGGTAAGCCGATGAAATAAAAAGGGCGAAAAGGAAATACAGCAAAGTAACCGAGTGAAACAACATATATTATACATTCGGCAAAGCGCTAGAAGATCCTGCACTCCAACTTTAAAGTTTTAATGCCTTGTAATATCTTGCTATCCTCTGGCAAAGTCATGCTCGAGGCTAGGGCAAAACCAACCCTGTTGTCTCCCACTGCTGAGTCTTGTACAGTGACCAGCCGGTTCTCCTGTGGAATATACGGCCTAGGAGTAAACAGGTCGGCGGGCCTATTTTCATGCTAATCGTGATGGGTAATGTTTGCAGCCTCACCACGAGCTAGCGAGCCGATGGGATCTTCGATGCCCAACGATTCTAGGGCATCAATGTTTATAAGTGGAGGGGGGGACCTCAGCAACTCCCCCTTGATCGCTCTCTACCGATGTAGGGGTCTCAGTCCCCTTAGAAGATGACCCTACCTGCACTAGCCTGCTCATTTTCAATGGAGGCAATGCTGAACTTCCGGAGGCGTTAGCTACAGTGGAAACACCAACTTTATAGATCTTAGAGTTCATAAGGTCCAGAACTGACTTACCACCGGCCATATCTTGGGTTTCGAAAAATTGAAGAGATGGAGGAAGCAAAGGGGACCGTCTTCGTAACCTTCTCCTCAATAGAGGATAGTCTGCTTCTTCAAGAAGCTCTTCTACGATAGGATCAGCAACAAGTGGCCGATCAGTCTCTTCGTCCGAAACCGAAACCACTTCACCACGGCCCCTAAAGAGCAAAATTGCAAGGGGGACTTGGGCGGTCGTGACGTCTGTGCTTACCTGCTTCGATGGTTCGAATATTCGGAGGGGAAGGTTAGAATCTATGGGAAAGGCAAACTCGATTGCCAATCCTAAATTAGCAATGGGTTCTTTGCCCTTATCATTGCGGGCACCTTTCTTCTGTTTTTTCTTCCTTTTGGAAGTGTCGTTAGTAAAGGTCAAACTCCGGGGTTTTCCTTGAGCTAGGAGATCCCTTATTAATTCGTTTTTTAGGAAGTCTACTTATTGACGATATGATACTTCTTGAAAAGATCGTATTTCTCTTCATCAGAAGGCGAATCCCCAACCCACTTGACAATATTAGTGCGACTGGAGAAAGAAAAGTACGGGAGTGTGTAGTTTTGTAGAATATGTGTCGACCTCGAGTGATTAAAAGGGGCCCTAACCCCGAGCCCGTTGTGGTTTATGATCGCGTTCAAATGCTCGAGATTAAGATCGTCTATCGACGGCCTCTCAAAGCACCTTTTAGTGCTTCCAACTGCAAGGACATGGAAGCTCATGTTAGACATTGAGACTAAATTAAAAAAAAGTTAAGCATGCGACAGGTGAAGCACCGACAAGGGGAGCCAAATTGTCTTGGCACCCGTTTATTCACTGGGTCGGGCTCTATATTTCCAATGATGATCACTATATCTTTATACATCGATTTATGGGAAGAGGGCAGCCCTTCAATCAATGATGGCGATGTAGGCTTGACCTTCAGATTCCATTTATCCTCAGACTGGCAAAGGAGATAACAGTACTTTATTTCATTCAACCCTAAATTAAGGTCGAACCTACGATTAAGTTCGGCCACCTTGAGAATGATTCTAACTACATGAGGAGTTAATTGGAAAAGGTGGAAGTGAGTATCTAACAGGAAATCAACCAGAAGTGGGTGTAAGGGTAATATAAGCCCAGCAACGCTAAAAAAAATGAAGATGGGATACTGATTCTCAGGCATGGAATCAGTTGGGCTACCCATAAAAGGATCCTCACCACTATCACAATCTCTTCAAACAACCTTGTTAGGGATGAAGGAATCTTCAAACTCTAACCTACTCGCCTCGGAAAGAGCGTATTTACCCATAGCAAAAGGCGAAGAAAATCAAAGAACGCAATTACGAATTGTCACGATAGAATGAAATTAGAAAGAAAATGGAGAACGAGGCTGAGAACGACTTACAGAAAACCAACCACTTTCGATTGAAGTGAACGCCAAGAATATTGATCACGAAAGATGTGCGCCGCAGAAGAAAGACAGAAAACCCTAAAAAATTAAATTACGAAGGGGATATAAGGAGGATGATAGAAAAATTAAAAGCAGGGAAGTGAAAAAGTACCTTATATATGCATGAATCCTCTGGAGTTTTCTCTCTCTATATCTCTCCCTTTAAGTTCAAACAATGCCTTTCCCTTTGAAAAATCGAGCCTATGATGACTCTATTTAATGAGACGTGACAGCCATGCCCGTCCGCACTCAACCTCTGGTGAGCCGACACGTGTCCACAATTGTCTTGCACTAAATCTGCGAGACGACCAATTAAGCACTGATACAGTGAATTCAAGCACCCAACTCCATGAGTTCAGCAGGACTTGGGCACTTGGGGGGCAATTGTGGGAGCATAATTTCAGAATGTCCACTTGGGCCGAATACTAAGACCCAAGCCTAGGCCCAAAGGGGTCAGCCCAAAGACGAAAAGGAGAGGCATAGCCCACAGAGTCAGAATAAACAATTTGAGTTTCGCTGACCACGCGTTATTTCCCAGCCGAACATAGCTTCGAGCTTGGCAGGGAATGGTGACGCTGAGATAGGTACTGTGACGAATGTAGGCATGACACCTATAAAGGAGATGTACTACCAGTGTTAGTTGCCGATATGGGCATTCTGGCAAATGAAAGCCATACATCTGTAAAGTACCATTTCCTTTTGGATAAGGACGCACGACACGCGTGTGGAGTGGGAGAATTACTGATCAAGCAAGGTCCTCTTTTGTCAATTTGATTCTTAACCTAGCTGAGCATTATAACCCTAATTCTATGATTATAAATAGAAGGGGATAACTCAAGAGAGAAGGAGGATGATCCATGTAACAAACATTTTTGAGTAAGGAAAGAAATACAAACACACACCAAGGGAGGACGTACCACTGGATTGGGAATAACATTTACCAGGGGAACCTACCCACACAACCCAAAAAATTCAGTCTCATTCAATCAGCAAATTTACTGTTCATCCGCCACATTTTAGAATCTATTACCAACTCTACCTGCTTTGGGCCGATTCCATCGTTTACAAATTCATTCTGGACTTGGTTAAATTTAGGCAACCCATATGAAGTATATGAAAAACTATCTTAGCTTTGAGCATGACCAATGGTAATGTAAAAATTAACTTTGTAAATCATATGTGTCAACCCGCTTTTTACAAAAAAGCATGAATATTAAAAAAAGTTATGCTAAAATAGCATTTTTGTAAAAAAATTGTGTAAATTTTAAAATAACCAATAAGATTTCAACATTCATTAAATGCCAATTTAAGTAATTTATTATTATTTTTTCTTGAATTTTTTTTTATAATTTCAATGAATCTTGATTTGTAAGTATTGATGAGAATATTTCAAATATATATATATATTTATTAAAATACATATTTTACATTTGAAGTTATTATATTTTTAAATTTTATTTAAAAAACAAAGAGAGAAAAATAATGTGGCATTGTTTACACAACTATTTTACATAAAACTTGTATTTTAAAAGACTATTAGAGATAAAAAAATTTAACAAATTGTATAAATTTTACACAAAATAAAAATATAAAAGACCGTTAAAAATGTTCTGAGTTTTGAAGTATACCAAAAACTGTTGTTCGTTATATTACATATTGAGCATTTGTCTGATAAATATCATTGATTTAAATTTGGCAGTGAAAATAATATAGTAGTTTGAAAAAAAAAAATTATTAACAAAATAAACTTTTGACTGATTAACTAAGTAAATATACTCCGTTAATATTTTAAAATATTATAATAATTTGAGAAAAATAAAAACTAAGTTTAATAAGCAAACATAATATTATGTTTGTCATATCATAATAAGCAAACATAATTTATTATAATAATTTGTTATTGTCATATCATAATAAGCAGGATAATTAACTATTTACTATTTATGTTATATTATAATATATTATATTATTATATTATATTATATATATTAAAAATAATTATAAGCAAACACTATCACTATCTTAATTGAGTTTTAAATAAGTTTAATAATTTGTGTTTTAGATTAATTGGAACTGTTTGTTGAAGCGTATGTGTCAAATATATACGAAGAAGGTACGTATAATTACACGTCACTGCCGTCTGTACTTCTTACCCAGTCACGTCCGCCGGCACCACCAACACCAACACCGGGGGAAGGTTTCTCAGGTTTCTCTTTCCCGTAAAACCTAGCCCCCACACCCCCGGCCACCATCGAAACAAAACCCTAGCCCCAACTCTCAGCGATCGACTAGCCCCAACTCTCAGCCATCGACGACTTCTCAGCCCCCACTTCCCGTCGACGACTTCTGTCCAGCATCCCATAAAAGGTACGCTACTCTTTCTCTCTATCTCTATCTATCTCCGTCCCTCTACATATACACATGTAAGCCGAGCCGATAGCTCTGTTGATTTTCTCTCTAGCAGCAGCAGCTACCAACCGTCGGTGACCACTCCCACTCCGAACCCCAAATTGCCACTCTCTATTATTTTTGTTTATCTCTGTATATATCTTCTTATCTTATATTATATATATATATTGTTATATATATATAGATTTTTGTCAATAAAAAAAAAGGAAAAAAAATAAAAAATCTCAGACAGAATAAACAGTTAATCAGAAACTCCCTCGCCAGCAGCCTTTTTGAATTGACAATTGCTATTGTCAGAGCAGAAATTGCTATTGCCAATATAGTGTATTATGCTTAAAGCATGTACAAGCATCTACATTCTCACTCTACTCTGGCAAAAGTTATTTTGCTTTGGCAACAGCAATTGCCTTGTTATTTTCTCTCTTCAACATTCGTTCAGAATAATTTTTTTTTATTTAGAACATTGAACACATATACTTAAATTTATCTTACATTACTTTTTATGTAGAAGCGCATGTGAGAGAGCTTTGAAGCTAAAATCTCCATGGAAGAAGAGCGGAAGAATGAGGGTGTTGTTTGGCTAGAAGGACCGGTCACCCCAAATTTCAAGTGGTCGGAAGCAGAATGGAAAACCATTGCAAATTTTCCAAATTGTAATCAATCCGAAGCAGCAGAGGCTTGGAGGAATGCAGCATCAATCAATGCCGGTGGAGTTGTTCTTGAAGGTTCTTGTATGGAATGTAGCTCAGAGAAACGCAGTCCCAATCATCAAATTGACACAACTAATAACCCTGCTGGTAACTACGGTATCACTTTTTCAATGCTGGTTGATCTTTAGGTACAAATTATCTAATTAAATTTATTAGAGAATAATAGGGTGGTGGTTCAAATTGGCATTACCAATTTGAGACGGAGGAGTATAACAATTATCACAAAATTAGAGTGCATCTAGAGTGGTATTTTTTTTTTCACTTTATTTTAATTCTCAGCGTCTTGTCTATGTTCCTCTGCATGCGTATTCGTGGGTATGTGTATTGTATATATGCATACGAATTTGGAAAATCTGGAGTTTATCCCTATCTAGACCTTTCATTTAAAAAGCACGGTCAACGTTTGGACACCTCATTGAAATACTTAAAGCTGTCTCCAAATGAGTCCAGTCTGAATCCACACACATACAACTAAAATACATGTTACTTGCTTGATCTTAGTATAGACCTTTATTTCTATTACGTATATGCAATGTACATAAAAGTAAATATTTAGTAATTATATTCTGCAGACAGTATAAAAACTTAACAGGATCTAGCCACTGTCCAACAATTTCCTTAACATGGCATTTGATAAGAACAAAGTAATTAAGTATTGATTCAAGTACGTGGATAAAACATCATATGAAATGCGGCACCTTCAACAGACCGAAGGCCTTTCCCACTTTATATTACAGTAGATAACTGTTTACTCCATTCTGCATATAACAATATTAAAGTGTTTATAAATAAAATATGAAGGCACCCATTGTAACATATCATATAAAGTACTTGCCATTTTCTTAACTGCAGATGTTACATTATCCAGGTAGCCACACAAATTCGAATTTAGAATAAAATAAGAACCTATCTGATGTAGCATGGTGACTTCCTAGGTTAGGCAGCCACATAGGCAGGCAAGGTTGTGACTAGGCACCATGAGTGCGTTTTTCACTCCCTTTTGCTCTAAACGCTAATTTTATCTATGCTTGAATCATGGGAAATGTTATCTTAGTAACTTACGCCCTTTTAAGAAATTTGAGTTCTTACAGCATTATATTTCAGTGAATCAAAAAATAAATAATTGACCAGTATAGTTCTACCTAGTGCTTTTTGAAACATTGAGTGTACATTACATACATATTTATATGTATAAATATATCTGTGTTATATGAATTGCCAGTGTAATTGGAAAGGTAATATGTGCCTTTACTAAACTAAATGGTAATTTCAGATGCGGGGGAACTACATCAGGAGAAGGATGGCTTGCTTTATTCAGGTAATGTGGAAACGTGCACTATCAACGGTTTATCTTCTCAGCCTCTAACTCCACCTCAAAATACTAGCTCACCTCAAAGCACACCTCAAAGTACTAGCTCACCTCAAAGCACAAGAAAGAGAGAAAAGACCGACTCCTCGAAAAAGGAACCGATGCCGAAACCTAAAATCCACAGACCCAAGGTGGTTTTTGATCACATTTTCAAAAAAAAGCCGCCAAAAAAAGCTAAAACTCCAACCCCAAAAGTGGGGGTTGAACGCAAACCGAAAAGGACTCCCAAAGCTAAAACTCCCAAGGCTACTCCTAAGCCTTCAACTCCTACTCAAAGCTCACCGCGCAAGAAAAGGAAGTACACCAGACAAAATAGCGTAAAAAAAGAAGATGTTAAACTGAAAACAGGATGTAAAAATGAAGGTGCTAAAGGGCCAAATTTAGAAGATGCTGTAAAACCAAGCACGGAAGAAGTAGATGAAGAGAATTCCAAGTGTGTCGAGAAGTCTTGTAGGCGAGCACTAAATTTTGACATGGAAAGTCGAATGAACAAAGATCTTTTGGAAACTATTTTTCAGTATGAATGGCGGAATGAAGAAGGTGCTGCAATATCGATTGCAAACAAAGTAGTAGCCCAAGAAAGTCTCATGTGTGTAGAGAATTCAATGACGGGCTCATTAAATTTTGAGTCGAAATGTCAAGTGAAAAGAGAACCCCCGAAAATTATTATTCACCAGTATCAACGTCGAAAGAAACATTGGGGCCTTGCTTACAAGTTAGTGGAGAGTAAATTCTTATTAGAAAAACTGAGACCGAATTTCCCTAAAGCATTCAATAGAAGAAGGAAGAACAGAAAAAGAGTAAAAACTTCCTTGGAAGTGGTTTCGCCTACAAGAGATCAAATCAGGGCAGCATTGAATGATCCAGATAGTTTCAAGTGTGTGAGAAGCTTGTATGCACTACGAAAATCAAAAAGAAGGACGAGTAATACTCGAAGGCGGAGATTAACTTATTTAGATGCAAACCCAAACCCTAACCTTGATCAGTTGCCAACTGAAAGAAGCAGGTTAGCCTATCTAAACCTTAATGAGTTGCCATTAAATTTGCCAGGGACTGAATCTGCAATTGATGAAAACCTGGAACTTAAAGTTTCCATGGGCAAAGAAGAAAATATAATGCAGCCCGCAATTGATAAAAACTGTGAACTTAAAGCTGCTTGTGTGGAAGTTCAATGTGATGATAAAGAAAATACAGTGCAGCCTGCAATTGAAGTTCAATTTGAAGGCAATGAAAATATGGTGGAGTTCGCAATTGATATTAATCGTGAATCTTGCATGGAATTTCATTTTGAAGGCAGGGAAAATATGATGCAGCCCGCAGTTGATAATGCAGTGATCCCTGCCTCTTACCAAGGGTTCCACCCACAATTTGAGGATGTTTTACATGAAGCCAAGATGGGTCCTCAACAAGAACCGAAAGCTGCACTTGGCCAAGGTGATGATGTCTCTTTCTTAAAAGAAAAAACAGCTTCTAAAAATAGTCACACCATAATGTTTAGTGGTGGCAGCTACTATATTTTAGATGCTGTACTAGATACATGTGTATACATATCAAGTCATATGGTTATGCATCATACTGCGTCATACTGAATTAGTAACTGATGCTCACTTGGGGGCTTCAGACTTTGTCAACTCTCATTGATAGGAAGTAAGAATATCAGTAAGCTTGGCATGGCTTGGCATGATAGGAAGTAAGCTTGGCTCTTCCTAGGCCAAAAGTAATAAACACCATTTTTAATAGTATAAAAAAAATATTAAAATTGATTCTGTTTCAACCAACAAGTAATAATTAGTTCTCTTTAAAATTTTCCCAATTGAGTGTCACATTGGCAAGGGGATTTTCCCAATTGAGTCTCACATTGGCAAGGGGAAAATCTATAAGTAGGAAAATTTGTTACAAGAGTTGAAATTTAAGTCTTCAATCACGACACTCTCTTTCTTAAATTTATATTCTGTATGAATATAGTAAGAAAACTTTAAAGTATAATAATTACGGGTAACAGCTGATTTCTGTTTGTATTTGTTAATTTGATGTAGGTTTTCTTCATAAATTACTGATTAATGCTCTTAGTCAGAGACTCGAGTTTCTATGTATTAGTAGTGAATGCAACCAAAAGCCAAAAAATGGCCGGTCCAAGAAAAACAATAAATCAACAACCAAGGCTAATGAATGCAACCTCCAACTAATGATTCGAGGAGACCAAAGCAATGAGGACGGTATAGTGGGATTCTGCCGGGGAAAAAATGATAAGAAAAACAAACCAGCGGGAAAGGTTGATCTCGACCCAGAGACAATGAGGGTTTGGAATTATTTGATGGAAAATGACAGAAATGGAGGCTCTGAAGAAGCAGATGAGGAAAAGGAGAAGTGGTGGAGAGATGAAAGAAGCAAATATGATCAGTGGCTGAAACCATTCACTATGCGCATGCGTTACATCCTAGGTAACATTATTATGCCTTAAATCGGAATTTTCAGTAGAAACCCCATCTTCCAAAAAGACGTATTTAGGATAATAAACTATTACTTAAATCTTACATGGAATTGCACTTTGTTTTACCTTCTCTTTCAAATTAACAATTGACACCTTCACACTACTTTAGTTAAATTGTACTCTCCGTACAAATTTTACCTAATTTGCAGCGAACACTTTGGTATGGGGTACAGGTGCAGGGTACAGCACCTAGCCCAATACGCATGGGGTTAGATTTAGTCAGACTCTATTTTGGTTTGCGTACGCTCCATTTGTCATCTCTGCTATATATACGTTTATATAGACAATGGAACTTGATATATCTGATATATGTATCTAACACATTAGTGCATAGAAAAATGTGTCTTTTCAACATCTATGCAGGTCACCCAAATCGCATTATGCAGGGGTCCACGAATTAGGCAACACTGTAGTCCCTATCAATTATTGCTTCTGCCTTTATATCAGTTGTATTCAAGCACTGCCTTAGAATCAAAAACCTTTTTCCCCGTGCCACATGCTTACAGTATACATACATGTAGCCGTCCAAAATAAAAATGCAATTGTCAGTGAATATATGAAGTATCATGCCAGTTTACTAACTTCTAAAGCACAATCTTACAGGAAATAGGCGGTTCTCACCATGGAAGGGTTCGGTGGTGTACTCAGTGGTTGGAGCTTATTTAACTCAGAATGTGTCGGACCATCTTTCAAGGTAAAACCAAAGGCTAATTCATCTGTTTTAATTTAATTTGAGATCATATAATGTTTCTGAAAACATTCTCTAATATAATCTTCTTCTAAAGCTCCGCGGTTATGGCTCTTGCTGCACGATTTCCACGTCGGTCAGCATGCAAACAAATAGAATGGAAAGAAAATGTGGAAAAAGAGTGCAGTCAAGAATCAGAAGAAATGGATTTTTTTGAGGAACTTTATGCTCATGAGGATGATAAACTATCTCAAAAGGGGAGCCCAATTGATGGGAATATAGTTTCAACAGAGACGGAACATCCGGAGGATAGCTTACCAGAACTAGTGGGACCAGAGAAAGCTGCACTTCCTGGTACTAATCGACGAGTTGGGGAAAAGGACACTCTGGAGTCTAAATCTGGCCCAGGAAAAAAAAGGGGCAAAGTGAGGGAGAAGCAACAAGAAACCACAATTGACTGGGATGAGTTAAGGAAAAAATACTGGACTGGTAGAAAAAGTGAGGATTCAACTAGTACCATGGATTCCGTAGATTGGGATGCAGTAAGGAAAGCGTCAGTTGATGAACTCGCCGAAACAATCTGTGAAAGAGGAATGAACAATGTTATGGCAGCACGGATCAAGGTACAAGTCTTTAGCTTTAGATGGCGGTTGTTCTTTCTCATTATTAACCGCTCTGTTCTAAATCAAGAGTCTATGTTTGACTTTCACGCTTTTTCAAGGATGCATTAATCTGGGATAGAGGGAGTATTAATTAATAACTTGGGATATTAAATGCTATGTTTGCTGAGATGCATAGTTTCTCTTTGGATAATCATAGTTCCTCAATTTTTTTGTAGGATTTTCTTGATCGAATGGTTAGAGATCATGGAAGTACGGACCTTGAGTGGTTAAGAGATGTCCCGCCTGACAAAGCAAAGTAAGACTAATATAAATAGTTCGGTAATGATCACAATTATATAATTTTGTACATACATTAACAGGTTAATTAGATATACGCGATTCTAACGCCAAATTATTTGTTTCAATCACCTACACTTCTAGGGAGTTCTTGCTAAGTATATCAGGGTTAGGTTTGAAAAGTGTGGAATGCATTCGACTTTTGACACTTCACCATGTTGCATTTCCGGTAAGATTTTATTTATAATTCTTAACTGTTTATTAGCTTAACAGTGCTCGAATATATTTGTAATACAAACTCTTTATTGCTTTGATAAGGTTGATACAAATGTGGGTCGGGTAGCAGTGCGTCTAGGGTGGGTCCCACTGCAACCACTTCCTGATGAAATTGAAATTCATGATCTTAAAGTGTAAGTAAAATTCCACCAATTCATTACCAGTAAGCATTTTAGTATCGTTCAGAAATACTGATGTTGATCCTTAATTTAGGTACCCTTTGTTCGATACGGTTCAGAAATATTTGTGGCCACGGCTATGTACTTTCGACCAACGAAAATTGTATTTCCCATTTTCCCCTTCATCCAAATATAAACTTTTTTTTTTTTTATATGCAAAATCGATCTTATTCAACATAAACTTGTAATGATTTCTCGTTTCATCTTATTACACAGGTATGAACTACATTATCAGTTGATTACGTTCGGAAAGGTACGCTTATCCCATCATTTGCTACATGTTTTTAAGTCACTTTTTTTCCCTCTTTGATTCTTATTTCATATATAAAACACTGCGTGTAGGTTTTCTGCACAAAGCATAATCCGAATTGCAATGAATGTCCAATGAGAGAAGATTGCAAGCATTACAAAAGTGCCAGGGCAAGGTTTGCATCCCATTTATTCTAAAATTATCTTCAATTTATACCCAATAAAGCAGGCTGAAGGCGATTTAACTTGGTAACTAAAAGAGCTTGGGTTCAAGCTTGTAAACTGAGCTTTATCAAGCCGACACTAATCCTTTTGTTCATTTAATAGATATATGTCTAGTATATACGAAACTAATAAAAGAATGTTTACTAAATCATTTGCTAATTTATCTTGCAAAAGAAAAGAAATCGTTTACTAAATTAAACCCATCTATGTGGCTCGAGCCTGACCCATTACCATAAAAAAAAGCTTGGGTTATGCTTCTACAAGCCAACAAACGACTTGATTTCGTTTTCAGCCCTACCTCCCTGTTCGTCCCCAGGAATTTTATGTGGTCGGCGCTAAAAAAGAGTTCAAAAGGCTTAAAAAAAATTCTAGCAATTAAAAAAATTTTCTTAGTCAAAATAAAATGATAAATGTCAAATACAAGTTTTGCATGGATAAAATTGTTAAAACTGAAAAATGAGTTTTAGCCTTTGTCACGGTAACAGTGACAAGCTAAAAGCTTTATAAGCTAAAGCACAAACCTCCAGTTGTCACAACTATGTATGTATATATATATATATATATTTTGTTTTTGAAAACAATCAAGTTAGCACCCACGGTCAAAACCCGTGACAAATCTGTTTTTACGATATATATATATATCTTTTTTCTTTTTTGAAAAGAATCATGTTAGAAATAATCCGCCATCTTTCTAATCTATTTTTACCACATAAATGTATTTTCCATTTTTATTTTAAGAATCAAGTGTTGCTGTAGCACCCACTCGGCTTGGCACAAGGTGGAGGAGCCATAATTTGGAGAAATCTTTCTGTATGGAATAAAATACTTAGAACCATTTAAAAATTAACACGGCTGGTATATATAAAATAAAAATTTAAGTTAGACTGATGTAACTCACATCATGCAGCAATAAGTTGTTCCTGCATTCGCCAGGGGAGAAAATTAGCCCCACTTCAGATGATATTTTGTGTCCAAACCCAATAATGTCCGTTTCGAATCTGAACATCGCGAAATGCCAAAATGAAGAACCCATATTTGAGGAACCACCATCTCCCTATCCCAAGTATATAGAAAGAGACATCGAAGACTTTCCCGAGCCTCTAGCTGTAGTAAGGGATATTGAAGATTTTGGGTGTGAGTATGATGATCACTTGCCTGTGGTCAAGCTTAATACTGATACTGATCAGTTTAGAGAGAACTTGGGGAGTTTTATCCGCAGCAACGATATTTCCCTTCAAGGGGGAGAACTATCGAATGCAATTGTTCAAGTGGAAAAAATATCAAATGCATTGGTTCAAGGGGGCGAAATGTTGGGAGCATTGCCACTGAAGAATATTTACCGGTTAAGGACGGCACACAAAGTGTAAGTCTACATTTTTCATGTTTCATGTTTAAGTAGCAATTTCTAAATTGTATATTTGTTACGTGGGTTTTGCGAAAGAAATAACTCAATACTAAATTTACGATCTATAAATTAATTTTTTTCTATCTAATTGTAGCTATCGCCTTCCTGATAGAAGTCCTCTTTTGGCAATGGTAAGTTTACGAAACTTATATATATTTTGACAATGATAAGTTTACGAAACTTATACCGTATATATATTTTGACAATGATAAGTTTACAAAACTTATATATATATTTTGCCATATAGATGGTAAGTTTACGAAACTTATACCGTATATATATTTTGGCAATGATAAGTTTACGAAACTTATATATATATTTTGGCACGTATACATAGATATAGTATAGATTGGTCTAAGCTGCCTGTATATATAGATATAGTATAGATCGGTCTATGTATAGACTGGCCTTTAGCCACGAATTTTTTCCCAAAATAGGGAGCTAAAGAGCAGCCCATACCAGATCCTCTCTCTCTATATCCATTTTTGTGCACCTAAATATTAGTCTTCCCCTCGTTGTGGATATTGCAGCTCGACCTAGACCCACGGGAACCTGATGATCCATGCCCATACCTTCTTGCAATCTGGACGGAAGGTACAATATCTATATTCTATATATAAATAAAAGCAAAGTGCTCCCAAATTATGATTTCCCTTCTTTTACCCTATCATTATTTTGTAATTAATTAAGTTCTCACAATGTTTTGGGTTAACAAAAATATTAACCATTAAGCCAATGCTTTTTTAATTTCATGTTTTTCACTTTTAAAGATAATGCGAGTGCATAAAAAATGTGTGCCTTGTAACAAGTTTTGAACCCATAACCTTGGTTTATTAAGAGTTAGTTTTCTACCTCAAATATTTAATTTGTTTTTTTTTTCCATTTTAAATATTCGTGTAAAAAAAAGCATGGGCTTTGTTGTTTGGTCAACTAGAAAGTAAAGCCATTATTATCCATTGATAATATAGAATTTTGTAATGTTTCATTTTCCAAACTCAAGTAAACACTAAAAAGCCATTTAAAATGACTTTAGAACTTAAAAGACGTTCTTACCGATCTTCCAATATATTCCAATATATTTTTGCGCTTTCAGGTGGAAATGAACGACCTGAAAATCAATGCAACTCCCAGGAACCAGGAACATGCAATGAGAGTAGTCCTGAAGGAACAATTCCTGGAACAGTTTTGGTGAGCTTATTAAACTCTTAACAAATGCGCTTATTTTATGCATCAAAAAAGTACTAAATGTTGAACAATTTTATGAACAGATACCTTGTCGAACAGCAAACAGGGGTAGCTTTCCACTTAATGGGACGTATTTTCAAGTTAATGAGGTATATACTTTACTACTCTACTCTTTTATTGCATCTGATAATTATGAGAAACTGGAAAATTGCATCTGATAATTATGAGAAACTGGAAATATTTTCAAGTTAATGAGGTATATTCTTTACTACTCTTTTATTGCATCTGATAATTATGAGAAACTGGAAAATTGCATCTGATAATTATGATGAGAAACTGGAAAAAAGAGATGAGTGATTTAGTGAAATGTTAAATTACTTTTTCGGTTTGTGTGGTGGGTAAGAAAAAATTTCTATGGAAAATAAGGAACATATGAAAACATCTTAGCAAATCACTCATCCTTTTTCATAAAAATTAATAGCGTTTTCAATAATTTTCCGACTTTTTAATCAAACACACCCTTACTATTGTATATTCTTGTTTATTGTACTTTATCATTATTAAATTACATAAAGCCCATTATTATATTTGAGAAAAAAATGTCAAATATATATATATATTTTGCAGGTATTCGCTGATGATGAATCTAGTCAGGTTCCAATTGAAGTTCCTAGAGCATTGCTGTGGGATCTGGACAAGTGCGATGTATATTGTGGAGCCTCCGCAACATCAATATTCAAAGGTTAACTAAAATCACTAAATTTTGCCGTTAATATATAGTTTAAATCTTTTTAGCTAACAACTTGCTAATCCTGTGAACCAGGCTTATCATTGCGTGAAATTGAGCATGGCTTTTTGAACGGTATGACAAGACAATTTTCAGTCTTTTACACTTAATATAAGTAAAAGACATGTATATATATTTTACATGTATACATATATATAAATATATATATATATATAGTATAACTTATGAGGCAGAATGAAAAACTGACTGCTCAAACTCTGTTCTCAGAAAATGGTAAGGGTGTTTTTGGATATATACAATTGGAATTCTATTAGAATTAAAATTCCTTAGAATTACAAATCCATTGTTTGGATAACTTGTAGAATCCCAAAGTAATTCTTATCTTAGACACCCAAAAACACCCTCACTCCAAGAACAGATAATCTCTGGCAATTTGGCAAAAACATTATTTAATAGATTTTTAATTTTCATCTAAAAATCATCTTTGTTTTCTTGGTTTGTGACCATCTTCAGCTTAAGAGAAGAATATAATGTATGCTATGTATTATATATAAGGGTAGCAGCAATAATTGAGAGTATCTATGAGCTAGCATAAACAACTTGGAACTGCAGCAGCGGTAATCACGCCGTTGAATTCTTCACCAAAACCTGGTGTGGAATTCATTTGGTAGAATTGTGGGGTTTTGGAATTCTGATTGAGTTCCAAATCTAAAGTTTTTTTTTGTATCCAAACTAAAATTGAAATCCAATCATTTGAAACATCAAATTGTGTATCCAAAATAAAATTGAAGTATAATCACTTGAAACATGCATTTGATGTGTAGCCAAACTAAAATTGCAGTGATATTAACAAAACACCATTACATAATGATTTGTTCACTAAAGAAAATTTCTGGCTAGGCTTCTGAAGAGTTAGAAATCGTTTATGACATTCTTTTTTTTAATTGGTAAATTGCTGCAGGATTTATGTGTGTGAGAGGTTTCAACAGAAAGACCCGGGCGCCTAGACCTTTGTCTCCAAGATTCCATCAGGGAATAGTGGCAACAGCGAAAGCAAATGCGGCTGCAAAGGCAAAAGTTACAAAAAGAAGGATGAAGGATGATACCGAATAGCGGGTTTATCCGCGATATACATGTTTCGTATGCACATTTTTATACAACGCTTATTACTTATTTTTATCCTAACGCTTATTACTTGTACATTCCTCATTCATTTTAGGAAGTAAATATATTAGATAATTTCTTTTCTATCAAGGTAAGGCAAGGGGCAGAGCCATGAATTTTAATAAAACTTCCAAAATTAACAAATTAACAGGAGGCAAAAGATCTAATACAAAGAAACATGTTGCCCTATTTATTTCTTCAGTCTTTTTTTTTTTTTACTAGAAATAAATATAAAGAAGAATGTATAATATGCACTTTGATATTAATTGGGGGTAGAGATTTTCGCCAATTTGAAATTAGGTTGATAGACAAACCATTTCTACTCCCATAAAATTGCATATATATATATATATGTATCTATCATAAATATGGACCTTTAAAATTTTTCTGGTAAGGACCAATGCCAAAGCTATAAATATGTTAGTGATAGACGAGTTCTAGCCACCAAGCTAATTATTAGTGATTATGTATATATATAATTATAGATATATATATATATATATACACGTGCAATTAAATAAATAAACAAGTCTTAGGGGACCAGATGGTACCCTATGCTATGCCTGATATTAAATTTATGAACCTAGCTAGTTCAATTAAATCACATTTATCTATCCCTTTTCTTTTTATTAAGTACCGCAAAAACGCAATTGGATAATAAAACTGGACTTTAACATTAGTCCCTTTAAACAGATTTTTAAAATGCCCTTAATTAAGTTTGAACCATGCTAACTCTCGTATAAAGTGGGTACTGATACCATGTGTGCTAACAAGGACAGAGCTAAGAGAAGGGAGATATATATAGGTCCACTGACCGTGCTTAATTTTTTTAAAATATTGCAAAGACGTGACAAAATCTATTAATCAAGGGACACGAGATCCAATATCCAATCTAGAAACAAAGAGTCACAACTCTCTGAAAATGAAGCCATGCCAATCAAGCATGACTTGCTAATTCATTGGCTTACCAGATTAGAAGCAACGGTCACAAAATAAAAAATCACATCAGTGCTACTTGCAAAAAAGCAATGTCCTCCAAAGTTGAATTGAACTCATTGAAACATCGATTACATGAAAGAATAAGATCAATTGCACCTTTATAGTCACTCTCCACCACGATTCTCACAATTCCCGCTTAATTTATAGACATTTAGGCTCCGTTTGATATAAGATGGAAAATGATAAGAAAAACATTGTTGTTTTTGTAAGAAGTTAGGAAAATAAGTTGAAAGATGTGGTGAAATGCTCTCTTACTTCTAGGATTATTTATGAATTTTTTTTGGGGGGCAGTAAAGAATTTGTTTTCACAAAATATGAAGGATGATAGAGAACACGTACTCATAAAAATGAACATGATATGGAAAACATCTGACCACTTCACTCAACTTATTTACTAACCTCTCACACAAATCAATTGATTTTATTATTATTTTTCATCTTTTGATCAAACAGACCCTTTACCCTTATAGTATAACAAAAGTTTATGAGGCAGAATGGGTAACTGATCCGCTAAGATTCTATTCACGAAAAACAGTAGGAAATTATCTTCTTGTTTGACCTATGATTAACCTAAGGAATACAAGAACAAAAGTTGCATAGAACTAACAGAAAGGTAACAACTAAATCTCACTAAAATAAGCAATCGTAGAATTGAAAGCTCCATGGCTTTAAAAAGTACGTACGTGCGTTGGTGTATGTATATATATATATATATTTATTCTTTATCATAAGAGGTCTGGGTCATCTTTCACGTATTTTAATTAATTCTTGCTTGTAAAATTAAATTCAGTGCATTATTGCTAAGCCATTATCAGTGATTACGTATTTATATGGACGCTCTGACATAATACTAAAATTGTGCTTTCAGATAATTGATATTTCACTAAAAATTTGATAACATATCGGATGATATATTACCCTTTAACAAATCACTCCGCAAAAAGCACCGAAACATATTTGCAGGAGGAAAAGTAATTGGATATGGCATTTGAAAATTTGAATTATTAAGCTCTTCGATTTTACATACATTGTGTTTTTAAATGTAGAAGTATAAGTTGTATGATATGATATAATCAGCGGTGATGAAACATTATTGAGTAAACAGTTCAAATAATCAATAAACTAAATGAACCAATTTAGCTATCTAATTTTGGAGTGAGTACCACTTTGGTTATTTCTTCCAATTTGACTGTTAAATTGAATGGAATGAAATCATGTGTAAAGTACATGCATGACTTCATCTAAGCGTATGTTAATCATTGTGGTATCAAATAGCCCAAATTGTGTGTTTGTTGAAAATATTGCTATGTTTTATATATATATATTGCGTGTGTTTCATTTTAGCTAGAATTGTCGGAAGGGAAATGTCGTTTTGTTGTCATATAACCAAAATGACCTAACACGAAATCATGTGCCACATAAATGCATTAAATTTAACAATCAAATTGAACAGAATGGTCAAAGTGGTACTTATTCCAAAGTTGGACAATCAAAGGATTTGACGGAATGGTTAAAGTGATACTCACTTTAGAGTTGGATAATTAAAGTTGTTTGTTTTGAAGTTTTATGATCAGAGTGGTATTAGATCGAAAGTTTAGTAACATTATTACTTGAAGCAATTGATGAATTAAATCACAAATATACAAGATGATTATATTCGTAAATTTTCCATTCCAAGCTATAGAACAGGGTGATCTCCCTAAAAATTATAAATCATAAAATTTCACCAAATATTCATAGCAAATCACATAATATAACATCCTCGCATATCCATTATTCAATTGGTAGGAAAAAAAAAATCCATGATCTAAACGCTTAATTAAACATTTAGAGACAATGAAAGAGTACTCTAACATCAATCGATCATCAATAATAAACAATAATACATACCTCAAGGGAGATGGATGATATTTTCATCGCATTATAGAATAGAGATCTCCTTAACGATTTATCTTAAAACTTATACAATAATTTATTGAAAAGTATCCGAGATTTATTGTTGTGAAAAATACTCGCTACTCCTATAAATTCGGGAGTTAAATCACTCATAGTCAAAATACGGAATTAAATCACAATTGCATTCATATTACGTACACCTATCACGTTATTCGGAATCGTTATTCTTATAAATTTGTGTTAGGAAATATATGAACTGCAGAATCAAGAATAAATAAGGTAGAGAGTACACCGGGTTGAGTCGCGGACTAAGTCGCTCTCTTTAAGACGTTTCGCGGCTCTGCTCGGAATTGTGCTAGCAGTTCTGATTATGCCACGCCGTCCCCAGGATGAAACAGCCCAGAAACTCTTTGTACGATCGATTTGCACTTTTTTCGATCGCTCGACAATAACACTCTTTTTAATCGCTCGGGACCGGAAAATATTTTACTGCCGGAGGTTAAAAATTTTTCTGCCGGAAAAATATTTTTGTTGATTGATCTCTCTCTTTTCTTCTTTTTTCTTTGAAAATATTTAGATCTGTTTAAAGGGGATAAAGTGGAGACCAAAAAAACAGCTTTGAGGAAAATCCGCAAAAGTGGAGGAAAACGCGGAGGGAATAAAGGGAGCGTGGGAGGAAAATGTGGGAACATGTTGGGGTAAAAAATGATGGAGCATCTTCTAGTATTTTTTATTTAAATGTATTTTGTATAAAAAGACAATACACTACGCAAGACCAAAGCCTGAGACCGGACCGGGTTGGGTCGGTCGACGCGCATGGAGAACCACATTCATCCAAGTCCTCACCTAATAGCACAAAAGTGTAATGCCCAAAGGGCTCAAGCCCTTAAGCTAATTCTTCCATATAAATATCCATGAAAGGTTTTATATCTCTCCTATGTGGGACTTGGGATAACATCACATTTCATTAACTCACCTTGTCTTGGTTTTATTTTTCTTTAAATACACAAAAACTCCAACAATTTGGGAGTTAACAAGTCATATATATCATTATGAAGAAAATGATCATCGTCTACTCCTCAGAATACGGATTTAAATCACAATACATTCAATATACGTGCAAATGATAATACACGATATTCGAAATCGATACTCTTACAAATTTATCTACTCTTCAAAATACAGAGTTAAATCCCTCAGAATACGGTCCATCACATTCCATGCACGTTCGAACCATAATACGCGCTATTCGAAGTCGCAACTCCCACAAATTTGGGAGATAGAATTCGCTAGCTATTAGTACAAATTCGGATACTCTACAAGTAATACTACCGCGCTATACGGAATCGCAAATGATAATACGCACGCACCATTCGGAGTGGAGTCACAGATATATATATATATATATATGTATATGTATATGTTACTGCCATGCATCCATGCAATGCATATGCCAGCAATAATATTAGCTACTGGGAAGAACACGGCCGGAGTTAATATTCGATTGAAGTGTCTCTCAAGTAATGGTAAGTATATTAAAATTTAAGTAAATGTTAATATTTTTGTTTTCTTCTCATTATTAACATATAATTAATATGTTAATATTTTTTTTTTTCTCTTATCCATACAAAAATTAATTTGGAGTAGTGGATCCGGGGAAATTGCAGAGTGCATTTAACTATATATATATAGTCATTTTGAATTAAAATTGCTACTCACGCTAACTTTTATTTCTTTTAACAAAATATTTGTTTCAATTCAAACAACGATAAAAAATAAATAAATGAATAAAGCTATAGATAAAGTATACAGAAAAAAATAGTACACAAAAACAAATTTCAATGACCGATCCAGGAATTGATGTAGTATTTATGAATAAACCTTCTATACATTATGTGTGTGGAATGCATTATTTATTATAAAGAAAAATGCAATTTATTTTCTATTTGTAGATTGATTATATTCCAAAAAGAAAATGAACTCATAATTTGAAATACCCCGAAATAAAAATTAAGATTGTTAATTCAAGACGTAGCAAAATAAAGTAGTGAATAGAGAGTGTTGTTGAAGTTGTTTTACAAATATAGCTCTCTACTTTAAAAGTTACTCTATATTTTAAAGAATGTACTCTCTAAAATAGATAGCATGGTTAGAGAGGCTCTAATGGTTTTTTAAATTTATTAATTAATAAATAGATAAGATAAATTAATTTAATATATATATATACATAAAATTATATTTATAAAAAACCTAATATCTATTATTTATAATATAGGTGGCTCTTATATAAGCAAGATATCGTGCTGGATGATAAACATGTGTAACTAATTTAATGGTGCTATATATATATGCCTAATAATGCTGGATTTGATTTTCGGTACCAATTTTTTTTTTTTATTATACTTTGGGTACTATTTTTAGGGTTCTATTAGTGTTCCGATCAAATTTCAACTGATTTTCCAACTTTGCTCCTAATTCTCAAACCCAAACATAAACTACAATTTTGATTCAGTAATTGGAGATCGAATGAACATACACCAAGAACACTAAGGGTACGTTTAATTGTAAGTATGTAACTTGTATGAAAAGAAAATAAGTTTTAGGCAATTGAATTGCCTAGAATTAAGTTGCATGTCGATTAAATGTGTTTGGTTAGCTTAATTTTCTACTTGAAAAATGTTGTACTTTTCCATCTTTTGGTATTTGATGGCCATTATTTTTCATGAAAACCGTCACTCTTTCCAACTTTTGTTGTTTGATAGTTATTATTTTCCATTGAATTTGTACATTTTTTAATGCAAATTATACATTTTCTCCATAGAATTTGAGATATGTCAATTTTTTTTATACATGAAAAAAAGGAGAATTTTTAATTTATTTGTATTCTAAATTAACCACAAATTTGGGAGCATAACAAATACAATATATAACAGTGATAAATAAATATGTCCTCTAAGTCAAACAACATAAAATTTATCGCGTACTTGTGATACACCAATGACTTCATACTTCTCAAAATGTGGCAACTTTTAGGTTCATTATTCATTGCTCTGAAATAGACTTCATACTTCTCAAAATGTGGCAACTTTTTTTTTAATCTCAAATGTATAAGGATATTGCTGCAAAAAATTATAACAATACAAAAATAAGGTAAAAAGATGTTTTTTTAAGGTGCACCTGCAAATAAAGTTTCCTCACTACTTCAACTACAATTATAATTTTTTCTATGTTATCCCAGTGAAACTCACTAGTTTGCATACAAGTTTAAATTGACTTGTCAGAGTTCTAAATCACACTCTAACACCAGGTTCAACTACGTACCTCCACTTGAAAATTTTGATTTATGATCTTAATACATGCACCAACTAGAGCAAATAATAATCCATTTCTAGATACAAAATTTGTATCATCGATAAATGTACTTACCAATGCTTCATTCATTTCTTTATGTCCAACAAACATGACCTGCCATTAAAAATGGTCTCTAATGTACTGCGACAAATTAAAATTAAGATATTTCAGTTATAGAAGTTTATAAGCAATTCTCAAAATTTTGTGGCAGAGTTTCCTCTGTTTTTTAATATTCCCAATTTTATAAACATCCATGAAAAGGGATTTTCAAGAGGATAACTCAAAACCTTCCCTAACAAGCAATCGATAATGACATAACAAATTATATAACCAATTTTTAGATAACAAACATAGATTTTAACAAAGGTTCACTATATAACAATTAAAAATATATTTATCTTTCTAGATAATATAGTTTTGCTTTTTGCATGCAGAGGTTGCCAATATCCAAAAATATAGAAAGTATAACATTGATGTTATAAAAAAAGATATAAAGTAAAACATTTAATGAATAAGTTAGGTTATGCCTAATAAGTTAGAACATGTCTTCAACAACCCTATTAGATATATACTAATAACTAATTAAGCCATATAAGTCAATAGCATTATAGGGTATTAAAACTCTCACCATAGGGTTGGGTACGTCTACGCCAAATTTTGTTAGTTCCTCTTTCGGCTCTATGCTTGGTATTGCGAATTGGGCTTGTATCCGTTTCCTCATATTAACCTTCAACCTCATTCACATTTTCATCCGTTACTAATTAACAAAAAAAAAAAACCCTCTTATTAAAACATTTTATATAATAAGTATCACAAAGTAATTATTATTTACTGTCTTTTAAATATCATTTATAGGAGAGAAATAGTCATTGTTGGTTAGTCATTTACAACGCGGTCTCCCAGAAAAGTATGGATAGGAAGACAGAGAGGGCTTGTTATTACCAGACTATGACTTTCACTTATAAATGTTTCATATTTCCAATCATCTTTGTTTTTCGTTAAGAGACTTTTTTCTCTTATTCATATTAGCATAATCACTTCCAAGGACATCTTCAAACTCATCATAACGAGGACAAAGTTTGTGCCTCCACTTTCCAAAATATGGTTTTCCTTAAATAAATTAGAAGGGGAGGTACATTTTATGCTTATAAATGTCCAAAACAAACTATACTACTAATATGTAATAACTAATATTTTTATTTTAGATGAAACATACTTTAAGGAACTCCTTCGAAGCTAGTGTATCGGCTATTACACCTCCAGTGCTAGGATCTAACAAAAAACCGCTCATACTCAATAACTGGCGAACTTTAAAATATTCTTTTTTTAGCGTCTTCAGTCATGACCTTACGTTTTTTCCCTTCACCATAACTTCGCATCCATTGTACACATTGTTGAACCAATGTTTTAATATATTGGTTATATATATTGTGTAAGGTTAACAA
Organism: Lonicera japonica; assembly: GCA_021464415.1. Lineage (NCBI taxonomy): Eukaryota > Viridiplantae > Streptophyta > Magnoliopsida > Dipsacales > Caprifoliaceae > Lonicera > Lonicera japonica. The sequence goes on from CM038463.1 coordinate 22,566,160, forward strand.
ATCTTTTTAGGTGAAGAATGTTGCCCACACACAAAATTTATGAACACGCGCAAGAAAAATTAAATAAGACCACACACAGATTTTTAGTGAATAATGGTTATCCTAACCAATGGATAGTAGGTCTGGTTTACGTCCACTCTTTGATGATGATTTTTATTAATACTGATGATGGTGGTTACAAGTTGATAGATAATATGCTTTAATTCGATCCCCAAAATTATTAAGGTTAGTTCATTTTATAGATGCAAGGAACTAACTATTACAAGGTGATAAGTCTCATTTTCCACGTTGGGGGAGGAGTGAAGAGAAAAGTGGGGTTAGTTGTGTAATGGGCAGTTGGTATCTAGCCATTGGGCATGCTCTCGCTGTGTGGTCGCCATGTGTCGCTGGCCAACACACCACGATCGCCAACAAGATGTTCAACATTACAAGCAACAACACCTTCAGGAATGGATCTTAGAGGCAACACATTCCCCACCATAAGATTGGCCTTTTTCCCGCAGAAAATGATTTGGCCAGTATACCTCTCTGTAGTGAGCTGTAGTGAGCTCGGATAACACTAGTTTGTCATGAACTCGGACAGTTATTTTTATGCCTTCATATTGTTTTTGATTATTTAATTCAAATTATAATTATCTAATTTGCATTAAATATACAGTACAACATTCTTTATGATGCAATTAGTTGATAAATAAAAAGATTCATGGAAATTATTCAGAGTGTTGGAGAAAATCAAGTGCTACAACAAATTTTATTAAATAAGAAGATTCACAAAGAATTCTACAATCTCAACACATTCAAGTGCTTCATCAAATCTTTCAAGAGAAATATTATGGTGTGTGAGTATGTCTAGAAATTTATTTTGTAAAGTTATAAATATTTGATCTTGAAATAAATTAAAAATTGCTCAAATCATTTTGAATATATTTTATAAAACCTTTTTGCATTTAACTTGTGCACATTTTGAGAAAATATGTCATAGATTTCTTTTGTTAAAAAGTTGGCTCTTTCCAAGGCAAGTTGAACTTGAGATCTTAAAATTTTTTCAAAAAGTAGATACTTTCCATTATCCACTTAGCTTTGCCTTGGATGTAAAATAGCTTCAACCTACTCTTAGTATAAAATGATTGGACCTTTTTTTAATCTTCTTTGGATCTCTCAAAAGCTAGATAAAAGCTTGCTAAAGAAGTTATGTCAGGGACCCAATAGGGGCCTGTTGGTTTACAATAGGGCTTGTTCAAGCTTGATAGAAACTGTTTTTGTTTGAATGTCTCTAAACAACTATATTTTATTCCAAACGGTCATAAATCTCTTAGGGGCTATTAATACTCCAAAAACAAGCTTTCAAACTCACCTTTTGCAATATCTTTCAATCCTTAAGCTTACAAACTTGCCAAGCATTTAATCTTTGAGTTTTAAAAGGCCTTATTGATTTGAGCAATCACACATTTTTTTATCTATTAATCAAATCTCTATAATTCTAGAAATAAGTATTCATCCTGTATCTTTTACAAACACTTTGATAGAGTTGTAATTCATTGGTGTGTGCCACCAAACTAAATTCTTCTTTAATTTTGAGAGGGGTTCCCATTGTTTGAGCAAGAAAGTCTTGTGAGAAGTGTAATGAGAAATATTACACTTTGTAAGAAGGTTTTATTTTCACCCATAATAAAATCGTTTATTGGAATTTCTCGAGGGCACTACTCAGGCGCAAATGTATAGCTAAAAACCAAACCACACGAACAAAACGTGATTGCGTTGTGGTTAAATAACTCTATCCTTATCTCTTTGTTTATCCTTATTATTATTTCGTTTTGTATTTGTGATTGTTTGTTCAAAATAATTATTGATTAACTTAGTTTATTTTGAAATACTTGTAATTTGCCATAAACCCTATTCACCCCCCTCTAGGGTTGAAATCTGACTAACTATTGGTATCAGATGTTGGGCTCTTACATTTGATCTAATAATCAAAGAGTAAAGATCATGGCAAATTATCAAGAAATCGGAGTAAACGAAGGCTAATCGGTAACAAGGCCTCCTTCGTTTTATGGTATCAACTATTGTTATTGAAAAACAAGGATGTGCACTTTTCTTCAAGCTAGTGATTATGAACAATGGAGGGTTGTCATTCATCAACCTCATGTGATCACAATAAAAGATGAAAGTGGTAATGATATTCCTAAACTGGAGCCGAAATGGAACAAGTAAGAAGTTGAGAAAATCTATTACAATGCTAGATCTTTAAACTCTTTACATTGTACTCTTAGCATGGATGAGTAAAATAAAGTTTATAGTTGCAATTGGCTAAGGAAATTTGGGACAAGCTTGAAGTTACCCACAAGGGAACTACTCAAGTTAAGGATGATAATATTAATATGTTAGTCCATGATTATGAATGGTTCAAAATGGAGCTTAATGAATCTCTTACTTTTATGTGTAGTAAATTTTTTGGTTATTATTAATGCTTTGAATCTTCTTGGCAAAGTTTACTCTAATGAGGATAACATAAGAAAAATTACTAGGACTCTTCCAAAGAAGTGGTGACCTAAGGTGACGACTATACAAGAAGCAAAAAACCTCAAAATTCTTAGCATGGATGAGCTTTTGGAGTCTCTAAAAACTTATACGAAAGAGTTGTAAAGAGAAGATGAAGCGGGTGCAAAATCAAAGAAGACGTTGGCTCTCAAGTCCATCCAACATGAAGATGATGATGAGTCGATAGATGGAGATGAAGACATGTCATTTATATCTAAGAAAATTTATGAAATTTCTACCAAAGAAGAAGAACTCTCAAGGAAGGCAAAATAATTATTTATCATCATTCTCTAGAAGAAATAATAATTGATCAGATCAACAAAGAAACGAAAATGATGAAATCAAAAAGTGGTTTCATTGTCCTGAACCGGATCAAAGCAAATTGCCCATGTAGAAGAAAGGAGAATAAAGACAAAAGAGACAAAGTATTTAAACAAGTGAAGCATGCACTTATGAAAACATGGAGCGATTTCGAAGGAGGATAATCGGATGTCGATTCTAGCGATGAGGAAATGGCCAATCTTTGTTTATGGCAAAAGAGGATGAGGTAAACTCTAACTATAGCTCTTTTAATGATAATGATGATTTGATGATAATAAGAGTGTGCATAATGATTTTGATGTGTTATATGCTATGTTTGAAGAATTGCATAACAAATTTGAAACTCTTTCAAAGAAATATGCAAATCTCAAGAAAAAAATTCCATTATCTTTAATAAGTGTGAAATTATTCAAAAGGAAAATATTGACTTCAAAAATAAAATTAAATATTTGAAAAAGGGAAAAGAAAAAGAAATTCTAAATTCACTTGTACTAGAGAATGAGAATTTGAAAGAAAAGGTGGAAGACTTAACCAATAGTTTAACAAAGTTTACTAATGGAAGAGATAACTTGGATAAACTATTAGGGTTGCAAAGGTGTGTTTTTGACAAAGTAGGTTTGGGTTATAATCAAATTGATAACCAAAAGGATTACAATTTTTTTTTTCAAAACTTACATACCTCATGATCCCACTAATATTTGTTCATATTGTAGAAGTAATACTCATAATGCACAATCTTGTTACTAAGAGAAAAAATGTTTTGCAAATAGTAAACTTGCATGGTCTCTAAAAGGAAGCATTATGTATGCTAACCCAAAGAGACCCAACTCATTTTAGGTACCAAAGGAGAAATTACTTAAGGTTATGGTATAAGTTTGCGTGAAAGCTAAAGCAAGCAAAACAAAATGGTTTTTCGATACTAGATGTTCGAAATACATAACGGGAGACAAAAGAAACTTCTTAAGTCTCACTCCTAAATAAGGATGTAATGTCATTTTTTGAGACAACGCCAAATGAAAAATCATTAGTATAGGTAAAGTTGGTAAAATCTACTTATATTGATAATTTTCTTTTAGTTGAAGGCTTAAAACATAATCTTTTTAAGTATTAGTCAATTACGTGATAAGGGTAATGAAGTCATTTTTAAATCTGATTGTTGCATTGTCAAAAATATTTGTGATGATTCTATTATACTTCTTGCATATAGAACTAATAATGTGTATTTTCTTGAGCTAGGTGATCTTTCACAACAATATGTTAAATGTTTATCTGATTTGAATGAAGCCTCTTAATTGTGACATAGAAGATTAGGACATGCTAATATGGGATTAATTCATACTTTATCGACAAATTAATTAGTCAAAGGTTTACCTAGAACTAAATATGTTAATGATAAAATTTGTGATGCATGTCAATTTGGTAAACAACATAAATCTTCATTTAAGTCTAAGAAATATATCACTTCATCTAGATCACTTGATCTATTGCATTTGGATTTGTTTGGACATAATTAGGTTGCTAGTTTAGGTGAAAAATTATATGCTTTTGTTATTGTTGATGACTATTCTAGATTTACTTGGGTATTCTATCTTGTTCACAAAAGTAAAGCTTTGCATATTTTTGCTAAATTTCGTATCTAGACCACTTGATCTATTGCATTTGGATTTGTTTGGACATAATTTTGGTTGCTAATTTAGGTGAAAAATTGTATGCTTTTGTTATTATTGATGACTATTCTAGATTTACTTGGGTATTCTTTCTTACCCTCAAAAGTGAAACTTCACATATTTTTGCTAAATTTTGTATAAAGGTTCAAAACGAAAAAGGTGTTTCAATTATTCATGTTAGAAGTGATAGAGGTAGATAATTTGATAATATTAATGTTGAAAACATTTGTGATGAGCATGGCATTGAGCATAATTTTTCGGCACCTAGAACTCCTCAACAAAATGGTATTGTTGAAAGAAAAAATAGGTCTCTTCAAGAAATGCCTAGAACCATGCTAAACAAACATTCCTTACCGGAATATTTTTGAGCGGAAGCTGTTAACACGTCATGCTACGTAACTAATCGCGCTATTATTCGTAAAGGATTAGATAAGACATGTTATGAATTGTGGTGTAATAAGAAACCCAACATTGCATATTTTAAAGTTTTTTGATGCAAATGCTTTATTTTAAATAGTCGTGATTATTTGAAAAAAATTGATGCTAAATTGGATGAAGTAATTTTTCTTGCATATGCCTTAAATATCAAAGCTTATCAAGTTTATAATAAGAAAAGTTTGGTTATTCAAGAGTCTATGCATGTTGTATTTAGGGTGATTTTAAATACACCCACTAAATCACACTTCTCACCCTAATTTGAGAAACACTTTCTTCTCACCCCACTAAATTTTATAAAAAACTTTCAACTCACCCCCTTAGTGGGTGAGTTTATTGAAACATGTATGACTCCATAGGGAGAATATTTAGTAACAAAAAACTTTGTTGGTAATTAAAATATTTACAAAAATTATTTAATGGCAAAATAATTCATAATTTTTGTGGACGAAACATATTATGATAATTAAATGTTCATGATGCGAGGAATTAATATTATGGCATAATTTCTAATAACACAGAACCACAATAATAATTGTCGAAATAATTTGATGGACGAACTATTCAATGCAAAAGGTTCATAACCCTGTTGAAAAAAATAGTTTAATATGAAAAGGGATTATTCATATTTTTTTCCTATTATAATAGACTTAGAATTTGCATACAATAATCTGTAAAATACATGTTGAGAATAACAAAAAAATTACACTAAAAGTTTGTATTTGATTTGAAATTTGGGAATCTTGATTCTTGTATATTTTCATTAATAAAAAGTAAGAAAATTAATGAAGAGAAGAAAATGAGTGAAGAAAAATTGAATAAAAATAAAAAGGAAAAAAGTAGAACAAACATTAGATAGATGTGTAAAAGTGATGAGTGAGTTTACAAGTTGAGTTTAGGGTTACATTGCTAAAATTTAAATTTTAGGTGGGGTAAAAAGATTAATTAAAGGGGTGCATTTAAAATCACCCTGTATTTAATGAGTCAAATCATTTTGTACCCATAGTGAACTCCAATGAAGATGTTAAAATTCTTCAAAGTGATAAGCAAATCCAAGTTTATGATACATTTAAGGAGGAACTAATAAATGCTCAACCTCCCGTTAAAGAGATAGAAAATAAAACCAAGCAATCATCAAATGATTTACCTAAATGTTGGAAATTTTTGTCCAACCATTTTATTGATCAAATTCTCGGAGAGCCTTCTAGTAGGGTCATGACAAGATCGTCATTGAGAAATGTTTGCAATAATGCGGCTTTTGTTTCTCAATATGAGCCTAAAACTATAAGTGAAGCTTAACAAGATGAATATTGGATAATGGCTATGCAAGAAGAGCTTAATCAATTTGAGAGAAACAAAGATTGGACACTTGATCCCAAACCTAATAATCATTCGATTATTGGCACTAAGTGGGTGTTTCATAAGAAAAACGATGAAGATGGTATAATTGTTAGAAATAAAGTTAGACTTGTTGTCCAATGATACAATCAAAATGAGGAAATTGAGTATGAGGAAACTTATGCATTGGTTGCTCGCTTGGAAGCTATTTGCATGTTACTTGCTTATTCATGTTTTAAAATTTTAAAATTATATCAAATGTATGTGAAAAGTGCTTTCTTAAATGAATTTATTGAAGATGAAGTTTATGTAAACAACATCATAGTTTTAAAAATCATGCATATCAGAATTATGTGTTTAAGTTATCAAAAGCATTATATGGTTTGAAACAAACACATAGAGCCTAATATGATAAATTAAGTTCATTTTTATTAAATAATAATTTTGTTAGAGGAAAAGTTGACACTGCATTATTTATTAAGAACCATGACAATAATGTGCTACTTGTTCAAATATATGTTGATGATATCATATTTGGATATACTAATAAGGAATTGTGCAAGTAGTTCTCTACATGCATGCAAAAGGAGTTTGAAATGAGCACGATGGGAGAAATGAACTATTTTCTCAGTTTCTAAGTCAAACAATGCAAGAACGGCATATTTGTAAATCAAGAGAAATATGTAAAGGAGTTTTTGAAGAAGTTCAACTTGGAAGGAGCAAAATCAATGAACACTCCCATGAATTCATTGTTGAAACTCAATATAGACGAAAATGGTAAAAGCATGGATATCAAAAAGTATCGAGGTATGATAGGTAATTGTTGTGAATGTTTTAATTACTCGTAAGTGCACGAATCGGTACTTAGTATAGCTTAGGCAAGAGCGAGGTCAAATCCTAGGGACTTGATGGATGGAATGTACATATCTCTCTCACTAATTCTAATTAATTCCTAATCTAGCTTAAAAATTGATTGGGACGATTTATCAACTACGAATAAAATAATAAACTAATAAAAATACTAATGAAATAATCAATTAATAAAATACCGGGGTGGCGGAGTCATATATTTGATATTATGTTCCTAGTATCTATGCTCAGCAAACTCTACTCTCTATCTCGCACTAATTTGGTCTCTCGATTCTATTAGATGCGAAAAATAAATTCAATTAAGCCCAATTAAATTATAAAATCAAAGTGTTAATTCTTCCATAGTCAAACAAATGTATAAAATCAAAACACTTGCTATATCCGCCAAAACACACCCTATATCCGCTCTCAACAAATCATAAGGTGAATATAACAAAAATAATGAGAATCCAATTTTATTTTTATCCATTAAAATAGGCATTCAATAGGAAAAATTATTTTTAACATTAAAGCATTAAATTGGTAGAGTCAATTGACATGAATACGTGCAAGGAAATCAATCAAATATACTCATCCTCAACCCTAGAAAATAACCTAACCTAGCATGCTCGTAATTGAAACACAAAACATAATTATATAATGCATAATTAAATAAATAAAATACTTACTTGGTACCGCAAATAGATTAATGAAGAAGAAAATAATTATGAATTGCAATAATCCACACAAATCCACTTCAAAATAAATAGAGTTTTGATCCTTAATCCTGCTCGATAAAAGAAGTAAAAAAAATAGCAGTCCACGATGCTCTGTAAAAGAAGAGAAAAGAAAAGAAAGAAAGAAAGAAAGAAGAGGAAATTTTTTTTGCAGCCCTCGATAACTGTGCACGACAAGAAGGAAAAACAATAAAATAAAATAAAACCAATTTTCTGCAGCTCCCCTTTGTGCACGGCTGGCTGCTCCATATATAATGCTTAGCTGCTATACTTTTAATATGTAATGGGCTTGGAGTTGAGAAACTAGACTTGGACTTAATAAATATGACATGGGTCAGCTGCAGGCTTGTTATTGGGCTGAATGGGCTTGAATTTAATTGGCCCGCTAGAATTAATTATTTGGGCGCACTGATTGTATTTTGGCCATAACTTCGCGCTTCGAACTCCGATTGAAGCAAGGTTTTCGCCCACGCGTAGCTAATTCAAAAGTCTAGAACTTTTTTCCCTAGAGTTTTCTTCAAATTCCATATGGATTAGTGCTAGAAATTTATTGAACTCAGGTCTTGCGCGCATCCATTTTTTCCTTCAATTGCAAACTTTTCGATTTAATTCCAAATACCTGAAAAGCTTTAAAAACACAACAAATATAGTAATATATGCTCTCTAAGATATATAATAATGCCCTACAATGTACCAATTTCTTGGCACATCAGTAATTTGTTATATTTGACGGCAAATAGGCCAGATATTATGTTTAGCGTTTGCTTATGTGCACAATTCCAAACGAATCCAAAACAATCATATTTACGTGCCGTAGAACGAATATTTTGTTCTCTCCGGCACTAGTTCTTTAGGATTGTGGTATCCTAGAGAAGCAAACTTTGACTTACTAAGTTATTCCGACGCAGACTTTGCCGGATGCAAAATTGATAAGAAAAACATTAGTGGTACTTGTCATTTTCTAGTACACGTACTAGTATCTTGGTCAAGCAAGAAACAAAATTTGATGGCCCTGTCTACATACAGCCAAAGCATAATATGTGGCGGCCGAAAGTTGTTGTGCACAAACACTATATATTAAACAACAACTTGAAGACTTTGGAATAAGACTAAGCCATATTCCCATTAAATGCGATAATATAAGTGCTATTAGCTTGACCAATAATTCGATCCAACATTCACAAACCAAACATATTGAGATAAGATATCATTTTATCCGTGATCAATGAGTGAAAAGGCAATGTTGATATTAAATTCGTAAGCATCGAATCGCAATTTGTGGGCATTTTTACCAAACGTCTACCTGATGATCGTTTTTGTACGATTAAACGTGATCTTGGAATGACTAGGGCATGAGATATAAAATCCATCCAAACTAATCCAATTAAATTTATATACATAACCAAACCCATCCAATAAGACCGGATTGGTTCAGTAAAAAATGCCCTCACTTCATTTATTAGATGAAATTGTAGAGGCACTTCTATTTTATGCAACTCATTTCAATTAACTTTTATAAGGTGCATAAATCTAGAAAAAATAAAGGGAAATGCTACTAGTAGTAATTATGGAGATGTTTTAGAGTTGATAGCAAGTCATCTATAACTTCTGAACTTGTTTAACTCTTGAGAGAACAAGTATCATGGAAGCAATTAGAACCTGGTGCAAGGCAATGTAATTTTGTAATTATTTATTATGTTAGTCTGTCGTGATTGAGAAATAAAACTAGTGAAACTACACATAATTTTCTTATATTATGTATTTATGTTTTTTTATTAGAAACAAATTACTTTTATTAATAAATGGTACATAAACATATTATGTATTTTTAACATCTAGTGAGTAATCAGTGCTAGATTAACCATCTGGGATTGCGATTTTATAAACCTAACTAAACCATTCCAATAAGACTAGATTGGTTTGATTTTTCAGTTTACCTCCATAACCATGTGCACCCCCTAAGATGAAAAGAGGGGCATGGGATCTCACAATCTTGTACTGTTCGTTTACAATCTTTCACATTTTATCTCATATACATTAATTTGCTAGGCTTTCATAAATTTCACTTGTCCATAATTTCACACATATTGTTAAAGTTTGAAAGCCAACAAACTTTTTTTGAATTTTGTAAAATCTATATTTTCATTCTAAGAGACATATCAAATGAATTAAATATATATACTTGTATGCATTTTCTTTCCGTAGTGGGAGAATGAATCTAAAACTTTGTCACCATATTAACTTCAAATTGAGAAAGTAATTTGTTTATAATAAAAAAACATAAAAGAAAATTATGTGTAGTTTTACTAGTTTTATTTTTCAATCACGACAGACTAACATAATAAATAATTTCAAAATTACATTGCCTTGCACCAGGTTCTAATTGCCTCTATGATGCTTGTTCTCTTAAGAGTTGAACAAGTTCAGAAGTTGTAGATGACTTGCTGTGAGAACCCGCGTTCTCGACGCCCAGGGATCCTCGTGGGCGGCGATTCTGTTTGTTGATTTGGAATTAAGTTTTGAAAAGAATAAGAGTCGGCAGTTTGTTTTACTAAACAAACAAAAAGGTTTGTGTAAAAGAACGTAAGACTAAATATCCTCTTATACACAATATAGGAAACCAGTTGATTCGAAGGTTGGGATTAAGTTCGAATTGGAAAGGTGTTAGGCACCCAATTCGCCCTTTCGGTCTTTTGAGTTGTATGCGCGGGTTATAATTCAGCTCCTGCATCTATTGCTATTACTTTACAACTTTCTGTGCTTCTTAGAAATCGGGATTTTGGGATTGGGATGAAAACATGTGTTTCCATTTGCCATATTTTGAAAACAAGTATGTGTGTGTGATTTGGAAAAAAAGAGTTTCAATAATATGCAACGAAACAAGTGATTTTTAACTTTGGGCTTTTTGAAACTATTCGATATAGAATCTTACTCGATATGATATGAGGCGAGTTGACCGATCGTTACCAAAGTCTATTGATTAAACTGGTATAGATGCAATAATCTTTCATAATCGAGTATTCACATACACACCGCACTATGAGTTATTGATATTAGCGAATCGTCCTTGTATAACAAACCGCTAATCCAACTTTTAGAAAAATAAGAAAGTAATAAACTATTTTGGAATTGGATTAGGGTTTATTATACGCCTTTATTTTGAAAATAATTTAAAAGGGTTTTGAAAAGCTATTAAGCGATAGAAATTTGCAGACAAGAATATAAATTATAAAACTGACGATTAAATAAAAGAAGAGAAGAAAATTATACCTGACCTCCTTGGATGGAGAGAATAAGGATCTCTTGGTGTGTACCACGAAATCGTTGATTGTTGATGATAATAATGAATGGAGGGGGGGTCTATTTAATTGAAGAAAATATGGAGAGCAAGAAAAGAGATGCAATAGGACTTGGAAATTTCGCGAAACCTTCCCACCGTTGATCATCCTGATTTTTGGATATGTATTGGAATAGAATTTTCTAGATTGTGTAAAAATTTCAGGTCGATCGATTTCGGGAAGGTTCCCTTTCGTTCTGATTGGAGAAGTTTGTGTCTGCGTAGGAAGGTCTTGTTGTGAAAGGTCCTTTGTTTCACGACAGTTATTAACGTTTTCACGCTGAATTTTGGATTGATTGCCAATAAAGTCTTCTACCCTATAAAAAATTGGAGGCGTCGGAGTTCGGAAAGGACTCGGTCTCCTTGGCTTGGTACAAAAGTTTGTTCCCGCGTAGGAAACGTACTTGCGTAAACATCTCGACAATTGAACTTCCAACCGTTGGATTATGTTGATTTTTTGATATGTTTTCCCTCCAAATGTTTTATACTTGTGTCCAAATTTGAGATCGACAGAATTCGGGAAGCTACTATTTATTTTATTTTTACGAAGGACATTTCAACTAGAATGCACGGTAGACAAATTGATTCTTGAGATCCCATGTCCGACAAAACTGAATTTTGAATATGTTCTTCCCCACAATAGGCCTATCCATACCAAATTCAAACAATTTTAACTTCGAGAAGACCTCCATTGACCACTCGAATCTAACTCATGATTTTCTGAATTTTTAGAGACGAGTGTCGGATTGAGGATTTTCTATGCTATTGTAATTTCTAATAACTCTCGAATGAGGATGATCCAAAATTCACAACTCTCTTTTCACAAGTTTTCAGGAGTTCGACGATTTTCGATTCCGGCAATTTTCGATAATTCCGTAACTCCTCATCTTTTTGGCTTTCTTCTTTAACCTGTATCACATGTACATAATATATGCATCTAGGAATGCTCGTGCATGCATGCGTGCTTATTTATTTGAAAATCAGAATCCTTACGGGGGTCGCAAAATGAGGTGTTCACACTTGCTATCAACTCTATCAATTCTAAAACATTTTCATAATTATTACTGGTAGCATTTCCTTTTTTTTAGATTCGTGCAACCTTATAAAAGTTGTGACGCCCCGAATCCCGTTATAAAATTTTTACCCCCGAGACTCGGTTAATCACGGATGCCGTGTATGATGGCAAGTTTAAAGTAATCAAATTACAACTTTTAAAAACTTTTTTTAAACAAAATTCGATATAAGTGAAATCTCGTTTTATAAAATTTTGACATGTGGAGTTCGTATATTCAAAAAATCGACCTGTAAAAATTTAAAACCATTTTCTTACAAAACACTCCCATTTTCAAGTACAACATAAAATCCACTCCATATTTAAATCATTCATACATATTAACTTAAAATACAATTTACACATCAAACCATAATCCAGTTTATAAATGAAAGTTTATGTGCAATACAATACAACCAGATCTAAATACAAACATTCCCTTAGCTTAAGGACAAGGATATGATTTCGGTTCATTAGAGGTTTTTAGAAGGATATACCACGCTTCAACTCCGAAGCACAATCTGCAAAACTGTTAAAAAGGAGAATGAGCCAAATCCGGGCTCAGTGGGAACTATAGAGTTTCTGTATAGAAAGTAATTACTTTACTTTACTAGGATAGTTTGAGAACAAAGCTATGCAATGCAATCCAAACATAAATGCATGGCGAACCCCACTAGGATCCCCATCATAGTGACTGGAAGCTATACCATGTGCTAACTAGGAAATGGTGTTCTAGTACGTATACCTAACACTATCCCACAACTATCCATGTACTTGCACCGAAAACTGGAAATTATAGGCTAAGCATTGATCGTTTCCTCTTTATTTATAATCTATTATGAATACCATGCTTAGCCATCTAATAGGCATCATTACAAAATCATTTGCATTAAGCATTATATTACGGTGTTTTCTTATTAGCTAGGATTGTCATTTTAATCTTTAGTTCTTTATGTATGTCAAGCAATCCAGCCATATACCTCAAATGTCATACTAGCCCATCAACAATCACATACAGGAAGTCTATATTAGCAACTAAATATATGATGGCAATAATAACAATAATAATCATCAAGTAAGGATCAACATCCTCATATCTCCAATATAAAGCCGCAAGCTTACACCCCGCGATCAACTAGGCTTAGAGTATCGGTTCCCAAAGGATCCCAGCTTTAAACTAATCATGTCTCCTCCAAGTGAGCGAACTGCCCTAGAGACTCGGTCCTTACTTGTAATTCATTTGGAGATAAGCCCACACAAGACATTTTTCGGGGACAACACTCCAAATACTTAACAAGAAGAATACCTGTACAAGCAAGTTTCTCCGAGGATGGAACTACCTTAGGATCTTTCACCTAAGTGTAGGGCTACTACTTTTCGGAACACATAATCCCATTGGTAGAGCCACACGAACTAATCCACAAGTCAAGGAAATCTATAAAATGCTGGACTACAAATACTCATCCGCGAGAAGGCAATATACATTGATATGATAACATAACAGGCAGCTACCACCGCACAGTACTGGGTAGCCCTTTTCCTTGTCCACTTTGGATGTCTCCACTCCAGTTACAACTAGTATCGGTATTTAAACATGGAAGCTACAACCGCTGCGGCTACAACCGCACTAAATGGGCTACAACCCAATCATATAAGCAGGGCTACAAGCCTCTATGGTAAGATTGCAACTTTACAATCAATATCTACACTGATAATTGGCCAAAATAGTAAATTAACAATGCATTGAAGGGCCAACACAATCCATTACACATGCGGAAGCTAATATATATATATATATATATAATCATACAATTATACATCATCTTTTATTTATCATCATCATATGCGTCGATATCACGCATTACATCCATAGCCTTATCGTTACATGTTTATTCACATTTTATGGCCAAGCCGATTCACTATCATTATCTTGCATTATATAACGTGTCAAATGTGTAAAACTAAGGCCGTATGAATCGTATCATAGTTCTCGGGTTATTAATTCTATTAAACCAAACATTACTTTCAATGTTTTTCACCTAACCGATATGCTTATGGCACTTTAGCCTCTTACAATTATGGTTATGTCAGCCTACGCTCCACCAAACTATGTTTATAGTATTTTTAGAATATATCTATGTTGCATTCTCATTAAAAGTCGTATCAAGGGTCTACACAAGACACTAGACCCAAAAGTTGTTATGTACCACTCCGCCTTGGTAGGTTTTTAGGACAATTTCATAGATAATGCTTCACACATGTAACTAATGTCATATATATGTGTATTTAGCATTTATAACCCATAATCAAACATTCTATAGGCACAAATCCTAAAATCCCTAAATTTTTAGTTCATACATGTACTACAAGATGGGTTCTTTCATTGATCTCTCTCTATATAAGTAAAAACATGAATTTACTTGTTATACTATACAACTAGAATGATAACTCATCCATATTGGCCACTAATTGTGGCCTAATCTATCCCAACCCATGTGAAATGTATACAACCTAGGGTATTTAAGAAAAATGCCAATTTTGAGTATAAATTTCTAATGCAACATGTAATAAGTTAAAATAGAGCTTTGGTACTAGTGTTCTCACCTTAAGTAAGCCGAATCTTCGAGGTATTGAGCGCTGGATTAAGCCGCACCTTAAGAACTCGCAAAATCCCCACTTTCGAATGAAAATCCTAAAAATGGTTATTGAGCTTTAAAGAAGAAGATGAATAGTGATGGTTTGATTTTGATTCGGTGTGATGAAGATGTGTAGATGAGAAACATCTCAAAACCCCCTAAATTTTGCCTCTCCTCCCTCTCTAAGAGCTCTCATGGTATATGTGTGAAAATGGAAGAGGAAAGAGGATGAAAGAAAATATAATCTAATGCTCAGGGCCAACAGCATGCTGCTTTTATGAACTGCATGTTGTCCCTAGGCCATTTCGGGACGATCCCCATAGCCTTATTTAGGCATCTCCAACAGTATGCTGTTCTGGAAAACAGCATGATGTTCACTTCGACTGCTGCGTTGACCTTGAAGATGCAGGAATTTGGACTTGTGCCAAACACAAAAGTTGTAGATAATCAAATTACCTTTTCAATGGCGCAAATGGGAGTCCATTTAGACATCAGACGAAAGAAGTTATGCCCTAAAACCCACAACAGTTTTCAAAACAATAAATATCCTACATTTATTGGGTTAGATTCTTTCTAATCAGCTACTCATGCATATTGAATTCGCTATAAATATCATATGTACTATAATCTCCCAAGGGGCATGAGACCATGTTTTTTAAGATAAGAGGTGAATAAAGGATTCAATAACAAAGATCCACCATAAGTTCAAACTGGTTCAAATTTGTATAAATTTAATCCGTTTGATCTTATTTGACTCACTTGACCTAAATATAATCATTTTTCTTTAAACACCCTTATATTATCTTATAACTACAATTATCAAAAGGTGGGTTAGAGTCGAGCATCAAGTTCAGGTTTATGCATATTGAGACGGAGTAGATTCAAGTTTTTCAAAATAAGACTTACACTGATTGTGTCAATGTTGTTTCTAACCGATTACTTATATTGAATATTGGTATAAATATTTAACAACCTAATATATATCCTTAACAAGTCGAGTTTTGAACGAGTTTTTAGATTAGGTTCCAAAACGAAAATTCACTACGAGTTTAAGTCGATAGTACCGTAGGTACAAACATATCTAGTAAATATATATACATGGCAAGATGTACATAAACTTGGGTTTAATTTGGAGAGAGAAAGGGTTAGAAGGTCTTGAATCATAAATCTCTCGCATATCAAAATAACTCTTTATTATTTGAATTATATCTCAGAGTTACTTATTAAACTTAAAAGGTGGATGATTTGAGTCTTAAATAATTAACATATACTTAGTCATGACACGAACCAATCTTAATCTTAAATAATTAACATGTACTTTGTCATGACACGAACCAATCTTAATCTTAAATAATTAACCGGTATTTAGTCATGACATGAACCAATCTTATTCAATCTCAAATTAGATGGTATCAGACTGAATTTTGGAATGAAATCGGATAGGGTGTGATGTTAACATATAAACTCAAATTTGAATTAAAATTAAATACACCTACATTAAACCATCAAGGGTTTGACATCCACTTATACAACACGCGCCTCGTTGAGCGTGGTTATGGTAAAGTAGAAAGAGGTAGGATAGTCAATGGTTGAACGAGAATGAACTAAGTACGTCATCGTCATCCACGCGCCTTCGGGAGAGAGACTCTCAACCACCTCCAAAACAAGCACATCACCACCTACTACAAAAATATGCCCCCACTTGCCAATGTGCTAATTTCCTTACCAAACCAAACTCCCTCTTAATTAAATTTCATTATTACTAATAGAAATCTAACCAACACTATTTATAATGCTTTATTTTTAGTGGGGGATTTTACTACTATATTGATTTTAGTCATCCATAAAATAATGTGTCGGCAAAACCCGGGACATTCACAAAATCTATGTGCTCAAATTTTGTGGCAATGGAATTGAAGAAGCAAATTTTTACCGCGTAATTAAAAATATATTATCTTTTAAAAACTGATAATTTTATATCTGACTGAAATGTCAGTTTGAACTTGATTAGGGACAAGTTCGATCATCAATTGAAAGCAATTTTAAATTTTTATAAGCGATTTTTATTAAAAAGAAAGGTTATAATGACTATCTAGCTTGTAAATATTAGATTGATTGTGTATGTAATGCGTGTACCACTTGAATATATAACATTAGAAGAAAATTTTAATAATGGTGAAGGATGGTCTGAGTAATTAAGTAAGGGTATGAATAGTTTCTTTTGCCCAGGTTCAAATTAAACTAGAATGAAATTGAAGTTTTATATATTACTACACTATTTTTTCTTATTGACTTTGGTATTTTAAAAGAAAACATTAAATTCAAGCTATCACTAGTATAAATTATAATTTATCTTTTTAATTACAAAATTTAGTACATTAATTATATTTTAAATGAAAAAAACAAGAATATTAATTTCATATATAGACACAAAAATAAGATTATCAATCTAGCATGGGTGGATTAGAAAGCTCAAATTCAACCGCTACCAAGAAAGCAAAAGGACTACAAAAATCAAAAGACGGACCGGAAAAGAAACTAACTATATAAATAAAATATTTCTTCTTTTTGCAATTCAAACTTGTCTGTGGCAAGAATGGAAGTTTTAAAATATTTTGCTTTGTAAATACAAAAAAATATATTATTTTTTTAATAAAATTTTAAAATTATGTGAATTGATAAATCATAAGATTTTAAAATCTTATGATTTTCAACTTAGGTGCTCATTTAAAAAAAACTAATAACTTTTCATAAGTATTTTATAAATTATCAAAATATAATAATATAAGTTGAATATAAGCAAGAGACTTATCCATTTACGTATTTTAATTAGAGAAAAAAAGTAGGGCAATTTAGACTTAAGTACTTTCATAATGGGCGAAATTAGACTTAGGTACTCCTTTGTTTCAAAATTAGATTTTGGTACAATTCCGTCTATCTTCCGTCCAAAATTAACGGACATATGCAAAGCACATACCTTTAACCTACCAAATTTACTTATAGTTAACCTTTCTAAAAAATAAAAAATTAACAATTCATCACCATCATTTCCGCCTCCAATCTCCCTCATCAACACCACC
This sequence comes from Lonicera japonica, assembly GCA_021464415.1. Taxonomy (NCBI): domain Eukaryota; kingdom Viridiplantae; phylum Streptophyta; class Magnoliopsida; order Dipsacales; family Caprifoliaceae; genus Lonicera; species Lonicera japonica. Next base: position 22,584,149 of record CM038463.1, read on the forward strand.
TCCACCACCAATCTCCATCATCAACACCACCTCCACCTTCGATCTTCACCATAAACACCAACCTCTATCATCAACACCACCTCCACCATCGATCTCCATCATCAAACACCACCTCCCCCTTCGATCTCCACCATAAACACCAACCTCTATCATCAACACCACCTCCACCACCGATCTCCATCATCTAACACCACCTCCACATCGATTTCATAGAATACTCATTTATTTTTAAAAGCAAAACCTTTCAATCCTCGTCGATTTCACATAATACTCATCGATTTCTATGGAACCCAGCATTTGGATACACAGAAAGATGAAACCCTCGATTTGAACACGGAAGAAGAAACATGAAGATTACATGGGGGATGGCATTATTTTCTCTCTTTGTTTTTTTCTTTTTTTCTTTCTTTCATTCTTTTTTTTATTATTTTTTTAAAGGATTTGATATTTTTCAACTATGGTTAAGTTAAATTAAATCGTACATGGTTAAGTTTTGTTTAAATTTTAACTGAGATGGACGGAAGTACACAAAAGTCTAATTTTGAAACAAAGGAGTACCTAAGTCTAATTTCGCCCATTATCAAAGTACCTAAGTCTAAATTGCCTAAAAAAGTATTAGTACCTAATGATGAAAATAATGAAAGAGAGATAGGATTAAAAAGAGATAGATTTAATTCAATCTCTCTAACGCTCCCCAAAATTCCAACCTTTTGAGGTGATTATGAAATCGCGTTATTTACATAATTTTAAATTTTGACACAATTTTAGAAAATTTAGAGTTATTCTTAAAAAATACTACTAAATTATATAAATCATAAGATTTACAAAATGACGCGAAAAAAGGATAGCGAAGCCGATACCAAGCTTTTCACTTGCATTGACAAACATGTCAAAAGCAAAGCGTAATAAAAAATTAGGCAAAAGAAAACTAGAAAAAGAGAACAAACAGGACAAGAGAAAAATTAACGTGGGGGAAAGAGCAAGAAAATGATGTAATAAGCTTGCAAGGAAGAATAAGACTGTGATTTTGACACATAACAACATCTAATGTTTTGCTTCCAACTCTATTATTAATAATATGTAAAACTGAAACAATACAACTCCGGTTATTGTTGTCCAAATTGAAATCTACACTACTGTTTTTTTATCTTTGTTTCAAACGTACGCCAAAAGGGGAACCACAGACATATATATAAGATAGACTAGGAAACTTTATTCTTGAATAAATATTTAATTATTTGTTTTTTTATATGCTTGAACCTTAATTAATTAGTTATTATTCATATTTTAAAATTAAAATAATATTACTATATATAATAATAAGCAATTATAAATAAATAAAAATGTCAGTCACTTTAAATCTTAAAGGGATATTTCTAACATAATATTATATTATTATTTCAAAAAGAAAATAATTTTCAACTTAATTCAAGTCATATCAAATGATTAGATGAAAATAAAATTCAAACTATATGTTGATTTGTATCCTTATAAGTTAAAACTTTAATTAGTTAACATCCATATTTTGAAATTAAAATAATATTACTATATATAATAACAAACAATTATAAATAAATATGTGGATCACTTTAAATCTGAAAGGGATATTATTTCAAGAAGAAAATAATTTTATTGCAGTCATATCAAATGATTAAATGAAACTAAAATTCAAACTATGGATCTTCAAACTATATCAAGTAATAAGAATTCGGGTTTAATTTTAAGTGGTAGAAAGTTTTCAAGTTATTTAAGTTTTGAATTCGCCGTTTTTCTTTTTTCTCAAATCACTTAAAATTAGACATTTAAACAAAGATAATACTTGCATAGGCATGCTTTATATGCACATTGACATCTCAGTTAAATTGTAAAATATTTAACAAATGACGAACTTAAGTAGTTTATGGTAAATTAATTAATTATGTTTTTATTTGTGAATAATTGAAAAAGGCAATCAAATAGTGAATATCGCGCTGCTCCTTTCTATTATCTTCCGGTTTAATTCTGCTCAATGGGGTACGTCTAGTTTGAGAATTAAACAAATGAATTTTTTCATGAAACTTGGAAGATATGATTTTTATGATGGGTAGATCATCTCCACAAAATTTCATCAGAAGATTCAATCTAAAAATGGGTGAGATGATAATCTAAAATTTAAATTGTCTAAAATAAACAAATGCATCAAATTTTTACTACGCCCACTTCCAGTTTGAATTTTTTGATAAAATTTTGTGGACATGATCTACTTATTATAGAGATCATCTCTACCAAATTTTATGAAAAAAATTATTTATCCGTTTAATTCTCGAATTAAATCCCTTTGAACAAAATTGGACCGAATGAGCAATGGAAAGAAATCAAGTCCGTGAATATCTTACTTTCTAATCTATAGCTTGTAAGCCTTGCATGTTCAAGTTCGTATAAAAGTATGTTTTATTGAAAATATAATCGTAACGATAAAATAAGAAACTTGCTGAAATTCGGTGTCAATAAAATAAATAAATAAATAAATAAATAATTTGAATATATTTATTGATTATATAAAAAGGAGAAAATCAAATTCGACTACTAATATTAAACTAACAAATTTCACTACTGATATTAAACTAAATCTAATAAAAAGAGCTTATTTCATAATTATATTCATTTGAATGATACTTTATATTTACATTATAAAATAAGTACACTAATTTTCCTTTATCTAAAATACTTCTCTTCCATTTTTTTTCCCATAAAAAAAAAAAATCTCCACTGACCACTGCCACCATCTCCTATTGCCGGAACTCTCGCAACTACCACTGGAGTACCAAGATCTCACCAGAGCTTTAGCACGGATACTACAATTTCTTTTTACACTAAATTCACAAGTAACTAATGATACATATTTTAATGCAAAATTATTTTTGCACTAAATCAACAACACAACTAATTAATGATACATATTTTAGTGCAAAAAAGACAATTTTTATATAAAATCGAGCATAAATTTATTTTTGCACTAAAGTCATAAGCAATTAAGCATGTAACTTTGAGTGCAAATTTGTTTTTTCATTGTATAAAAAGTCTTGCCAGAGTTCAAGTGGTCGATGGTAGTTGGTGTAGGTTGACAACCATTAATACTAATAAAGAAACAAAATATTAGGGTGATTTAAACTTTGGGTGCTTTTTGTTCTTACATATCAAACGTTGGGTGCCATTTCGAACGGAATCCGTTAGTCAACATGTTCAACTGTTAGCTATGTTAATTTTTTACCCAATTTAAATATTTTACCCTTAGAAAAAGACAAAACATATTGCTCTTACTTAGGGATAAAATGGTCAAAAATTAACGGAGTTAACGGTTGACCACGTTGATTAACGGATTCCGTTCAAAATGACACCCAAATACTTCTTATACAAAATTTTAATACCCAACGAATGATATGTAAGAACAATCAGTACCCAAAGTCTAAATCACCCAAAATATTATAATAAAAATATAATTGACCATAAAAAAAGATGTATCTTTTTGATAACAGAGATTGAAAATTTTCCTATGGCTATAATATATTATAGAAAAAGTCATTTATGAACTTAGACCCACTTGCTCTTTTATTCATTCAGAGGGAAAAATGTAAAATGCCTTTGAATAATATATGCTGAAATTTGAGAAATAGAAAATGAGGATGGATGGCAAAATGGTATTGACAATCTTACACTTAAATTTCCTGAACATCAACTACAATAGTTTCCCGGGATTCTTGCTTGTTCCTCGGTGAACTAAAAATAAAACTCCCCAAAACAAAAGCTAAAACCTAAACAAAGAAAGAAATAATAAAAACTTAACTTATATTAAACATTTCCCTTTCTTTAACAAATATCAAAACCATAAATGAAATTTACAGAATATTTTGCTAATCTCCCCGCGAGGGTGACCAAGGCGTCATATCCATTGGATAACTTCCTAATACCCTCAAAAAAGTGGTGAACTCTTGAACCTCTGCAAGTGCGTTTTGTGCCCTAACTTCCGCCATCGACGCCTCAAAATCTACGTAGAACAAGTACTCGAAGTGTTTTGCCGTGCCTACATTCGCATCGTCGACCAGCCTGATTGGCCGGTTCCGGTGAGGTCGGCTCTCAATCTTGGTGAGACTAATGTTCCTGAAAGCAAAAGCCGATAATACTTTGAACAAAACCGATGTGCCTTTGTCGTGAGCAAACACGATGCTAGTTTTGAACGGTCGATCCGTTCTCGGTATGATTGGCTCTCGGGCTAGCATCACGAATCTCGTCACATTGCTCAAATCGTCCTGGTGTAAGAATAAATACATTAATTCTATGTGGCTTACATGATTAGTAATATTTGATACTTCTATTGAATATGGATATGCTTGTAAAATCATGTAAGTCAAAAGATTCTAAAAATACCTGGATCCCATCTGCAACAATCTGCAGACCATACAGTTCGGCGGCACGTGCGGAGGCGATTGCAGCAGTGTCTCGGAGGTTGTTGGCGGCAATGAATTCAGCAGCTCCGGCGGTATCATCAACGGCTTCTCTAGCAACGTTGAGGCCAAGTTTGGTGAGAGTGAGCTCGCATTGAGAGAGCGCTTGTGGATGGCTGATTACGCGACTCAGGTATTCTTTGCGTACCCCTGGTGAAAATTTTAAATAAAGCACGAAAATTTGAGTTCAAAAGTGAGCAAAAAATATGCCAGTGTTCTGGAGACGTAGTAATACTGTCGAAATAATTATATTTATTAGTAAAACAATGTATAATGTAAAAAATGTCTAATACAACTTATCAAAATAATATAATATTATAAATAATTGATTCCGTGACATGAATAGCCAACGTAACGATATTTCACCAAACTTAAATGGACCGTAAATTCGATGTACTTACTTTACTTAATAAGCCGAAAGCAGATAGGTGTCCAGACAACAACCACCCATCTGATAGGCTGTAAGCAAGAAAAGACCACAACATAAGCAGCCCAAAGATGATAAACCACCCACCCACCCCCTGCCTATCGGATCGAATTTATTCTACTTAATTATTATAAAAAATTAATATAAAATATAATTGATCGGACTCGAACCAACTCGAATCAATTTCCCAAACACTTACCATCACACCACAAATCCCAAACTAATAATTTCAAAACTAATTATTACATTAAAAAAAATAGTATAAACACAACACACCTGGAAGTGCCAAGAGGCAGTGATGCACAGGGAGCTGAACTTCCCCGACAATATGCAACCGGTGCCGGAGAAGTAGATCATAGTTCCTGTGGATACTACCGCCGAGCGAATTCTCCACCGGCAGCACCGCTCGATCAGCAATCCAAAGCTCAACCGCTTGAAATGCGACCTCAAACTGATCACACGGTATAGCTTCGCAGCTCGGATAAGCTTTCCCGGCCGCAGCTTCGCTGTACGCGCCGGGAACTCCCTGGTACGCGACGCGGAGCTTAGCTCCGTGCATCGGTGCCGGGGCCAGGTCCGTGATCGTTAGCGGCTTCGGCAAATTATCGATCGGTACTAGATCTAGGGTTTTGTGGCCATTGACTTCAGTTATATCGACATTGTTTGACTTCTCGGCGTTTTGTTGCTGCGATACCACTTTGCTGGCCAGTATTGCGCACGAGCTCTGCCAGGCGGCTCGGGCGTTAAAATTTGACGAGTCGGATTGGTGTGCGCAGTGGATTACGAATCGATTCGGACTGAGTCGACTCGTACGGGTAGGGGATGGAATCCCCAACAGAGATTTTTTGAGAGTGATTGTAGATGGTGGAGTAAGATATTGCATTTTTTTTTTTTGGTTTTTGATTTGGGACTGAAATGGGATTAATTGAAAAGGTCGGGGGGATAAAAGTGGAAAAAAAATGAGAAGAGGAGAGGAGAGGGTGTAGTTTTTTAGCTTGTTTTTATTGCAAGCTGAGAGAAAAGAGTGGGGGAATGGAGGGGTTTATATATTGGTCGAGATTTGATGATGGAAAAGAAAGACTTGTGAGGATGAGTGTATGTATGTGGGCGTAGGTGGTTCGGTCATTCTCACACCTACCCCTTCTCACTCTCTTATTTTCTCTCTCTACATTCAATAATGGCATGCTTAGACAAATAATTACTAAATTAAATTATGTATTAAAATGTACATTGTTTGATAAGTAACTTGTATGTAGGGATGGATTTGGTACAATACCGTACCATACCGAGTATACCGAGTATCGTACCAAAAATTTGGTACGCCAAAATCTGTTACTATTACCATACCAAAACTTCGGTATATCAAACTTTGGTATACCGAAATATCGGTACGGTACGGATTGGTGCGGTACATTATCAAAAAATCAATCCTAAAAAATAAAAAAGAAGATTACATACCCTTAACGGTCTATAAACACTAATCCAATTATACAAATAATATATCCGACAATTTTAATTATAGAGAAAAATAAACATTCTAACCAATTTTAATACTACATTCAATTAGAGATGCTCTTAAGCACTGTTACACAAGCATAACAACTTATTTAACCAATTGTTTTTTAACTACTATTAACAATTTTAATTTAAACATTTTAAGGTACTTATTTACTATCAAACTAAAAATGAATACAACCATCAAACCATTTATAATTTGTCAAACAAGGTCAGCTTATCATTATTTAAAAATAAAAAAATAAAAAACAAAGCAAACAAAATCCTATCACAAGCTGGTCAATAATGTTAAATTGTAATCAAGTTCATTTTCAATTTAATCAACTAATAACTAGATGCGTGCTCATATACATACTCCTATTCCTATGCATTGTAAATCATCACTATTTTTTTAGCATCTATTGTTTAATAATGTTACATGCAATTAATAAACATATATATATATATATATATAAATTAATAAATATACAAATACACAGATTACTGATTACATATATATATACATAAATACACAAACTGTATTATTTTTTATTTATTTTCATACTCTAACAATTATACTCTATAGTCTATACACAAATATATAAATACTGAAATACACAAATATATAAATAATTAGACTATTGGTAATTAATTTGGTAATTTAATGTATTTGGTATAATTGGTACACTTGGTACGGTTCGGTACGGTATACCATGGTAATACCAAAATTTCGGTACGGTACGGTATACCGTCGGTAATGAGTTTGAGTACCAGTGCCGTACCAAAAAAAATCGGTATGGAATTACCAAATTTCGGTATATTTTGGTATTGGTTCGGTTTGGTACAAGTTTGGTACGGTATTATTGGTATATTTTCCCACCCCTACTTGTATGCATTGATGGAGGTGGTGCAAAATTTTATCAGGTGGGGCACTCGCATAACTTAGGAATGACAAAATCACCTAACTTAATAAATTTTTAATGGGTCCTGATTTGAATGAGATAGGCTTGGGTTTGTTAAATTAAAATTTTTATTGGATTTAACTAAAATTTGTAGTGTTTTGGATTAACTAAAATAAACTCATTTAATTCGTCCCGAATTTAACGTTTATTACTTTTAATATTCTTATAATACTTTATAATTATACTCGTCCGGGTGAATCAATGCAAATCCAGTCGGGCTCAGGTCAGAGTAATATTAATGCAGGTTGGGTTCAGATTTGATCAAACCCAATTCAAACCCAACCAGTTGTCATTCTAGCATAAATAATATATGTAGTGGTTTAATTAATCATTGAACCAAACACAATTACATAAATTTAAGGAACTTTGATAAAATATATATTGCCAAATCAAAGTTGTATCAAGTTTTAAGTCAAACAATTTTGCCCCTCGATACTTTAATCCTACAAAAAAAAGTTGTATTATTAGCATAGGCAATGAGTTTGAAATATTACACTTACGAGAGTTTTATAAGACCATCAACAGCTGAGCCGCTTACTATTGTTTTTAACGAATTTTTTTAAATCACTTATATTAATATTGCATGCATATTACATATGCAAAAATTTAATATATATATATATATATATATAAGGAGAAAAGTGATTAATGGTTTGCCTATGAACGGATAAACTAGTAGGTTTTTAATTTATTTATTTTTGGGTCTACAATTAGTAGGTTGTTGTCAGTCAAAGAGAATAAAAAAGGATAAAATCATAAGAGGAAGTGAAAAATAAAAATATTTTGCAAATTTTGGGTGAGGCACTGCTCGAGAAGAAATTATTGAGTACAACTTTGTGCTGACATCACCTACTAATAGAATTATATATATATATTATTTTATTTTTGTGAAGTGGGCATTAAAAAAATAATAATAACGTGTACTTTAAGGTATCGTTTGATTCGTTTATTAAAAAGTGGGATATGATTATTAATACTATTTTTTTATAATATTGTGTTTGGTTCGCACAAATGTACTGAGATTATTAATATCGAGACTAACTTAATACCACTCTTTGTGGTATAATTTAATATCAAGGGGGTGGTATTTATCCCGAATTAAGAAAACTGAACCATATATTTTAAAAAATGTCATTATACTACTACTACTACTACTACTACTACTACATTATTATTATTATTATTATTATTATTATTATTATTATTATAAGCATCATTTTTTTTGTTATTCCAAAATACAATCCTGTATACGAGTTACAGAACCAAACATGGTATTAACATTAGCTTGTGATATTCCAGTATTAATACTGCATGAATCAAATAGAGTATTGGTATTAAATTAATACCACGATTGATAGTCCAGTACTATTAATACTGATATTATTAATCCCATTAACCCTAATACCTGAATCAAACGAGGTCTAATAGTATATGTTAAATAGACTATAAATATAAAATATAATGTCATATGTAAAAATATGTATCTTATTAAATAGGCTGTTAATATGTACCTTTACAGTACACGTTAGACTTTTTTTAAAAAGTAATCCACTTTTTTAGCTTAATAGCCGAACTAAGGCACTTTGTAACTTATTTGCCAAAAAGCACACTTTCAAAATTAGTAATTTCAAATCACTTCTTTAAAGGAAAAATAGTGATTTTGAATCACGTTTTATGTCAATATGAAAATTTGTAAAAATTAAAAATAGTAATTTGAAATCACGCTTTTTGGTCAAAGTGAGGTCAATTGCTACTTTTAAAAAAATCACTTTTGGTTGCTAAAACATTTGGATCTCCTCACAAGGTAAGTTCTAAGCTAAATCAGTAGAATAGTAAATATAAACGGTAAAGGAAACAAGAGATTTTTGGGTACGGTAAGTTTTTCCGGTAGCTTTTATACTATTCAGGCAATACGTTATTCGTTTGTGTTTGATTTATTAACTTAAAGGCAATTGAAATAAGAATACAAATTACCACTTTCTTTCTCTAAAAACAAATCCTCTAACTAATAATTTCTTCCAGCCTCTTCCCCATTTGTAATGAGCTTTCCCTCTTTTATTTATAGGTATAGAATTAGGGTTATAGTACTCCATTAATATAATGTCTCGTATTTTGTTTCCGAGACAAATTTCCCTCTTGAGCCACTTAAGGCCAAATCTTCGTTGGATAAGCCAATTTTGTTCTGGAGCCTCCGTAATCGATCCAACCCTTCCAACAAGTCATTTTAATAATATTAAGTATGTGTGCATGGTTAGAAAGCAATTCGGGAAGCCGAGGTTGAATTTGGAGGCTAACAGCGAAAAATTGAACTTTTGCTGAAATGAATTTTTGGCCGACTTTGGAAGGCCATAACTTCTTTATATATGATGTCCAAATGAGTTCCCGTTTGCGGCCATGATTTTATTTCATTCCCATCTACAACTTTCATTTCAAGGCCAAGTCTAATTAAAGTCATTTCAAGGGTCGAAACGGACCGCGAAAAATGAGATTTTTGTCAAAAAGCTGAGTTTTAGAATTTTTGTCCTCTGGTCGATCAGAGGGTGCCCAGCGGGTTTTTATACCCATTTATCCTTACTTTCGTTCATTTTTTTTTCTTCTTCTTCTTCTTCTTCTTCTTTTCTCCTTTCCATTTTTGTTCCTTCTCTTAATTAGCTTAAGAGAGAGCTTAAGAGAGATGAGAGAGCTAGAGAGGAACCTTCTAAGGCACTCCATCCTTTACAAAACCCTCACCGCCATCTTTATCTTCTCCTTCAATCGATTCCACCACTTCTAAGGCTTGGAAGCTTAAATTGAGGATTTTGGATTGATGTTTCGCCAGCTCGATTCAGCACTTGAAAGTTTCGACTATCAGCCTAACTAAGGTGGGAACAGTAGTACATAAGCTCAATTTTAACTATTATGTATTGCATCTTCATTTTCAAAGTAAATTGTTGAATTTTCCTTTAAGATACTTGATGTATGCATATATGGGGTATCGGGTTGTAATTTGTTGTTATTTTACTTGGACTATCCATATATTTGTTGCTATTTCACCTTATTGTGAAGTAATCTCATTATATATTAAATGAGATGAAATTATATATAAGTTATATTTGTTTGATGTAGATAATGTACATATGCCATTGATTCCTTAGTATCATGACTTGGTGGAGACCCACTCCTTTGGCAATAATCCTTTCTTTTAACTTAGCTATATATTTGATAAATGGTGGGTTTGATCACATATATATTTGGTGGTATATATAGTTTATATGAAGACTAAGGGTTGTGTATATGGAGACTAGTAGGAAGATTGGAGATATTTATATACGTGTGTGTGTACATGTATGTATACTTTGCATAAGTATATTCTTTGGGAGAATACGTTTTATTGATTTCCTAGTTTTGTAAGGCACTAGTGGTCTATCGTGTTGACCTAACCTTGGCGGCTACATATCCTAGTCTGTGTAAAGGGACCCTGCTTTTAGAGCGGCATACTCTATGACCCGTAGGGGGATCCCGCGAGGTGGCATACCCTATACCATCTAGGTGGTTCACGGGCAGACCCAACCTTGAGGGCTGCATACCTTAGCCTTGGGGACTTAGATCTGGATTGCAGTGCACTGTAGTGTAAATCCTATATGTTAAATGTTGGATACGAGATGAGCAGTTGAATGAGATTAGTGCCTACGTTTGTTTTATGACTATACTTATTTTGTGAATAAACTTACAATGTTATTGAGATTTTAGATTAGTGCCTTTACTTCTCTTTTGCCCTTTATTAATATGATATACTTCCTTGTTTTGGTTTATTATCCTTTAGAGAGGTATATACCTTATTATTACAAACTACGTATATCTTGGCTGTAACTTTGGATACATACTTTTTCGTATTTTCAAGGATGGGATAGCACTTGGTATGCATTGCATGTAAAATGGTTTTTCATTACATTAATATATATATATATATAATATCTATAAAGAGTTATAGAAATGGCATATATATATACGCGTGATAACAATAAAACTACTTTCATTATGATGCATCGCGTGCATGGTTTTAGAAATTATTTTGTATACGAAACTTTATAGTTCCCATTGAGTACGAATTAGAACCTCTGATGACCATAAACAGTTGTAGTCATCCGTGGACGACTTATAACTCAAGAGTCATATATATTAGTACTGGTAGTATAGTTTGTATCATTAAATTGTATTCATTTCAATTTATATGGGATGTAAGGCCTTATTATTTAACTATTAGGACCTCGTTGGAGGATTTGTTTGATAGAAGAACTGTTTGATCTCTTTTATTAATTAAGGACTTTAGAAATGTGGAGTTAATATTCTAAAACTAAAATTTATCTTTTTATAATTTCATAGGTGCTGGTTTATTAAAAATATGAACTCCACATACCAAAATTTTCAAAAAATATGGCCTTATTTGCAATTTTCTATTATATTAGTTTTACGCTATGCATTTCAAACCCTCCATCACGTACGGCACCGTGATTAATCGGGTCCTGGAGGTCTGCACCTCATAACGGGATTCAGGGCGTCATAATTAGGGTAAATGGGAAAATGACTATAATGGGAAAATCTTGACCACTACTTCAACACTTTACATGTGTCATGTTTTGGTAGGCAGCCATGCACATATCGGCATGATTATGTTACCGTTGCTTCTTCATTTGTTGAATTACTCATTTGAATGCCAAAGATGAGCTGTTTATTTCCCATTGGTAGGCATTCCAAGTCTGCAAGGCACGTTAAATCTCCTAGGCATGCTGATTCTCCTAAGCACGCCTAGTCTGCTATGTACATTGAGTCTACTAGGCATGCCGATTTTGTTAGGCACATTTAGTCTATTAGGCACGCCGATTCTGTTGAATCTACTAAGCACGCGATTCTGCTAGGCACGCTGATTCTGAGAGGCCGATTCCACTAGGCCGCTAAGCACATTAAGTCTACTAGGTACGCCGATTCTGTTACGCACTATCTCTATTAAGTGTTATCTCTACTAGGTGCCTATTCTGTTAGGCGCTTTTTACTAGGAACTTATTCTGCTAAGCTCTGTCTCTACTTGGCGCTATCTATGTTATGCACTTATTATGCTATGCGCAATCTGCTACGCACTATCTCTGCTAAGCGTCGTCTTTGTTAGGCGTTCTTTGCAAGGTGTCATCTCTGTTAGGCGTTTTTTGCAAGAGGCTGTCTTTGCTAAGCGCCAACTCTGCTAAGTGTTGTCTCTGCTAGGCACTGTTTTTATTAGGCACTATCTGCTAGGCATCGTCTCTGCTAAGGGCTATCTTTGCTAGGCTTCCAGGCACACCAAGTCTGTGTGGCCAAAAACCCAGAATATCTAGTGGACCTTCTTCTCATTATGGGTCAATTCATCCCATAATATGACGACTATTTTATGTCCCCTCAATTGTCCCCCCTATAGCATGTGAGCTCAACAACCAAGGTAAGTTCATGTGCTTGGCTCATTGACCATCTTATTTATGTACTCTTTGCAATAATTCACTAAGTGTTGTAGACAAACTTTCTTGAAAAACTTCAAATTCTGTGGCTGGTGAAATGATATGCGTTGGTATGTGAATGGTTAGAATGCTTAATCTTTTTCTCTTGCTGACATAATAAGTTGTTGTTGTTATGGACCGAGCTATTGGGCTAACTGTGGTAAATCAAGGAGTACATATTGTAACTGTGGTAAATCAAGGAGTACATATTGTTGAGTAGGTGACTATTGATGCTTCAAGACCTGAAGGGCGAGCCTATTTCATTTTTTGATTTGTGTTTATCTATTTGTAGTCAATGGGCTTAGTAGCTCCTCCACATGCAATCAGCTATTTGATTTTTTATGGATTGAGTTTCTGCCATACTTATAATTCTTCTCTTTTTTGTGAGGATTATTTGTTCAGCAGTCGAGCTGACTCTTTTTGCCAAAAATCATCACTTAATTTTTTTTTGAAATCATCTTCTCAAATGCTTTGTTTGGCTTATTAGCCCTCACCAACTTGCCCCTAAGGCAAAAACACCCCATTCAACCTAACATGCAAGTGGAGTTAAAGTTTTTTTTTTAAAAAAAAATAATCATTTTGAATGCTTTCTTCGGCCTACAAGACCTCGTCAACTTTTACCAAGCTTTGCTTACCATACAACTTAGTCGGCTTACCACGCCTTACCTACCAGACAAAATTTTTGTTCAATTTAGGCAGTCTACTAGACTTGTGGCCTTAATTCTCCCATGGGAGGTCTTAATTTTTGCCTTTGTAAGAAAAACTCTTAAGCAATGCCTTTGAAAAAAGGTCTTTCATTTATCTAGTCAACTTAACAAGCTTTAGGGCGATCATGCTCCCGTGGGAGGTCTTAATTCTGCCTTCATAGGAAAAGGTCCTAAGCAATACCTTTGAAGAAAGGTTTTACATTTATCCAGCCAGCTTAACATTCTGGAGGCAAATTATGCCCTTGTGTGTGTGTACCTTTATGAAGTAGGCTCACATATAAATAGCTAGTAATAATTTAATAATAGTAAAGGAATGCTCACATATAATTAAAAAAAGTAAAAGCCTTATCTGATGCTCAGAGCAATGTTTTATGTTGATTTTGTTAAGACTTTCTTTGAAGAATGCTTAGTTGACTAGCTTCTTTAAGAATACTTCGTTGATCGCTTTGAACTTAGGAATAACAAGTCGATTTCCCAGAACAGCGCCAATTATGGGCGCCAAAAAATTTGGGTCTCCCCACAAGGTAAGTTATAAGCTAAATCAATGGAATAGTAAATAAAAACAGTGAAAAAGACAAGAGATTTTTTGGTACAATAAGTTCATCCGACAATGCTTATGCTATTCCGGCAATACGTCCACCGTTTATGTGTGTGGGTTTGATTTATTAGCTTAAAAGTAATTGAAATAAAAGTACAAATTACCACTTTCTCTCTCTAAAAACAACTCCTCTGGCTAATAATTTCTTTCAGACTCTTCCCCATTTGTAATGAGTTTTCCATTTTCTATTTATAGGTATAAATTTAGGATTATAATGCTCTATTAGAGTAAATAGTGACTATAAAGGGCAAATCTTAACCACTACTTCAACACTTTACAAGTGTCATGGTTGTTAGATTGATATACTAAAAGCCATAATTTTCTTGTTGGTTTGGATATATTATAAACTTGGTTTTGCTATTTTAATGAGAATTTTTATGGGCAATGGTTGCATTATATTATTTATTTAAATATTGTGCATGTGTGTATTTTTTATTCCATCTAGTAGATGATTTGGTGTGTAGAGTATAGCTTACACACAGAAGATCATATCATCGGTTCTTGTGGGATATAAGTTTAATGGTTTACATTCTTAGAAAGAATTGGACACCCATCGGTAGGATTGTAGCACAAGTTTTAGTAGTTTATCTTAATTACAGAAATGGTATAGTTTTAACTCGTTGTGCTAGTATACTTTGTGTGTATTGAATAGGATCATTTTTGGTTAATTGTTTTTATACTGACTATATAAAACAATTTAAAATCCCATGGTTATTATGATTACTTATGCTCTTAATCTTGAAATAATTAATAGACATATATATGTAGTGTTTGTTGTTTTGACTCATTAAGAGTGAGATTCATTTATGGATCAATAATCTTCGTGAATTGGATGATGACACTATATGTATGATGAATATTAATTATTGACGGAATCCACGTCCCGGTATAGGGATTGATGATAACCCCTTGAGAAGCTTATAAGTTTTGATAATGTCAAACCTTGTAGGTTGATTATGTTAATCCGACATGTCAAATAAGTTAAATGGTAGGCTCAAGGATTAAGAAGTCATTTAAATATAATTGTCATTAATTTAATTTAAATAACGATTATCTGTAATCTTAACGTGGGGAGAATAATAAGTATTTAATAATAAGGATCTCGAAATATAACTTTGAGATAAGGACGGGAGTGCAATTATAATTCTTTAATGGTGTGAATTATAATTTATGGAAGGAACTAATTCATAGTGGAATTAGGATTCCAACTTTCCATAGGAAGCCCAAACACTTATTTCTCCTTAAGGTCCCTATTGTAGCCTTATATATACGCCGGCCTTGTCTCTTCTCAAATAATAATAATTCTCATGAGTTAAGTTTTATTCTATTAAGAGAGGAGAAAATCTTGGTGATACCGTAGCCCACACTCATTGCAAGATTTGGTGGCAGAAAGAATACGATAGAAGATCTTCAGGTTTTCGGCACAGCAGCCGTAAATCAATCGTAACTTTTGATCGCACCGTTGGATCGGACTGATTTTTGGATTTGTCGTTTGGAACGCAAAGTTACAAATATTGCGCCAAAAATCAGGACGATCAAAGGTCGTTTCAGTGGTGAAAACAATCGATTTTCGTAACCCAGCGAGAATTAAAAAATCTGACCAAATCGCAATATGATGCTTTCAAACCCTAGTCTCCTCATATGGATCCTCTATATGACCCACAAAGGTGAAATCCCTTTATTCTTATAGGATTTTAGCAAAAGTTTTTTTTGTTCAATTTATACACAATATCAAACGATCCTGTATTTATGTCTCCATCAATTGGTATCAGAGCGATTGGTTTTCTTTAATACTGCGTACGGATTGAACTAGCCATGTTCAGTTAAATTTATTCATGCATGTTGTTGTTGGATAGAACGTAGAACTCGCTAACCCTTATTTTGCAGTGTTCTTGTCCCACTATTATGGTCACATAATTATGTTTTATGTGATTAGATCCCACGATATTTTTCTTCGTGGTTAATTTTAATGTGCATGATAATTTGGGTTTTATTCATGGTTGTAAATTAAATTTAGATCAGATTTGTGAACTCCTTAAAAGGAGGCATAAGATCTATGTAATTTTATTTACAGTTTAGATATAATAGTTTATGTGTGAACTCCTTAAATGGAGGCATGTGACCTTTATATCTAAGATTGCAGTTTCTTTAATGAAGAATGTTGAAGAAGGTGTTTCTACTGAGGTTGATTCCCGACATAGTCAATGAAGTGGCGACATAGGTCGTAACAGGTTTTCAACGGACTAAGGATGATGAAGCTTGAACCATAATAGCGGGGATTTAATTATTCTTATTATTGGATGATTTAATGCTTTGTGTGATTGTGTGTTGGTCATATATGTGTTTAATTATTAGGTTTCCTTATAATTTTGGACAACATGGATACATGACCATACTTAAATCATTTTTTATTTTATATTTAATTCTTGTCAAATTAAAAAAGGGTATATAAATATAAATTTTGCGTAATTGGAAAATATAAGTTTTTTTTTTAAAAAAAACAGCAAGATAATTTTATTGCACATGTCTTTTATATTTCATACCTTTGTATTTTAGTTGACTAGAATTTAATATAAAATTTTCTTAACCCTCAGAAAATAATGTTTTAAATACTAAGTGGGTGAGGAATTTTTTCACATAAAAATTCCACGGTCTCCATTATTGGTTTGTAGATGATGTAATTTATTCTTCGTGTGTGTTATAGTGCTCACCTCCCTATCGGAAAGAATAGATTACGGAATCATTGTACAAATTTCACTGACTAATAATTTTAAATAATGTGATTTATTTTTCGTGTGGGTTTTAGTGCTCACCTCCAATCAGAAAGAATAAATTGCAGAATCATTGGACTAAATTAAATGATGGTATATACTTAGATATAAATAATAGTATGCTCTCTAACTGAGTCTCTACTATTATTTGTAGGACCAAATGAAGTCGGGTATTTAAATTTTACTTGACAATATAGGATTGTCTAGATACTATGTATTGCTTGACAATAAGGCATTGTTTAGATAGTAAAATTTAATAGGTTTACATATGTCTAAAAAATAATAAATAATAGACGACCTCACTAACAGGGCATATTGTTCAAAATCTTAGGCTGCTGGCGAACGCTTTTTGAAATGGTAGAGGGTACCATATTTAAAATATGTGTTCAAAGTTATTATTGTCCATTCATAATTTGTATGTGATTCTCAAGTTTTAAAAATGGCAAACTCTTTCGATCCACTTTTAATTATTCTCAACTAAAACAAATTGATTAGACCTAATTATATTGACTAAAAAAGGAAACTTGAACATTGTGCTTACTGTTAAAGAGTACAAGTTTGTGCTCACTGGGTCTTGTCCAGCAAAACCTGGTAAGGGGGCGACCAATGAGGAAACCTAGGCTTGTTGGAGGTGGAAAAAGGCTAATAAGATGGCGTGGTTTTACATTCTGGCATTTTTGTCAAATGTTCTACAATATTAGCATTAGTCTTTTGCCACCGCCTACGACATAATGCTGAACCTCAAAGATATTTTTGGGAAATAGGATTATGCCACAAGGTAGGTTTCGATGAAAGAACTCATGAACACCACTATTACTGAAAGAACCCGAGTTAAGGATCTTGTGTTGAAGATGATCGGTCTTCTGAATGAACTAAGAGATCTTTGGAGCTGAAATCGATGGAAAAACTCAGGTCGATATCGTTCTCCAGTCGCTGCTGGACTTATTTAAGGGATTCTGACAGAATTACAACATGAATAAGCTTTATTCATTGTTAGAACTTCTTAAAGAATTCCAAGCAGCTGGGGAACTCCTTGGTAAGCTGGCTAGTACTCTAGTGCTGAGAAAGCTTCAACTTCTATGCCCAAAAGCAAGAAAGGAATAAGAAGAATGCATAAGCTGCAGTCCCACAAGGAGCAGTGCATGCATCAGTCGATGAACCTTTAGAAGGAATGAAAAAGCCTATGGGCCAGTGTTTTCACTGTCAGTAAAAAGTGCATTTGAAGAAAGATTGTCCCAGTTTCCTAAACCGTTATAATAATATATGTAAATTTTATTTATTTGTTGTTGTATTTTGTTTAGTGGTCTGATCTACCTGTCCCTGGTGTGTAGATTCGGGAGCCACTAATCATGTCTGCAATACTTTGCAGGGGTTTCAGGAAACTAGACATCTTAAAAATATAGAAAATTTACATATGGGCAGCTACGAATGTGGCAACAGTTGCAGTAGAAGATATTTATCTTCAGTTTAGTCAGAATAGGATATTAATGATTAAGGAATGTCTATGTGTATCTTCCATTGGAAGGAATTTGATTTCTATTTCTAGATTGGTTGAGGACAAATATTTTGTTTATTTTAATGATAAATCAGTTATCATTAGAAAAAATAAATAGTTTGTTTGTTTTGTTACATTAATGATTGATCTTTACATTAATAATCTTACTTGTCAGTACTACAACTGAGTGAATTGAATTACATTAATAGTTTACCAATTAAGAGAAAGGAACCTTCAAAATGAACCAAATGTATTTTTGGCACTTATGCCTTGGTCATATTAATCTAAAAAGAATTCAAAAACTGGTCGAAAATGGACCATTAGGTTCATTGGAAGTGGAAGCACTTCCAGTTTATGAATCCTGTTTAAAAGGTAAAATGACTAAGATATCATTCTTTGCAAAAGGCTATAGCGCTAAAGAACAGTTAAAACTAGTTCACTCTGATTTGTATGGTCACATGAATGTTCAGACTAGAAGAGGCTTTGAGTATTTCATCACATTTGTAGATGATTGTTTAAAGTATAGATACATTTACTTAATGCGATGTAAGTTTGAAGTCTTTGAGAAATTCAAAGAATTCAAGACAGAAACGGAGAAACGTCTAGAAAAATGTATGAAGCCATTACGATCAGATCGTGGTAGTGAATACCTCTTGGGATAGTTCAAGGAATACTTATTAAAGAATGGGATTACATCCCTAGTTGTCTGCACCAGAGATGCCACAGCATAATGGTGTAGCAGAAAAAAAGAATAAGACTCTTATAGAAATGGTAAGATATATGATGAATTATTTAGACCTGCCTGATTCGTTTTGGAGATATGCTTTAGAAATAGCTGCATATATTCTAAATTTGGTATCATCAAAGTCAGTACCTATTACACCCATAGAATTGCGAACTGGGCATAAGCTTAGTCTGCGGCGTATTCGGGTATGGGGTAGTCCAGCACATGTGCTGAAAGGTAATGCGGATAAGTTGGAATCAAGAACGAAAATGTGTTTCTTTATTGCATATCCAAAAGGAACCAAACGTGGTTTATTTAATAATCCTCAAGAATATATTGTTATTATTATTAATGCCAAATTCTTAGAAGAGGATTATATCATAGACCATAAGTCCATGAGTAGTGTTGTTGTAGTGAAAATGAGAGGAGAGAAAAACCTGGCACAATTCGTCTATACCATTAGTACAAGAGAAAATACCACAGTAAATGGATATCGACATTCCATTACCTCATCGTAGTGGGAGGATTGCCGATACTTGTGCACATCTTGAACAAATCACTAATACGTAGGTTTTTGAATCAGCACAACGTGTGGATAGTGAGTTAGTATGTTCAATATTTGCACAATGTACACAAACACAAGTAGTGCCTCATCGTAGTGGGAGGGTTGTTCGTCAACTTGGTCGTTTTATGTTCTTGGGAGAGTCTTATGACAAGGTCCTTGATAAATAAGAAACGAACCATTTTTAACTACAATGAAATACTTCAAGATAAAGATACAGAAAATGGCAAAGGGTTATGAAATCTGAAATGGAGTCCATGTACTCTAACAAAATCTTGGATCTTGTAAAACCACCCAAAGGGATAAAACCTATCGGATGTAAGTGGGTATATAAAAGATATAAAGGATTAGACGGGCTTAAATTAAGGCTTGTTGCTAAAAAGGTTCACTCAGAAAGAAGGGAATCGATTATGATGAAACCTTTTTGCCGGTAGCCATGCCAAAGTCTATTCGGATTCTCTTATCCATTGCGGCTCATTTTAATTACGAGATTTGGCAAGTGGATGTCAAGACAGATTTCTTTAATTGAAGTCTTGATAAAAGCATCTATATGATGCAACCAGAAGGATTCATAGTAAAGAGCCAAGAGCACATGTTGTGCAAGCTCAAGAAGCCCATTTATGGGCTTAAGCAAGTGTATAGATCTTGGAACATCTTTTTTGACCATGCAATCATTTTTTTTAGTTTTAATCAATGTTCGGATGATTCTTGTGTGTACAAAAGGCGCAGCCGAAGCGCGGTGGTATTCTAGGTATTGTATGTGGATAATATCTTACTTATTGGAAGCGATATGTGAATATTATCTTCAGTGAGGGTATGGTTAACAAGTCAGTTTGATATGAAGTGCTTATGAGAAGCCAGTCACATCCTTGGTATTAAGCTTATGCGAGATTGGAAAAATAAGATGTTGGGCTTATCCAAAGCACTTACGTCAATATAATTCTTGCCAGAGTTAGTATACAAGATTCCAAGAAAGGATTTCTCCCTTTTTAGGTATGGAATCACTCTATCCAAGATCAATGTCATAAGACACATGATGAGATAGAGAGGATGAGGGGAGTTCCTTCTGCTTCGGCGGTGAGAAGCCTCATGTATGCTATATTGTGTACTAGATCAGACATTTACTTTACTGTTGGTATAGTTAGCAGATATCAGTTTAATCCAGGGAAAGAACACTGGACTGCGGTAAAACATATACTTAAGTACCTGAAAAGGACTTAAGATTTTATGTGGGTTTACTAGGCAAACAGTCTAGTACCTGTTGGATACACAGACAAGAATTTTTAGTCAGAAGTTAGGATTCCAGAAAGTCAACTTCAGGTTATGTGTTTACTCTAAGAGGTGGAGTCATTAATTGGAGGAGTATCAAGCAGTCATGCATTGCGGACCCCACCATGAAAGCTTGATATGTGGCTGCTTTAAAAGCAGCTAAGGCAGCGATTTGGCTCAGGAACTTTCATATGAATATAAATGTGTCACCTTCAGTGTTATAAGCTATTTCACTTTATTTTGATAATAGTGAAACGGTTGCGAACTCGAAAGAGTCGAGGATTCATAAGAAGGGAAAACACATAGAGTGTTCACGTTGAGGGAATAGGAGTGAGATGTATAGCTGCATGGCTTTGAGTCTAAGTAGGAGATTGTTAGAGTGATATACTAAAAGCCATAATTTTCTTGTTAGTTTGGATATGTTGTAAACTTGGTTTTGCTATTTTAATGAGAATCTTTATGGGCAATGGTTGCATTATATTATTTATTTAAATATTATGCATGTGTGTGTCTTTTATTCCATATAGTAGATGATTTGGTGTGTAAAGTATAGCTTACACACATAAGATCATATCATCAGTTTTTGTGGGATATAAGTTTAATGGTTCACAGTCTTAGATGAAATTGGACACCCATCGGTAGGATTGTAGCACAAGTTTTAGTAGTTTATCTTAACTACAGGAAATGGTATAGTTTTAACTCGTTGTGCTAGTATAACTTGTGTGTATTGAATATGATCAGTTTGGGTTAATTGTTTTTATTCTGACTATATAAAACAATTTAAAATCTCATGGTTATTATGATTAATTATGCTCTTAATCTTGAAATAATTAATAGACATATATATGTAGTATTTGTTGTTTTGACTCATTAAGAGTGAGATTCATTTATGGATCAATAATCTTCGTAAATTGGATGACGACACTATATGTATGAGGAATATTAATTATAAACGGAATCCTCGTCTTGATATAGGGATTGATGATAACCCCTGAGAAGCTTATAAGTTTTGATCATGTCAAACCCTATAGGTGGATTATGTTAATCCGACATGTCAAATAAGTTAAGTGGTAGGCTCAAGGATTAAGAAGTCATTTAAATATAATTGTCAGTAACTTAATTTAAATGATGGTTATCTGTAATCTTAACGTGGGGAGAATAATAAGTATTTAATAATAAGGAGCTCGAAATATAACTTTGAGATAAAGACGGGAGTGCAATTATAATTCTTTAGTGGTGTGAATTATAATTTATGGAATGAACTAATTCATAGTGGAATTAGGATTCCAACTTTCCATAGGAAGCCCAAACACTTATTTCTCCTTAAGGTCCCTATCGTAGCCTTATATATAAGCCGGCCTTGTCTCTTCTCAAATAACAATAATTCTCATGAGTTAGGTTTTATTTTATTGAAAGAGGAGAAAATCTTGGTGATACTGTAGCCCACACTCATTGCAAAATTTGATGGCGGAAGGAATACGATAAAAGATCTTTAGGTTTTCGGCACAGCAGTCGTAAATCAATCGTAACTTTTGATCGCATCGTTGGATCGGATGATTTTTGGATATGTCGTTCGGAACGCAAAGTTACAATTATTGTGCGAAAAATCAGGAAGATCAGAAGTCGTTTCGGTGGTGAAAACAACCGATTTTTGCAGCCAAGCGAGAATTAAAAAATCTGACCAAATCTCAATATGATGCTTTCAAACCCTAGTCTCCTCATATGGATCCTCTACATGATCCACAAAGGTGAAATCCCTTTATTCTTATAGGGTTTTAGAAAAAAATAATTGTTTAATCTATACGCAATATCAAACGATCCTGTATATATGTCTCCATCAATGGTTTGGTAGGTAGCCATGCTCATATCGACATGGTTATGTTACTGTTGCTTCTTTATTAGCGAAATTACTTATTTGAATGCCAAAGATGATGTGTCTATCTCCCATTGGTAGGCATCCTAAATATGTTAAAGCATATTGAATTTATTAGGCATGCCGATTATGTTATGGACATTGAGTCTATTAGGCAAGCCGATTCTGTAAATCTACTAGACACATTGAATTTACTGGGCATGTCGATTCTACTAGGCACATTGAATTTATTAGGCACGCTGATTCTGCTAAGCTTGTTGAGTCTGCGAGGCACATTAAGTCTACTAGGCACGCCGAGTTTGCTAGGCTACTAAGCACGTTGATTTTGCTGTGCACTATCTCTGTTAGGTGTTGTCTTTACTATGCACTTACTCTGCTAAGTGCTTTCTGTTAGGCGCATTCTGATAGGCGTTGTCTTTGCTCGGCACTATCTATATTAGGCACTTATTCTGTTAGGGCTCGTCTCTGTTAAGCGCTATTTTTACTGTGCGTTATTTTACTAGGCCCTGTCTATGCTAGGCGCTGTTTCTACTAGGCGTCATCTATGCTGAGTGCTATTTTTACTAGGCACTATCTGATAGGTGCTCTCTGTGAAGCGCCGTTTCTGCTTGGCACTATCTCTGCTCAGCGCTCGCTGTCAGGTGTAATTTATACTAGGCTCCGTCTCTATTAGGCGCTATCTCTGCTAGGCTTGCCAAGTCTTTTAGGCCATAAACTTGTAGTCTATTATGGGTCGTATTCTCGTTGTGGGTCAATCCAACCCATAATAGGATAATTATTTTATCTAGGGCTGGCGTTTTATACCAAAAAACCAAAATTGAACCGAAAAAATACTGAACCGAACAAAAAAATTGAACCGTATCAAACCGGTTAAAACTGGTAATTGAAAGTCGGTAACCAACTACCAAAGGGCATGGTTCTAGTTTTCAAATGTGTAAAGGTCAGTAAAATCAAATCAAACATATTTTTAAAATAATATATATAGACATACTACAAACCGAGCTTTACTCTCTCATATATTTCTCACTCTCAGTTTCTCTCTCATGTGTCTCCAGTTTCCCTCTCTCAACTCTCACTCTTAGTTTATTTCTCTCAATCACCAGCACCACCATTTCTCACCCTTTACTTTCAATTGTACCTTAATAGCCCTAAAATCACACCTCTGTCACCACCACCATCTAAGCCCTAAACCCCACCACCACTATCTCAGCCTTAAAATTGCAGCACCTTCTCCATCGATTAAACCTTAAATTGTAGTAATCCCTAAAATTGATGACTTTCTCTCTCTTAGTACTATAATATCACCCAAAAGAGACTATTTATATGTGAAGTATGGTATTTATGCTTGTATTCGGGCATCAGAAATTAGATGACTCCAATTTTGATGCCTTCACCACTTAAGAAGGTATGTATGCTTCTCTCTCTCTTCCTGTTTTGATAGTAGTGTTGATGTTTCATTTCAGTAAATACTGAAATTATTACCAAATTATCAAAAAATTCAAAAATCAAAATTTCGATAGCCTTATTAATTTCGGTTCAGGAACGGTTTTAATTTTAGTAGTACCAAAATTTTTGGTTCAGTTCGATATATGTGATTTCGGTCCGGGAACCAAACCGAGTCCAGCCTTAATTTTATGTCCCCTCGTCACTATTCACCAAATTTGGAAAAAAAATATAAATTGTGAAACTAAATCACTATTTTAACGTAAGAATTGTGAGTTAAAATCACTATTTTAAACAAAATAAAATTGTATATCTTAAACAAAATCAAAACTGTATATTTACCCCATATCCTGTATAAAAGTGGTGAGAACACATGCAATAGGTATGTGATATGTATTTAGAAAGTACCATAAATACACATACCACAAGGGTGTCATGAGTGCAAAGGCTTGATTACAAGTGATGAATAGTATGGAAATTTGATATTAGGCCATTAATATACAAAATTCTTTGGAGATGGGTTCGTAACAACTTTAGCACATTAATATGATTCTAAGAGCTCCATTTCATTAG
The DNA here is from genome assembly GCA_021464415.1 of Lonicera japonica. Taxonomy (NCBI): domain Eukaryota; kingdom Viridiplantae; phylum Streptophyta; class Magnoliopsida; order Dipsacales; family Caprifoliaceae; genus Lonicera; species Lonicera japonica. The sequence goes on from CM038463.1 coordinate 22,609,029, forward strand.
AATCGATCTTGTATTTTTGCTTGGATTTTAACTGGTGAGAGGGGAACCAAATCATTAATGCTGGAAGAGTTACTTATATTTGAAAGATAGTAAGATGGGAGTAGGATGGTAGTTTATTTGTTTGGTTATTTAGATGGTTCTTATATAGTATTTATATAAATATATGTTTCTACAATTGCTTCAGGTGACAAGACACTGATAAAGTTGACAGCCGGAAAAGTTTGACAAATCACTGAAAAGGTGAGTAGCCAGCTTGATGTCTTGTCAAATCACTACCATTTTCAGTGACTTATCAAATCAAAACTTTCGTCATGGACATGTCAAACTATTGAAAATTTAATGATAGCGTGACATCTTTTTAGTGACTTAACCCAAGTGATTTTGTAACAAAAATTTATGAAAGAATCATCTCACTCTATGAATTAAGAAACTACAAAAACAAGCAAGGATAGATGGTTATACTTGAAAGATCATCACTTCTAGAATAACGTTCCAAGTGAATTATTTTCAACTTTATTAGAAAATCCAAAATTTGATCCTAGATATCGGTTGCTACCTTCTTTATTTAAGCAACCACAATATTATGAGCTTCTGCGTAGACAAGCAAAAGAATGTAGGAGGCGGCAGATAAGTAATTTTAGATTTATGTAATGTTTAACTTTAAGTTTATATTATTTATCTGAAGATTGTATTTTCGTTTTTATTGTGGTGATCCATATCACACTTTTTAACATTTGGCGCTTTTGAAAGCCATTTTCAAATGATCAAGTATATTTGTATTTCCGAATATATAGAAGAATATATAATATATAAATTTGAATGCTTTTATTTGATGATTTCTACTATCCATTATCCACCTTCATGATAGTAATCGAGTTTAGTCCAAATGCAATGGTATTAATTTTTAAAAATAAGAATCTTTAACTTGACAATAACTTTAAAAGAAAAAGAAAAAAAAAAGACCACGAGTCCTAGATAAAATCCGATTGTTAAAGGGATAACCCCTTCATTAAGAGCTGAAAGCCTGCCCTAGCTTAAACTTGGTGTATCTATATAAGCACAGTGGTGTTCTGATTCATACAGTGGCGGATCCAGAATTACAGGGCCAAGGGGTCTAAGTGTAAAAGTTTCAAAAAAAAATTACAAAGAAAATAATGCGAAAAAGATAGAAAGATAGTATTTCCATTCATAATTCATAACAAAACCATTAATACAAGTTACAATTGTCCACGACGAGTTTTCATATTCTGAAAACGTCGCATTATAGTTTCATTATCAATACAAGCAAAAACATATCTCTCAATGTAAACAATTAAGCTATCATTCAATCACTGATCTCCCATTCTGTTGCAAAGTGGATTTTTAATAATATTCATGGCGAAAAATGCCCTCTCCACTGAAGCAGTTGCAACCGGTAAAACCAAAGCCAGTGTAAGAAGTAAATAAACATAAGGAAATATTTCATTCATTCCTTTCTCCACCATTTTTTCTGCAAGACTACTAATACCTTCCAATTGAGAAAAATCACTACTCGAACGCATAAGATGAACATAAACACCAAGTTGATCTCCAAGCATTAATAAGTCTCTATCCGAAAAATCACAAGGATAAAATTGAGTAAGACGAACTAGCTTTTGTTTGTTAAAAGCTACAAAGTTATTTTTCGGACTCAAGCATGCCAAACAAATAAGTAACTCAGTACTTACCTCATTGAAGCGGTCATTTAATTATGCAAGTTGCCCATCAATTACATGAACAAAGATCTCTACACGATAATGATGATAATTTGTCTTCATTGGAGCATTACGTCGTGATCTCCCTGGAATTACATATTCCTCATCCATGGTAGGAACTGTAATATTGTGTTTGTAACAAAATAAAGATGCTTGCTCAACCAATTCTTCAAACTCACTATCCCTCATCAACTGCAGGTTTTCCTTACATATTTTTACTAAACTCATTGCACTCACAATGTTTTGATCTTTTTTTTGCAATGCTAAAGACAAAGTATTTGTTATTCCCAATATAACCTTCATTAAAAATAAGTGAAACACAAACTCAAAAGATTGTATTTCTCTCCATAACTTATAGGCTTCACCCGAACTATCATTAGGATTATCATCAACAATCATTTGAAGCACATTTACCACAGATGGAAACATAGAAATAATACTAATCAACGTACCATAATGAGAGTTCCATCGTGTATCGCCATCACGTTTGAGACTAGTTTCTTGATTTAAGCCCCGCCCCGTTATAAGACAATTATTTTCAAAAGCTCTCACAAGCTTTTTTTGGCATTGTGCTCTAAGTACATCGCGACGCTTACAAGATGCTCCAACAACATTAACCAAACCATTAGCCGTTGTGAAAAAAGAGTTAACATCAATGTTTTTCTTTGCTACCGCAACAAGAGCTAATTGAGGCTGATGAGCAAAGCAATGAGTATAAAATGCACAAGGTTGTTCTCTTAAAATCTTTGTCTTAAGGCCATTGAACTCACCTCTCATATTATTAGCTCCATCATAACCTTGTCCTCGAAGCTTGGAAAAGCTTAAATTCGCGGAAAGAAAAGAATTCATCAATGAATTCTTTAAGTGCATTTGAAGTAGTGTCGGTTACATGTTGAACCCCCACAAACCTTTCAATTATTTGTCCTTTGTTGTTCACATAACGCAGCACCATCGCCATTTGCTCCTTTATTGAAACATCTCGTGCTTCATCCACCATTATTGAAAAATATCTATCTTTTACATCACTTAAGATAAGACCAATGGTTTCTTTAGCACAAGAATTGACAAGATCTTTCTGAATTGAAGGAGCTATTAACTTCAAATTTTTCGGAGCATTCTCCAACACGATGGCTTTAACCTTTTCATCATGATCCGCAAGAAATTGCAAGAGCTCTAAATAATTCCCTTTATTACTTGATTGTGCACTTTCATCATGACCACGAAAAGAAAGACCTTGTCGCAACAAATACCTAGTGCACTTAAGTGATGCATTCAAGCAAGTGCGATAATCCGTGCGAGCTTGGCTTGTTTGTTTGATCACAATTGTTTCAATATGTGTAGTTTGATGCATCAAATTGTAAGCAACTTCTCTAACTTGGTTGTGAACACTACCAACTGGTCCAACATGAAGGTTAAACCTTTCTTTCGCCTTCTTCCAATTATTGAAGCCTACCCCAGTGAATGCATCACTACCCACTTGATCAAAATTAGATTTGAAGAGATAACAATTAAGACAAAACGCAGCATCTTTAGCAATACTATATTCTAACCAATCAAAACCATTGAGCAATGAAGCGTCTATTAAGTCTTGATTGATTAGTTTGCAGGAATTTATAACTTCTAGGTTGACAAGGCCCCTTTTGCAGATATGCTCTTCGGATCTCATCCCGAATATTAGGACTACAATCCGCCATTCGAGTTCTTAGTCCATGGTCTGTCTGAAGATTAGCTAATATCTCATCTACTTCAATTGGTTTTGCATTTGAACTACCTGAATTAAACGGAGAATGACTATCCGTAGATAACTTTCTTTTAAAGAATCGTTCCATAAATCTACAAATCAATTAATTCAATAAATCATTAATTTTTATCCAAATTAAAAGATCAAGAAAGATAAAAAAATATTAAGAAATAAACACATCACACATTTGAACCAATGCTACAAGCCTACAACATTAATACTTTAGTAAAAAAATTAAATTACTTTTTTTTATTAACTTTGTGTTAACTATTTTATCCCTTTTAATTTTGTAACCTCCTATCTAATCAATACCACATAAATTAAGAGAAAATATATGTTTATGTTTACATGAAAGTTAATAGAATTATTGTTTTCTTTTCTAATTAATAAATTATGCAAAATAATAAATAAAACATGATTAGATTATAAAAGATAAGAAATAATTAAAAATAACTTTAGAAAAATATACCTAAATCATGCGGTAGTGGCCGGTGCCCAGTGGGATGCCGGAGGCACCGAGGCGGTGTGAGATGTTGGAGCGGAGCGCCGAAACTAGTGTAGAGCCGTGAGGAAAAAACAAAATTAAAAAAAAAGAAAAAAAAATTGGGAGAAAGAGATCTGTGAGATGAGAGATTGTTAAATATTAAAAAAAAGATTGTATCAGTGAAGACGTGAAGCCGCCGGAGTAAAAATGAAGAAATGAAGAATGGATGAGGGAAAGCCAGTGGAACTGTGGAAGAATAAATGAAGAATGAGCAGCACTGTCTCAAGACAAAAAATAAAGCAAGGCTTACTTTTTTTTTTATTCACCTTTTAACGGATGTAATTTAAATGAGCCTTGGGGTTGGCAATTGGTTGTGAGCTCCTCAGTTACTTTTTTGACTTAAGTGGATTTTTTTTTTTTGCTTTAGAGGCATGGCCTGCAGCCCACATGGGGTCAAATAGCTGGCAAGCAGGTAGATATTTCAAACAAACATTAAAAATTTTTATTTTTTTATTGTTTTTTAAGTCCATGGGGTCAACAGACCCCTGTTGACCAACTGTAGATCCGCCTCTGGATTCATATACATGCATTAAATTTGTTTAACACGAATTTATACAAAACGCACATGTATATATTTATATGTCAATATTGTATGCTTTCCACGCCTCAAATTAGGGCAATGTTTATTTTTTTTGTCCTATATTTTAGTAGATGTACAAAAAAATGTAGTATTCAATAATTAAAAGAACAAAAATCAAGGCAATGTTTACATAATAACAAAATTAGGGCAATGTTACAAACTTCAAAGTAGTGATTTCATTGTTAGAAACTTAAATTAGGGCAATGCTACAAAACAATTACACACCTCGCAAAGCAGGGACTACGATAAGAGAATCGCGAATAGGTCACCAAAACCGGTGGAGGGAAGGCCATCAACAGTAGCATGTCCAATGTCGTAAAGAAGCGGCCACTAGCGAGTGTTTAAAAGGTTGGGGATATAAAGAATCACGAGTAGGACCTCCTAACGATGGCCGGCGATGGTTGACGAAAGCAATAACTGGCGATGATTGTAGACAATGGTGGTTGGCGATGGAAGGCAGAGAAGGAGGAGCGTGGTTTAAATAAAACGAGCTAGGGCTTGTTTTTTAAATGTTTGATTTAAGAACAAAGTATATGTAGATAAATAGAAATATTTTTTGTGTTAAAATAGTGATTTCCTCTAACTATTTTAACTTAAAAGAGTGATTCATTCTCACTATTTCTACTTATCTCAAGCTCAAAATAAATTATGGTCTGCTTTAAAATAGTGATTTTGTGACAATAATTATTTCTTTTAAAATAGTGATTTGGTATCACTATTTTTGTTTTACCCAAATTTTCCTTAAAATAATGATTAGATCTCAATATTTTTTACTAAAGAGCGTGATTTCAAATCACTATTTTTCTTTCACAAATTTTCAAATTTACATAAAACGTGATTCAAAATCAAGTTTGATAAAAACATGGTCTAATCTTGTCGTCATTGACAAGCTTTGTTCCCTCTTGTCCTTTGTGGCAAGTTTCGTTTTCTTTCTCGTGTTATTTCTCTGCTTGTCTCGTTCTGATGGCCTCTTCGGGTGTATTTGTCACGGGGGATTAGAAATAGGATAAGGTTAATTAATCATATCCGGTGTTTGGTGTTGGAAATAATAGGATAAATAAATCCTATCTCGCGTTTGGTGCAATGGTGGATATGATATTTTAATCCTACCCTGCGTTTGACACAACTCGGGACTGGGTTGCACTCGGGATTAATTATCATTTTATCCCTTTAGAACCAGATAAATATATACCACCCCTATAGGTGGTATTATTTTATCCCATGATTGCCGGATAACAAAATGAATATAAAAATTATTTTTTAATTTTTTTAATTTTTTTTTACACTTTTTTAGATAATTAAATTTATTAATGAAAAATTTCAACCACCCAAAATCACAGTAACCCAACTAATAAATTTTATTTCTTTTTTAATTAAATGAAGGTATTTATAAGAAACTTTAATTTTAGAAAAAGGGTAATATTAGAATTTGAAATTGTACTTAATGCCTAATTCGTAAATATTGTATGTGATATAGAATTTTTCTTCCGAAAGAGTTTTTTACGAAACTAATTTATAAATCGAAAAATCGCATTAGTTAAAAAAATTTGTGGACAACAATTAAAATTGCATATATTTTAAAAAGAAAAGCAAGTGGTATTATATAATATTTGGACTTGTAATCCGAAATTTCATCAAATGCAAAATTTATTAAATCTTTATCCGACTAGTCCTTATCCTGTCCAATCACGCTTAATCCTTAGTGCGTTTGGCTCGTCAGATTAGGAAGTAGGATAGGATAGGATAGGATAAAGGCCAGATAGGATTAGAGTCGAAATTAGTCCGATAGGGATTATGTGAGATAGGATAAGAAAGGAATCAGTCGGATAAGGATTAAGCGGGATCAAACGTAATAAGGACTAGTCGGATAAATATTTAATAAACCTTGCATTTGATGGAGTTACAGATTATAAGTCTAGATATAATATAATACACTTGCCTTTCTTTTAAAAATATATGCAATTTTAATTGTTGTACATAATATTTTTTTAACTAATACGATTCTCCTATTTATAAATAAGTTTCATAACAAACTTTTTCGGGAGAAAAGTTTTATATCACATACAATATTTACGAACTAGGCATTAAGTACAGTTTCAAATTCTAATGTTACTAATTTTTTTAGAATTAAAGTTTCTTATAAATACCTTCATTTAATAAAAAAAAATACAATATTATACAAGAAATGAATTTTATTAGTTGAATTACTATGATTTTGGGTGGTTGAAAATTTTCATTAACAAATTTAATTATCTAAAAAGCGTAAAGAAAAAAATTAAAATAAAAAAAATTAAATTTTATATTATTTTTGTTATCCGGCAACCATGGGATAAAATAATACCACATATATGGGTGGTATATATTTATCCGGTTCTAAAAGGATAAAATGTTAATTAATCTTGACAGCAATCCAATTTCGTGTTGCACCAAACGCAGGATAGGATTAAAATATCCTATCCACCCATGCGCCAAACACATGATAGGATTTATTTATCCTATCCTTTTTCGACAACAAACACCATATAGGATTAATTAATCCAATCCTGCTTCTAATCCCACGCGACAAACACACATACAGCTGATTCCTTTCCTATCATATCCCACATAACTCCTATCCTGACTAATTCTGACTCTTATCCTATCTAGCCTTTATCCTATCATATCCTACCTCCTTATCCGGTGCGCCAAACGCACCCTTCTAGTAATCAATCGGCATGGATAGAAGATGATTATGCTAAGATTTCCTTTGATAATGAGGAAATAGGAGGGCTTGTGTTTGAAGGGGAGGCTACTGGTACAGGTGCGGTTCCGGCGTTGCAATGGTTTGCTGTTGGGCGATTGCTAACTGATAAGCCGATAAATTTTATGGCGTTGAAGAACTCTCTAGCGGCGATGTGGAGGCCTGTTAAAGGAGTGTGTATTCAAGATTTAGGACCAAACCTATTTCTCTTTCAATTCTGTCACGAGATGGATTTTAAGAGAATGGTAAAATTTGGGCCTTGGTCGTTTGAACAGAATATTGTCGTTACGGCGAAGGTGGAGATCAGGGTTAATCCACTTAATGTTCCCCTTTATCACGTTAAGACGTGGGTTCAAATGCATGAGGTCCTTGTTGGTCTTATGTCGGAGAGGGGGGGGTGTGAGATTGGGAATTTTGTAAGAACGTTCATTGAATCTGATCCCAATAATTTCAGTGGACTTTGGCGCTCGTATATGCGAATCAGTGTGTCGATTGATGTTAAGAACCCGTTAAAGAGGCGTATGAAGATTAAGATGGCTGGTGGTGACTAGAGTTGGGTAAAATTCAAATATAAGCGTTTGAACACTTTCTGTTTCTTTTGTGGGTTATTGGGTCACACTGATACTTTTTGCGTTAAGCTTTTTGATGGCGGTGATCGCAACGCTCCTCGATCATATGGTCATTTCCTTAAAGCTTCTAACCGGAGGAGTGTGAACACGACTGGTGAGAGGTGGCTTCGATATGCGGCATCGAAAAATGAGGGGGTTGGTTTGCCGGTTGGTAGCGATACGATAGTAGTGGATGCGTTAATCACGCAGGATAATGCGCATAATAAAGGGGGTGTATCAAGCTGGCATGGGAGTGGGGGTAGAGAGGAAATCATTTTAGGAGTAAAGGAAGGGCAGAATCAAAGGGATGGAAACGTTACTCCAATTAGGGTTGAAACTGTGGTAAGTGATTCTATAAATATGGAAGGAGTGGTGGTGTTTGATGCTAAACGACTTTGAAGTGATAAACAAGATGGGGTAGTAGCACTGGTGGGCTGTGAACAGTCAACGGGCTCAGATAGTGTTGTTGGGTCAAAAAACGAAGTAGGGGTAGGTTCTGGTATCCAGGCCCGCCCGGCCCAATGAGTGCGATAAGTTGGAACTGTCGTGGGCTTGGCAACCCACGCACAGTCGAGGAATTGGTGGACCTAGTGTCTACTAAAAGGCCAAAGTTTTTTTTTATGAAAATAAAGGTGGGTCGGGCCTGTTTAGAAAGGTTCAGACATCAGTTGGGTTTTGAGGGTGCTTTTTTTGTTAACCGACCGGGTGTGAGGGGAGGTATTGGCCTTCTTTGGAAATATCGAAATGCTATTTCTCTCCTTTCTTATTCAAATAACCACATTGATGTTGCAGTATCAGTTGGACAGCATGACCTCGTGGCGATTGACTTGCTTTTATGGTATACCGGATAGATCTCGGCGACCAGAGTCTTAGGCTCACCTAAAATCTCTAAAAGTTCGTTCTCAGCTCCCGTGGTGCCTTATAGGTGATTTTAATGATTTGTTATTGCAATCAGAGAAGAAAGGGCTTCGCCCTCACCCTAACTGGTTGTTAGAGGGTTTTCGTGAAGCGGTGAACTATTGTGATCTTGTCGACATAGGTATGGCTAGTTATGAATTTACCTGGGAAAGGTGTCGTGGGACTTCTAATTGGGTGGAGGAGTGCCTCGACAGAGCTTTGGCTTCCTCGAGCTGGGTCAGTCAATTTGGCCATGTAATTTTGCATAATATTCCTACTTCTAGTTCCGATCATTCTGCTATATTCCTTGATTTTGCTGATAATTTGGTTAGCGGTAAACATAAATTTTGGTTTGAGAATGCATGGGTCAGGGAAGCTGGGTGTCGTCAAAAGGTCTCCGATAGCTGGGGGGTTCCGTCCTCCGCTAGTATCATTTCGAAAATTCATCGTTGTGGTGAAGCCTTGAATGAGTGGGGTTCTGAAATTAGGGCTCAGTTTTGTGGTCGTATTAAAGACTGCTGTCGCAAGCTTAATTCTTTACGGGGTAGGTTGGATGTGGAAAGTGTCTCTCGGTATTCAGTAATTCAAAAAGAGTTGGGTGTGCTCCTGGATCAACACCAAATTTACTGGTGGCAGCAACCTAAATAATTTTGGTTGAAAGATGGCGATTCAAATACTAAATTGTTTCACAATTATGCTTCGGGTCGCAAAAGGAAGAATTCATTTTCAAAATTAGTTGACGACTCAAGGAATTGGTGTAGTTGGAATTCTGGGCTCCAAGAGTTGATGGTGAGTTATTTTTCTGGCCTGTTTACATCTCGAGGTGTTGATGCCAAAGCGGTGCTGCGTCATGTCCCATGTAAAGTTACTGAAGCTCACAATGCAACTTTACTTAGACCTTATGAGGAATGGGAAGTAAAAGAGGCGTTGTTCACCCAGACAAGTCTCCTGGTCTCGATGGGTTAAATCCGGGATTCTATCAAACTTTCTGGGACATTACAGGTTCGGATGTGGCTAAAGTTATTCTAGATTGGCTGAATAACAGCTCTCTCCCTCCAGGTATTAACAACAAGTCTATTGTTCTTATTCCAAAGGTTAAGAAACCAGAGAAGATGTCTGATCTTCAGCCCATTTCGCTTTGCAATGTTGTGTATAAAGTTATGTCTAAGGTGTTAGCAAATAGGTTGAAGTTAATACTGCCTGATATTATTTCTAAAAACCAGAGCGCGTTTGTCCCTAATCGCCTCATATCAGAGAATGCCATGGTTGCTTATGAGGTGGGTCATTAATTGAAAAACAAGCGGCAAGGTAAAATGGGTTTTTGTTCATTGAAGTTTGACATGTCTAAAGCCTACGATAGGGTGGAATGGGATTTCCTCCGCCAGATTATGTTAAAGTTGGGCTTTATGGAGAAATGGGTTAATTCTATTATGTTGTGTGTATCCACAGTGGAGTATTCAGTTTGTTATAATGGTCACGATGTTGGCCCTTATTATTCCCAACGAGGATTAAGGCAGAGGGATCCTATTAGTCCGTATTTATTTATCATCTGTGCCGAGGGTTTATCTTGCCTTCTTAACTCCTATATGGCTAGTGGGCTTATTCATGGTTGTAGTGTTGCCCGGTCGGCCCCGAAAATTTCTCATTTGTTCTTTACTGACGGCAGTCTCTTGTTCTTTTGAGCTAACGACCAAGAGGGTCAGATGGTCAAGCAATGTTTGAAGCTTTATAAGAAGGCTTCAGGATAGTTGATAAATTTTCAAAAATCTTCAATTATGTTTAGTCCTAATGTGTAGGCTGTCAAGCTCGAGTCCCTTCACTCTTTGCTCTAAGTTGACGAGACTTTCAATCATGGCAAATACCTTGGTCTTCCTTCTCTAATTGGACCGCAATAAGTACCAAATTTTCTCTTTCGTTAAGGATAAAGCGTGGGCTCATATTCGAAGCTGGGATAGGAAGTTTTTGTCTCGGGTGGGAAAGGATATTCTTCTTAAGACGGTGGTGCAAGCGATTCCTGCTTATGTTATGAGCGTTTTCTTGCTTCCTAAGGCATTGTGTATTGAGATTGAGAGAATTATGAATTCCTTCTGGTGGGGAAAGGGTAATAATGGTGGGGGTAATAAATGGAAGTCATGGGATAAGCTTTGCGTTCATAAATCTAAGGGTGGCCTTGGGTTTAGAAGATTGCATGAGTTCAATATGGCTATGGTGGGCAAGTAAGGCTGGCGGATGCTCTCGGTTCCTAACTTGTTGATGGTGAGAGTTTATAAAGCAAGGTAATTTTCGAATGATTCTTTTCTTAATGCAAAAGTCGAGCACAATCTAAGTTATACGTGGACTAGTGTGGTGGCTGCCATAGAGTTGATCCGGTCTAAAATTCGACGTCGTGTAAGTGATGGGAAAGATACTTATGTGTTTAAGGATCCGTGGCTTCCTAGTCCCGATGATCCGTTTGTGCTGACATCTCCTCCGCCTTTGCTGCATAATGTTACTGTCAATTCTCTTATGTCAAGTTCCCATGTTGGTTGGGATAATGATGTTCTTAATGATATTCTGTCAAGTCTTGATGCTTCTCTTGTGCGTCAAATTCCCCTTAGTTTAAATAATAAGTGGGACGGGTGGTTTTGGTCTATTGACCCGAGGGGCTATTACACTGTTAAGTCGGGATACTGTAATCTGGTGGGCTCGTATCTTCAGTTAGTGCAGCCGAATCAATCTATTGGGTGGTCTAATGTGTGGCGTATTTAAGTTCCTCCTCAAACGAAGAATTTTCTTTGGTGACTGCTTTCTAACTGCCTTCCAACCAGGTTAGCCATTGCTTTAAGACATGTTGATGTTCCTTTAAAATGCCCAGTTTGTAATTTGGAGGTGGAATCTACTTTCCATGTGCTTGTTTCTTGTGCTATTGCTAAGGGTGTGTGGTCGTTGTCTTTAGTTGGTGATATATTAGTGGTTTAGTTGGGTCAGTTAAGGACTGGTGGAATGCGGTTTGTGACCGCTGTAATGGGGAGGAAATGGGTTACGTAGCTGTGTGTCTCTGGGCGTTGTGGAGCAATCGGAATGATATAGTTTGGAGGAATCATAGTTCTCCTGCCTCGGTTATATATAACAAGGCTTTATCTTTTTTAGCTCAATGGTTAAATGCTCAGCTTCCTAATTTGAATTCGCCTGCTGGTGTTTCCAGTGGGCCGGTTGTTAAATGGCAGAGACCTCGTGAGGGGAGATTGAAATGCAACTTTGATGCAGCTGTTTTTAGCGGATCCAGATCTATTGGTTTTGGGTGCTTGATCCGTGACTCGAATGGGCTTTTGGTTGCAGTGAAGAATGGCCAACTCGAGGCTCCAAGCGATCCTCTTCTCGCTGAAGCAATTAGTTGCCGTGAAGTTTTAAGCTGGTTATTAGAGTATAATATTTTGAATGTGGTTGTTGAGTCTGATTTGTTGCTTCTCGTCAACGCCCTTTTAAGGTCGGTTAGTGATTTTTCTTATGTTGGTTATGTGGTTCAAGATTGCAAGAGGTTGGCTAGTCGTTTTACTAAGTGTTTGTTTGTTTTTGTCCGAAGATCAATCGAATCAAGCTGCTCACGTGTTGGCGAGAGCAAGCTGGTTCTTTGTCTGGTTGTGGGTGTTGGAAGTGTTCCCCCACCTTTTCTTATTGAGGCTCTTGATTCTGATTTAATTTAATGCAGTGCTCGTTTTGCTCGTTTCAAAAAATCACTAATTTTTCTTTTAAATAATAATTTGAAATCACTATTTTTAAGTGTGCTAGTTTGGCAAATAAGTTGAAAAGTAGTTTAATTTAGCTATTAAATTGAAAAGGTGGATTTCTTTGGAAAAGAAGTCTAATAACATGGCCCTCTAAAAATTAACCCATTACTTTCCCACATGGACTCCTAAAAATTAATGCGAGACTTTTCGTTTTCTGTTGCCGACATCTCCTCACCTTATTGCGTGATGTCTCTTTCTCCTCCAGCAAATTTTTTTTGCTGGTCATCGAACAAAGAAAATGCACTTTGTTGATCTCTTTGAGTTGAATGAAATATAATATTAACCGTTCACGAACCTCTTGAATGATCAATTGATATAATGAGTATAGATTTGAATTTCATTGAATTAGAACATAATATCACACAATTTTAACGCAATATATATAAGCTTTTGATGAGTATAGAAGCTTTGTTATTCAGCTCAATCTGATTTTGAAGCTAACCTTATTACTTTTATTTCTTCTGTACCAAAGGTTCCAATCTACTTCATCCAAGCTTTGTAAACTCGAAAGCCGCAAAACTCCCGCTTAATTAACGCCTACAGAACCCTAAAACTAAACTAAGATCTACGATTTTCAGATTCTATTTAAGAATCATCCTTTATGATGATCACTCTGGCTATCCATTTGATATGCCTTTATGGACTCATGGAATTTAAGAAAAAAGGATAAATATATAGATGCAAATCGAGAAAAATATTTTTTAAAAGTATATAATGTATTTTGTTTATTGTAATAAGGTTTAGGTTAGAATCTCTCCTTGATTGCTAATCTATAAGAATACCCGGGGCATGCCGTAATAGTAAACTATTTCCTCATCTAAACTTTTTGTAATAGAAGAAAAAATGATGTGAATTGGGTTATATTGCAATCATAGCTCTATCACAAGGGGTGTTCAGAATTTCTAAAGTTACAATATTCTCAAAATTCAATCCAATTTTTTTTCTGAATTTGAATTGCGAAATAACATTTCCAATTTCCAAATTTTCCTATTTACAATGTTTCCAAAGAAAATTGGAATGGAATTAGAAATTATATTTGAATTTTCAGAAAAAAAAATTCAGTATATAATATTTGTTACTATTTCCAAATTTAGTGATCATATATTTGCTAAAAATTGTTTGTCATACTTGCTAATAAAAATACATTTTTCAATCTAGTTAATAGACAATAATAAAATTTATTTTTTTATTATAAGATTTGGCATACTCATTACACTCAACTCTTAATGCTTCAAAGAATACTAAACGTACTATTTATTTATTGTAGTTCTTCATATTGCTTGAATTTGTTGAAAACTATTATTATTGATTAACTTGGCTTATTTTTAAATACTTATAATTTACCATAAACTATATTCACCTCCCTTCTAGAGTTAATATCCAACCAACAAAATGAGACTACACCGTAATTTATTATGCAATTGGGAATATCAGCACTCACGTGACTAAATAGATGGACCCCTCAAATACTATTACATATAAATTGATGACCCAAATTAATCCTGATATATCAAAATACAATCTATTAATATATAAAGAATGCAACTTCGACACGAATTTAGTGTAATACTGACAGAAATATCACACGACGACAATAACACCATTTCTTTTTTAAGTTCCTGATTTATAATAATAACTCTGCGCACATTTATAAGATGAAAATAATATTTTTGAAGAGCGCTTTAGAATATGTTACGTTGAAATAGAACATAATACCTTGCCATATTCTTTTTCAAAGTTACAAAAAAAAAATACTTTACTCTGGACGAAGCCAGGATGGATATACAAATTTTGAGAATTCTTATTATTATATTAGTATTTAGTTATTCATAAAATTAATATCGCCCTCCCCCAACTATAAATAATAAGTATTACCTTAAGTATAGTCAAAGCCTTGCTGTTAATATTAATTACTACAACAAAAATGATTTTTTGTAGCAAGACGTGTAGGAGAAAAATAAAATTTTATATGAAAATGAACAATTACTAGTTATAAAATAGTAGCATCAAATACTTTTCGCTGCTAAATATTTAATGGAGACCTTGAAGTAGAAAAAAAAATTACGACTAAAACATTTAATTGGAAAAAATTAAATTTGAATCACACATATATTTTCTTTACTAAGAATTTTCATTTGTTTAGATCCATCCTTGTATTGCAAGACAAAGAAATCACATTGTCCCACACAAAATTGATTTGAGAATTGAGGAAATGAAAAGGTGTTGAGGGTGTAAATAATTGATCTTTAGATTTTGGGAAATTTGACTACACTATGGATATGGTGTGAGGGGGCGTTGTCCTACTGTTGGCTGTATAGGGAAATTTGTGGTCCACTGAGAAGTCTTCTGAACCTCAACAAAGACCCTCGATATTTTCCCTTACCTATTTATAAATATATGATTAGGGTTTATACAAGAAATAATTTATTAAAGAGAGTATTCGTGTGCACTATTCTACTATCTTACTTATTTATAAATATATGATTAGGGTTTATACAAGGAATAATTTATTAAAGAGAGTATTCGTGTGCACTATTCTACTATCTTACTTATTTATAAATATATGATTAGGGTTTATACAAGGAATAATTTATTAAAGAGAGTATTCGCGTGCACTATTCTACTATCTTTCTTATTTATAAATATATGATTAGGGTTTATACAAGGAATAATTTATTAAAGAGAGTATTCGCGTGCACTATTCTACTATCTTACTTATTTATAAATATATGATTAGGGTTTATACAAGGAATAATTCATTACAGAGAGTATTCACGGGCACTAATCTACTATTTTACAGCAATCAAATTAAACCATGTTCACATGAAAACTAGCATTATTTTTTCAATTAGTCATTTTTTAGGTTAACGTTCTTATCTTTTTGTGTCTACATCTTCTTGACTCATCACAGCAACTGTTAATATCAATGGCTTGTGAAAGGAATGCCCATTAATTAGTTGTCCTTCTCATATACATCTTTGTTTGTCAATTTTCCTTTTTGGTCGCTAGGTGGTCAAGTTCATCCTCCTATTTCTCTCGTCTTTTTCTTTTTGAAAAATAAGTGGTACTCTTTTTACATTGTTCAGTATTTTTCCAATTTATTCCTGAATTTCGCTCATTATCTATATTATAAAACATCAAGTTTGATCAAATTTATTTTCAAAAAGTACAAAAATCTAAGGGTGCGTTTGATTGCAAGCATGGAATTTACATAGAAAGAAAATAAGTTCTAGGTAATTGAATTGCCTAGAATTGAGTTGCATGGAAAATGTAATTAAATGTGTTTGATTGCCTTAATTTTCTACCCGGAAAATATTAGTTATATTGTGGCATTTTTAATGTATAAAAAATTATGGGTATTTTTTTTTACATAATTTTATAGTCATGATGGATCTTGTTTAATTGATCTTGATGAGTAGATTTTAAATATAAATTTTTTATTAAATTTTGAATTTTGTAGTTTAAGTTATAGCATTTTTAGTGTAGAAAATGGGTAAAATATTATCTCAAAAACCGTGCAATTGCCTGAAAAATAAAAACTAGCCCCCCCCCCCCCCCCCCAAAGAAAATATTTTCCTTGTTTACAAGGAAAATGTAAGTGTGTGAGCAAAAGTGAGAAAATATTTTCCCTAGAAAAAAAAGCCAATCAAACATCTTAAGTTGTCAAATCAAGTGGAAAATACTCCCAATCAAACACACCCTAATGGTTAAAAATATACATATTATGGTGTGCATTAACTCTACACCATTAGATGAGTTTTATACACACATCAACATATCACATCAAAGTTAAAACACTCACACCAATGTTATACACACAATAAATTCACACATACCAATAATTTTTTCTATATTAAAAATGCTATAACTTAAAATAGAAAATTCAAAATTTTAAAAAAATTTAATATTTAAAATCTACAAATCAAGATCAATTAAACAAGATCCGTCATGACTATAGAATTATGAAAAAAAAATTATTAAGTAACATTTAACACTAATAATATACACAAAGTAAACTCTCACACACCAATAAATATTTTTACATTAAAAATGCCATAACTTAAAATAAAAAATTAAATATTTAATATTTAAACTCTGCTAATCAAGAAATTTAATAAAAATTTAATATTTAAATATAATAATTAAGATCAATTAAACAAGATTCATCTTAAAATAAAATAAAAATTAATATTTAATATTTAATATTTAAAATATACTAATCAAGAAATTTCATAAAAAATAATATTTAAATATACTACTCAAAATCAATTAAATAACATCCATCATGACTATAGAATTATGAATTTAATATTTAAATTTACTAATCATGATTAATTAAACAAGATCAATCATGACTATAAAATTATGTAAAAAAAAAAGAAAGAAAAATTATTGAGTAACATTTAACACCAATAATATACACACAATAAACTCTCACATATCAATCATTTTTTCTACATTAAAAATGTCATAACTTAAAATAAAAAATTCAAAATTTAATATTTAATATTTAAAATTTAAAATTTACTAATCAAGATCAATTAAAAGAGATCCATTATGACTATAGAATTATGTGAAAAAATAATAATAAAAAAAATTATTGAATAACATTTAAGGACGTACTTTATGTGCTCATACATTATTGATCATCTTAGTATGTCGTTTTTATGAGTGTTCACAATATATCAGTTAAATTTTTGAACTATTTTTAAATCATACCAGACGTGATTGAATTATTTTTACATATGGTCTTGAGTTTAATTTGTTAAAAATTTATTTTGCTGAGATCAAAATATTTTATGTGTTCGTACATTATTTATCATCTTAGAATGTCGTTTTTATGAGTGTTCACAATATATCAGTTAAATTTTTGAACTATTTTCAAATCATACCAATAGACGTGATTGAATTATTTTCACATATGACCTTGAGTTTAATTTTTAAAAAACTTATTTTGCGGAGATCAAAATAAGATAAAAAAAAATATGATTAAACGATTCTTTAAAAGTTAAAAACAAGTCGGTCCAATCCAGTTTACTTTTAGTTGTTCTAGCATGAAGATATATTGAACATAAGTTTGTCGATTTAGATTCATCACATGTTACTCTTTTTTATCTTATTATCAGTTCTTATTTAATTTACCGTGCCGGATGGCACGGGTATACCCTAGTATGAATACATAATTAATTATAAATAAGTCATGTTAACGTGTGGTTTAAGAGAATATGTTAACTACCCATTTTTGAAAATAATTAACTCCCAACATGTATTAAATATGGTACAGATTCTCATACAAAATTTTATTATTTTCATTTATAATAATTTTAATATGTACCCTAAAGATACATGTTATTATTTTCTATTATGAATTTATATACAAACGAACACAATATATATATATATATATTGGAGTAAAAAGAAAAAAGAGAATCAAAAAAGGACTTTATAAACAGAAGTACTCATGTACTTTCACTAACTCGTAATTCAAGTAAAAAATTCAATAAGCATTACTCCTTATCATATAAATTAGATGAGCATATTTTCCTTTTTCAATAAGCATTATGTCTTTCCACTTGTTTGCCAACTCTTTCGTATTGAAATGTGTGCCACACATGTTAGATAAAACAAAATATAGGTATGTGGTACCCTATAAAGGTTATATATAAATTTTGTATATTACATAATTTGTAGTTTTGGCTTTATTTGTTATATATGTGGTTAGAAACATCTTTATGTTGGATATAACTGAATTTTGGTTCGGCAAAAATGAAAGTGAAATGGGAATGCCTCAATTATGCTAAATCTACTAGTAACCGTCAGGCCCACATTTGAGAGATATTTTTTCACTTATTTATTTCAGTAATTTTTGAAAATTATGTGGCATTTTTAAAAAAAAAAATAGACACTCTAAAACAATTTTTAAGGATACTTTTGTATCATTTTTTTTTCTTTATTTCTTTCTTTCGTTTTTTTTTTTTTTTTTTTTTTATATTTTGCTGTCCTTAAAAATTCTTTTGGAGCAACAAAGGATTTCTAATAGATGCCAATAACAGCACTATTTTAATATTATAATGTCCAAGAAAAGGGAAATGTTATTGCCAAAATAATGTAATTATTAATATAAAAAAGTGTGCATTTAATAAAATTATCATACAAGTGCCCAATTGAACAAATAGTATTGTTCAAACTTACACGTAAAATTATTCTAGCCATCTCAAATTGACGGTTATTCTTTCCATTTCAAGATGTCGCAAATTAATACTTCCAGTATATTCTTGAGACAATTAACGTGCCAAATATAAGTTGTATTGCCAACTGCTAATTAAGTTGAATTTAACGTCTTTTATGAATATCAAAGTTTCACTATTAGTTTAATAAAAAAATGGAGGGAGTAAGAAAGGTAAGTATCTCCTTTTTCTTTTCTTTTTTTTCAATTCCCTTTGAAATTCAAGATCTCGTGATATATAGTATCCATAGCGATGCCCATCTAGCCCAGTGGTAGTAGAGTTCCTGGAAGAATATCCAGTTGTATGAGAGTGCGAATTTGAGCCCCCAACCCCATTCCTTCTAACTAAATGCTCGAACATTAGGTCTATCCAAAACGAAAAAGAAAATGCCCATCTAACCTATTTAGCATTGCTATTAATTAGGTTATACAACAATGAATGGATGATTTTGTTTCTATCCACCATATCTTGCGGTTAATTCACCTTTAAATCATGAAAATTTTAAACAAAGTTTTATAATATTACCCTTTTTAAAATTAATAGATATTTCCACCAATTAACATGCGATAATCCTCAAATCATCTCTCTTTATTCATACACACAAACACATTGTATAGACAAGACTTGAAAGAAAAGTCCATAATTATTTGCATACATACACACATTCATACATGCGATGCACACTCCCTTAATCATCTTCATCTTCACAAAACCACCATCCCTTGTCCATTCATCAACAAATCACCACTATCAATTCCTCTTTCAAAAACTGTCTCCCCAAAACTCCTTGCCATCACCCTCTCCATCATCGCGGCAACCCTCCTCTCCGTTGCCTTCGTCCTCTACCGCCTCCACCACCACACAAAACATCCTCCCTTCGACGCCCTCCATTTGTTCCCCCTAACACCGCCCTTTCCAACCGAACCCCTACTTAATATAGTGAAATTAGATTTACTCTTATCTCCATCTCATTTTTCTTTAAAGCACCAAAAATAATCATGTCTTCTTCCTTAGACAACTATCTTCTTTTTTTAAGAACCCTAAGCCTTAATTCCATTACTTTCTCACTCTAAACTCAAAACCCATAATTATCCTCTCTCTACAATTAACTTGGAAGTATGAAATTCCTTTGAAAAAAAATTTGAAAACACAAAGATTATATCTTTCAAAGAGTTCAAATCTACATCTTCCCCCCATCAGAACCTAACATGCGTGCATTTCATTGCTGAAAGTTTGGTTTTTTCGATTCAATTGATTGAAGGGTTGGGGATTACATGTGCAAATGGGTTTAAGAGTATATGGGTACTTGAATTTGGGTTTGCAACACAAAACATAAACATGCTTCATAAATGAGTAAGGTTGTTTGAACCCTTGAACTAGAAGTTTGAAGTTGAAGAAACCGAAACTTCAATTTCAATTTGAGCCCTCGAATTAGAAGTTTCAGGGGGTAGAGGGACGGTGTGCGTGAGAAAGATGGAAGAACACCATTAACATTTGAACGGGAAAAATTAAGAGATTAATTTTTGTTTTTGTTATTTTACTTTAAAGTTAATTAAGATCTATCCATTGTTTAAAATTATAATCTAAATTTTTAAAGTGGTTGTACTTATTAATTTAGTGGATATTTTAGTATTAAATTATTATTCAAAAATATTTATAAAATTAAATTAATAATTTTTTTGTCGGTCTATCCACGCTTGTAAATTAACTTAATAGGTAATGCGGATTAACTTAACAGCGCAGATTAACTGCAAGATTTGGTGGATAGAAATAAAATCACCCCAATGAAATTGGTGAGAAATACATGTAGATAATACGTGATGCATGCCACATGCCTAAGTCCAACCACAAAAACTGTGTATATAGATATACCTATACATATAAAAAAAAATGTGTATGTATAATGAACGTGTGATCCGGATATATATATATATATATATATAATCCACGAAAAATATAATAAGGGATTTGTGGTTAACATATATTGCACCTTGCCAGGCATTCAATATATACTTATTTTTGTGATTCCTTTATAGGCATTTTTAACTCGATTAAGGTGGCAAAAATAACGTAGATTTAAATGGTAGAGGTTTAGAGGAAGGAAGAGAAAGTGAAAGAAAGTTTGCAACTTTTGTTTAGGAGTTTAATTTGTAGAGAAAATGAGATATGGAAAGAAAAAAAAATACTAAAACTTTTCCGTCCAAATGGAGATTAAAGATTTTATTTAATAAAAACATTTTCATTAGCCACAATCAAGTTTGTCTTTTTAAAAATTTATTTTTAAAAAAAATACACTAATTTTAATATAATCAAGAATTGATAGCAACATTTATTTTGTATTTAGTGCATGGATTATGTCTAGTCATAAAAAAAATAAAAAAAACCTGGATTCTTAATCAAAGAATTTTGGAAGAGGATAGAGAATTTCTAATTTGAAACTGTGAACAAGGCATGTGTTGTAAGCACAAGAAACAAAGATTTGTCGTGGCTACCAAATTTGGTGTGCGTGCAATAAGTGTGTTGCAGTTAAAATCACACTAAAAATGTAATAAATGAAAGAATACATATTTGTACCATATATGCTCATGCATATTCAACTCTAAAAAAGGTTGGTCACATCACATCTATTATTCCATTAGGGTTTCGTTTAATAATAATATAAAATATAATAAAAAAATTAATTAATTTGAGTGAGAATATAAAAAACAAATTTAGGTATTTTATGAGATTTTCTCCGTCTCATACTTATTTTTATAAGTATATATCATCTATCATTCTTTATATTTTGTGGGAAAAAAAAATTCTTCACCACCACCAAAAAAAAAATCCATGAAAGAAACCAAAAAATAAAAATTAATCTCACTACATCCCTAACTTATTTTTCAACATCTCAAAAAAATATATTATTTTTCATCTTATTATCAAATAAAACTTAAATACCTCAAATTTATTAAGCAGTTATTTATTGCCTCTAGTTATGACTATAATGCCAAAATTTGAGCCATCAAATTTAAATGAGTGGCTAAGATTTTTTCAACTCTACCATTTTCACCACTATAGAAGAGACTAGTACACATAGAAACCGCCACTAGTTCGAGTCTAAACGCTAAAATTTACAAGGGTATGCATGCACAAGGGAGTTGGGTAAGAAAAATCAATTAAGTAACGTTCTAATCTAGACCAATAATTTCGAATTAAATTAGCTTCTATTTATTAGTAGAGTCCTCACCGCAAAACACATTTCTTCTGCGGAACACTCGAAATCTCAACCAACCAATTTAAAATTGGTCATCCAGATAGCAACTGTAAACAGAATTTCTCACTTTAGAAAAGCCAGATCAGCCTGGGAGCGCAAACAATTAATGACAGAAACCCTATATTTTGGGATTCATGCCCTAAAAGCTGTGCGCGTAATAGATAGCAAAAGCGGGGTGAGGAGTGGGGGGTGTTAAAGAATCCATCTGGACATTTTCAATGAAACTACATACACAGTTTACAATTTAAGATTACAACACAACACAACGTACGTAGATTACTTCCCCACCCACCACCCCCAACAAAATATCTTCCAAATGTACACAAATAATTCATCTCTATAAATAACACCTACTATCCACACAACAAAAGCCCCACCGTGTAACAAGGAACCGGAAAAAAAAAAAAAAAGTTATACAAACACCGGCATTTCACCTACTACTTTGCTTCCAAAGCGGACAAGAATTTAAAATCAAAAACTGGACCAATCTTCCCCTGCAGGACCGGCCGTTTATGGGCTCGAGAATCAGGCAATGGCTTTTCATTAATTTAAAATCTCGTATTTCTGTTAAAGCCCAACCCATTTGACCCACCGGAAAACTCGCCCGACTCTGAAGGGTAACTCATAATCTTTTGTAACGGCAGGTTCTCTTCTCGCAGCCTCGGGCTCGGACCACACATAGACCCCGCGTTCCTGTCGGCTACCTGGTACAGTGTTGTCCAGGATTACGGCCACTAGGAATGCTACCACCATGTGAAGTGAGAGCAACGTGTTCAAAACATAGTTCAACTGCAAAACAAAACAATGAAATGGATTGGTGCATTTGACATACAACTTGAAATATCTCCATGGCCACAATGTATTGGTCAAAACGTGGATTCATTGAAATTCAACCTTAAAAAAACACACTATATAACGAATGAGCATTCGCCAAATTGAAATGTCACTTTGTTATGTCAGATAAATCTCTCTCTAGGACTCGAAGAAAAATACATGATTAAAACTGGAAAGAATTAAAGGTTTCCTAATTTTTGGCTTCCATATAAAAAGGAGCAGGGACCACCATTTGGTTATGGACTTGTGGATAAATGTTGTTAGTTTGAAGTAGTAAAAGCCTCAAATATGGTTATTGGGCAAGCTTTGTTAAGAGCTGATTAGAATATTGGATATGCTCTTTTGACCCAGTGCCTTTTGATAAAATCAAGGGACAAACTTCTATCATGCAAAACTCTCATGAACTCCCCTATGTCAAAACATAAAAAGTAAATACTAACATGTTTTTGAAACGCCTGTAGTTGAGGGACAAACATTTATGTATATTTCTCAAATTCCAGAAATCTCTTTGGTATTTCACAGAAGATGCTGTGCTTGGACATGTATAGACGGTTCGTGTCGAAATTGACTCGACCATATGTAACTCATTAATGGCTGTGTACATGTAGTGTATAGTTAGGTCCATGTCACCTATTTCCTTGAGCGTCAACCACGTCACCCAGTTAGTCCAAAGCCGCTAACAAGAAAACCCGGACCAACTTTCTGTCGTGTTTGTCTCGCGTTGATGAGTAGTTATAGAAGGGGCTTTTTCACTTTAACCCTTATTTTTAATGTGAAACTAGACTAACCCTCGTGTTTCCATAATCCTTAAACTTTGCAACCTGCGTGCGGAGGAATCTCAAAGTATTATATTAGAATTGGGGGGGCAATGTCTAATTCTTTCAATGAATCTCAAAGTATGTCGTAAAAAATGGGAGGCAATGTCTATTTTTCCAACGTAATCCTTCAACTTAACCCAATGGGTTCTATGTAATTATTTGAGATTCCCCCGCGTGTGGAGGGCAAAGTCGAATGATTATGAAAACAGGGAGTACATCTAATTTCACTTATAAAATGAGGAGCAACGTAAAAAAAAGCCCTTGTAAAAATTGCCAGCTCATGGAAATTGAATAAGCAAGAACCTTCCAAAAAATTCAAGGAGAAACACATACCCCTCCAAATTTTGTGTGGAAAGGACCATGAGAAGCGACAATGTAGGGCTGAAAGTAACTTGGAACGGA
This sequence comes from Lonicera japonica, assembly GCA_021464415.1. Taxonomy (NCBI): domain Eukaryota; kingdom Viridiplantae; phylum Streptophyta; class Magnoliopsida; order Dipsacales; family Caprifoliaceae; genus Lonicera; species Lonicera japonica. The sequence continues at coordinate 22,633,176 of CM038463.1, forward strand.
CAAGTTCGAATTTGGAGAGATACCGTACTGCTGAAAGTAGGCTGGTATAGAAAGGGAGAAAAACAAGGACAAGCCGACTATGATTACATTCCTTGAGCTTCCGGCTTCACTGTAACGTAGATTCGACAATCCCAATGCTGCCAGCATTGCCCACATAAAGCACAGTAGAGCTGCAACCATTACTTGAGGGATCGAAGCAATAAATCCTCCAACTTTACCTGTTAATTTTCAAGAACATTTTGATGTGACGTAGTTGTTTCCTTTAAATTAACAAATTTTACCAAAAATGGTATGAATTTAAAATATCAAAAAGAAAAGGGAACATGTCAACTACATGAATCATTTCTTTACTTATACTACAACTTCGAGACCTCGAAAAAGTAATTTCATTTTATTCTTACCAGTTTCAAACTGCAAATTTAATAATCAATTGACTCTCTCTCACTTTACAAAAGGAATGTACATACAAAGAACCCGTATTAATCATGACGGACCTTTAGCTAACTTGTTTTCTAATGGCAAGTTACTTCTTCCATATTGAAAACACCCCACCCCACCCCACACCCCGCCCGAACAAAAAAAATGGGGGAAAGTACTTATTACTGTTGCATCAATTTTTATATTCCATTATCTGCCACATGATATATGTACGGAAAAAATTATAGAAGCAGACAATTGATACGATAAATAATTTGGCAATAATGATCCAAGACCAAGAATAGGTTGGTTAATAAAAGCTCAAATGCTTCATTTTCTCCTATATACCTTAGAACGTATGCAGAACATATCAATGGAAAAGAGGAAATATAGCAATAGAATTCCTATTTTTGAACTTTTTCCTTTTTACTTTGCCCCCATTTGAAATGTGAAAGTAGAATTAAACCCTGATTTTCATAATCCTTTTGAGTTTGCCCCCTGCATGAGCATGGATATCAAAGAATTACACAGAAACAGGAGGTTAAGACAAAGGATTATAATCAAAGTGAGATTCCCCTGCATGCAGGGGGAAAGTCTAATGATTATGAAAATAGACGGAAACTCTAATTTCACATTAAAAATACAGGGCAAAGTCAAAAAAAAAAAAAAAAAAAAAAAAACACACACACTTTCTTTAAGTACCACAGTTAAGTGTTTAACAATAGCATGAAGACAGAAACACATACCTATAAGGGATAAGACAATCAAAACACAAGCACCAAACTCAACTGCTCTACGGCTTCCCATTTTAGTAACGGCAATGGTGTGCACATTTTCAGTCAGCGTTGTGGACCCAGTTCCTGTGCCCCAAAGACCAGCCAATACACTCGAAAGACCTTCAAGACCAATCCCTCTACTTACAACACCTGGAGTGGGTGGTCTCGATGCCACCAACAATGATGATGCATGGTATGAGCCAACCTTCCAAGTTTGAAAAAAAAAATCAGGAATTGAGTTTGAGTCGCTATACCATACAAAGTTTAATACATCAAATAAAAGGTTCATCGCGTCACGGTATAATGAAACTGAAATATCGTTAAAACTGTAAACTTTCAACTTCCACAATCCACCACTTATTCAGAAGTAATCCGCCCGTCCCGAATTGAGAGTTCACTATTCCTTTTGGGTGGTCCCAAATTAAGAGTCCACTTTCCTTATCATAATATAATCAATGTACCAAAATTCACAAAATGAAACAAGGTTTGTTCTGCCATTGATTCTGATGAATTAATGCAATATCAAAAAAAATCAAAATCAAACATGGACTCTTAATTAGTGCCCACTAATAGGGAGGCGAGTACGGGGATCATATTTTCCCTGACGTGTATTCAGGGAATGGGGAAACAGGTCTGGGCCCCATGGGGAACCCGACTAATATTTAAAATATAAATTTATCAACTACAATTTATAAAATATATATCAATAAATGATATAGTAGTGGAGAAATGTCTTAAATAAAAAAAAATTGAAAGTATACAAAACAAGATTTAATAATATATTAATTTTTAAAAAAAATTAACTATATTCGTTGTTGCATGGATTCTCACAGAGAACCAAAATCCAATGGGGATTCCCTGTTTGAAGTGGAGTCGGTCATGGGGAATCCACAACCTCCCCGTTGCCATCCCAGGAGGAGTGGGGGGTGATGTCCAGAAAAAGCATTTCACGATATCCTAAAGGACACAATAAATTTGCTTTAAAGGTGGTTCTCAACCATTTACTCCCAATTTTGGATTGTGTGTGACAGTTATCATATTAAAACGTATTTACATTGGACTCTCTCTCTCTGTATGGTTATACACATTTTTTTATTGTTGTTGGTGGGTGCGGGGTGGGTTGGTGTTTTGTCTATAGACGAACCTTAGGCATTGTATATAGTTCTTTTCAGTAGAAAATGCAAAGCAAACACAGAAAACCATATAAGCATGTGTATAAAGATTAAAAAATGGCACTCCCTTTGTCACGAGTCAAGAGCCCATGGTAGTGATTTCAATTTTTAAAGGACACTGACTTTAACATAGTCAATGGGTAAGAAAGGAACGTATTAAGTGTTGTGAGATTTGATAGACTGATTATTTCCTTATAAGAAAGAGTGTCCTCTAATATGGACGGAGGGAGTAATTTCTATCTGTTCAATCAGATAGTTTAGAAAGTAGTAAATAATGGCAAGGGTTTCCGACAAACAAAGAAGATGAAAGGAACTCACTGAATCAACTGATGAGATTATGGAAACCACACACATTACAAGAGCCATTTTCCACTGGAATACAGGTGTACCCCATTGCAATGGATAAGGGAATCTAAACCATGGAGAAGATCGTAATGCATGAGAAGTATCAGCTCGACAGTGCTTCATCATAGAAACATGCTTTCTACAGTGCTCAGATATTATATTTGAGGCCGGTATATTTGCATCACAGCCTTTGTAGCTATAGGCACCTGCTTCAGTCAGAAGGAAAGCTGTAGCCCACGTGATTGCCAGACCCAACGGTACCTGGACATAAATTTCAAAATTGAAAACTTGCACTCACGGAAGAATTGCAGAAGACAGCAATAAAATGTGTACTCGGAAATGAAGAATAATAAGGTGAGCAAAATAAAGTGGGATAAATAGGTAGACTAACCGCATATATTAGAAATATACGATGACCAAAAACGGATACTTTCCGAAGGTACTGCAGGAAATATGGAAATCAACGTATTAGAAGTAGTTCGATGCAAATAACATCACATTTCCAAGCAGCAACAAGAATTAGGGTGTGTTTGATGGCAAGGGCTAAAATTGTTGTTACATGGAAAAAGTATGTACTTCCCAACTAGAAAGTAAGTCAATCAAACACCCTCATTTGCATTTTCCATCGAACTCATTGGCATAGAAATCAATGACCTAGAATTGAATTGCTTTCGACCCTAATTCCAAGCATGCTATCAAACACACCCTTAAAAAGAGAACGCCTGTATGGAGAAAGAAACTGAGGGTAACTTCACAGTACTTACAAGAGAAAAGATAACCACCACTAATATCTGCACTGCACCAATCTCAAGACATGAACCCACTTGTGGGAAGCCATAACTGTAGAAAGAAAGCCCAACAGCGGCAATAGTTGGGGACACTACCACTGGATTAATCAACCTGAAAGAGGAAGGCAAGTCAAGGGAAGTTGAGTTATTTGGCACCTTCTCAAAACCTAACGATTAGTACCTTACAGATAACAAATGGGGTGGGGTCAAAAGGGCCAGACTTATAGCTTATCAACAAACTGATGCTGCTATATGATATGAATATATGATATAAGGATATAAGGCAGCAATGCAGAAAACATATCACTAAGAACAAATTCCATTGGCTATATTTTGTTTCTCCCCTTCGAAATTAACATCATTAAAGCTACAAATTTTGGAAGTGAGGATTTCAGGAGAGGAATTTTGCAAAACTTTCAAGGGGTTAAGATCCCATAATTCCCATTTTGGAAAGTAACTTAAGGTGGAGATAGAATTATAAAAATATACTTACTGACCAAGCGGACCAAGCGAAGGATCTAAATTTGAAAAAAAAAAAAAAGAACCATCTTTCAATTTTAAGTTTTTGGAACAAGTAATCCAGAAAACAAAGTTAAGATGGAGTAAATATTAGTAATTTTTGACCTTGTAGTGAAAAGAAAACGATATTTCCGTCATTTTGTTTGATTCATCAGTAATGAAAGGATTAAGGGGGAGAAAAAACTAATGCTTGGTAAGGGAAGAGATCTAAGGATGATTGAAAACTTTAATCACAACTGCCCTTTCTCACATCTCCCCTTTCCTTCCATCTCTTGCAACCTACCAAACAAACTATAGTATAGACTCCATCAAACAAATCAGTAAAATGCTCGCTATCAGAAAACTGGTGATTTACGCACCAGATGCACTTCCCAAAACATGGTACAATTCCATGCCAATACACAGAAGTAAGCAACCCAAATCTTGAAAGAAACATGTCAAAATTAATTGCAATCGAAGAACAAGGAAGAAATTTCAACAAAGTGCATATGTATAAACACAGAACTTAGATTATAGTTATTTGACGTGTTTAAAGATTAATGTTAATATAAAAAAACCAAAAGGGGACTTGGAAAAACATGTCCATCTTAACAATATTTGCATGGTAGCTATTTTCTTCTCTTAATCACACTAGTCTCTAGAAAAAGACAGCTCAATCACTAAAACAGTGCATCTGTAGAAGACAGTAAAGCCACTTCAGAAAATAGGTAAGCATTATGCAAGAATACTATTCAACTGAATTTATGCAAGGGATATTAAGTGGATGGCGAAAAAGAGAGTAAACCAACTTCAGAAAATAGATGACTCCAAGTATTTTGAAACATTCAGTTCTCAGCAGCAAACCAATTAAAGTAACCTTCTCTTCAAAATAATTCGTAAATTTACCAGCACTTTCCGGCTGTCAATTCTTGTTTCGCAGAACAAGCATATAAGGATAGACTAATACATTCTCAAATTGCAAACACAAAGAGCAGTGACGATAAAGAAATCCATATACCTCAATAATAATGTCATCAATCCACTATATCCGAGTATTGTCTGAAAAGCCGAAGCAATGATTATAGCACCTTGCAGCTCTTTCATAATGTGCTTAAAATTCTGCAATGTTAGACGAAGCGTAAGAGTTAATAAACACAACATAAATAACTTGCTTTACCAAAAGAGAAAGTGACATCACGCATGTCGAAGAATTATACAAATTCGATCTTATTCCTTGCCAAGAGGGAAACAAACGGAACAGAATACTTCGGTTAACAAACTACGTAGTTTTTTTGTATATACTGTAGAAGGCTAAAAGAAATGCAATGCATATTCTTTATGAACTTCTTAAATGTAATAGGCCAACTAGGCATCCTCCACAGCTGGTGCTTCTAGTATGAATTGGTGCCTCCTGAACCATTTTTCAGCAATGTTCTAAAAATCGTGAATCGGAAATTGATCAGCAAGGTGGGGAGTGGGGATTTTTCATTTTATTGGAGATTTATCGGGGATAAATCAGAAAAAATCGGATATGCACTGTTCACCATATAAATAATATATTATATAACAATAATACAATATGCTAAATAAAACATAATAGTAGGTGTAGCAAAATGGACATTAATAGATTAAGGTGTAAAGTGTTAAATGAAAATAATTAAGGGGGTGTTTCGTAATTTGTTAAAATTAAATAATAAGAGAAAAAATCACATCGTGCTCTCAGTCAGTCAGTCTATCTTCGTTTCCTTCTCTCTCTCTCTCTCTCTCTATCTCTCTCTCTTCGTTCCCCCCTCTCTCTTCGACTCTTAGTTCATTGATTAACTATTACCTTATGCTTGTTGTGTCCTTGATTCCTTGTCGAAACAGAGCAGCAGAGAGACTGAGAGAGGAACGGTAGTCGAGTGGGAGAGAGGCGAAACAGAGCAGCAGAGAGACTGAGACGGGAACGGCAGTCAAGAGTGGGAAAGAGAGGCAAGGTCGAGTGGGAGACGTCGAGTGAAGGAGAGAAAGGCGAGGTCGATGTGTTGGAGAGAAAACGATTAGGGTTTGGGAAAGAAAACAACGTCGTTTAGTTTGGGAACATTTAAAAAAAATCAATTTATCGCCGATTATGGTTTATCGCGATAAATCGGCGATAAATTGACGATTTCTTCCCTGCCGATATTTCCAGCCGATCATGCATAATCCTATCGGTGCCTTGCCGATTCCCGATAAATCGGCGATAAATGGTGATTTTTTAGAACACTGTTTTTCAGAACCCCTTCAAGTATTTTAAGTCTTGGTAAAACTTCAGGCTGAAAGTTCAAGTCCCATTCAAAGTAGGAGAGACTAGTCATTAGAATCGTTACGAGGGGCAGGGGGTATCAATGGCCCTTTATAATTCTTCAGCTCTGGTTCATTCTGTCTCTAACCCAAATGCTGCGCCTTTTGGGAATTGAACAATTTCATTTCCTTGTGCTCTAACAGTGTTGGCCAGCTTGATGACACCGTATGTATTTCTATTCCTAATGAGAACAAAGAGGTTCAGAACTTGTGGATAAGGCTTTTGAGTCTCACAATCGTGTGTTCGAGAACATGATTAACTTTGATTCCTTTCAAGAGGTGGCTATTTAAGTTGGGAGATGTAAGTACTAGAGGAATAGGAAATGATCTGATGACGTAGAGGAGTTTGAGTGAAACTCTTTCTCCTGATTCCCATCATCCATTGGAGACTGTTGATCCCTCAGTGAATATGGTTGATGTTGAGGTTGAAGATAGACAATACTCCTTCCCTCTATCTACTGAGTACTTTAATTTGACCATGGGGTTTGGAAAACTGATTGGGGAATCTAGCAAATTAGTAGTAGGAATGATGTGTAATGAAAACAAGGAAGCTTTAGAGTTGTTTAGAATATTGGGAATAATCGGAGCGAAACAATTAAGAAGATACAGAAGTGGGTCAAACTTCTAACAATAGGAAAGAAAGATGGTAAATATATTGAAAGGAACAATTCATTTTGAAAATCTAAGATGAATAAAATAAGGCAAGAGTTAAAGGAAAAGGTGGGACACCAAGAATCTGTAATTCTGGATTCTAATCACCTTATGCAGCATTTAATCTTCTATCTTAACCAATGACAACATTATCCTGTAAGTTCCAAGACCCTTAAGCATAAATTCCAGAACCTATTACATCGGTCAGTGGTATATATATATATATATATATATTTTTGTATATTAGTTGTAGGGCATTTTAATATTCATGTTCTTTTATTTTGCTTCAGGACATAAGTGCCATTCTCAGTCTTTTTATTATTATTGCAGTCAGTTATATTTTTTTTTATTTTTTATTTTTGGTAAATTAAGTTTATTATATCAACCAAACAACACGAATACATCAAACAAAGAGGCATACCCCCAGACATAAACAAAGAATTTTATCATCTATTCCCTATCCCTTACAAACAACCCAATTACCAAATGACCTCCTAATTTCCCAACCCCATACTTCAGCCGTAATATAGTTTTCGATATCCCTAACTACAATAAGTTCAGACTGAATTCTAGAGGAGAACACCCTTTGATTACTTTCCAGCCAAATGCAGTACAATGCAGCAGCCTCAACAAATTTCCCTAACCAAGCTCTGAAAGATTTGCCCCTAAAATATAAAATTTAAACTTTCTAAAGCTTATATCCGCAACAATGGTGTTTGTATGCAAACTACTTTTATTATGATTAAAAATCTTACCCAACATATTATTCTTGGTACTCCATTTTAAATCATATAGAACCCTTCATGGTCACTATTGAAGGTATGACTGCTAACTTCCAAGATAGGGATGTTGCTTTCTAATTTATAACTAATCCTCAAACTAAAGAAATATGAAATGAAAGATCACTTAATTTTCAACGAAAAACAAATTAATTATTTGCAAAATGATTTAAAAGTCTTACATGTTTCTTCACAACTTAAATCTCCTAAAGTAAAATTGTCTATTGAGCAGCTAACTAATCATATCTTGCAGGAGATCTAATTATGATACTTTACAATTATTGACTGAATCTGAAATATTAATTTAACTTATCGTGTTCATTATGGTATTAGAGGGAAAGGAAAAGAAAAAACCATGAAAAAGATGTATCACAATGAAAGAAAAGCCTCCTTATATAGGCATATAAAGATGGACTTCAAATTGTTTTAAGTCCAGATGACTTCATTGCTTTTGTGTACTAGATGGTGACGTTGAGTCACGGATTGCAGTCAGTTGAGGCAATAAGTCTTCTTTTAAATTTTTTAAAGTAACTTCAATCATACGAGCTTTGTTAAAGCTGTGGGCCTGAGTCCGCAAATTACGCTGCTTTAAGCGTGTCCTTTACCCTTCTCCTTATCGTCCTTAGATGTATTAGAACAACAAAGATTATTTAGCCATTGGCCCATGTGGGCTTCTATGTCTTCAGTATTTAGATGAATACATTATGTATCATCTTTTAAATAATCTCCTTCATCAATAATGGCACCATCCACGTCAATAAGCGGTGAATTCTTATCCTAAGCTGTTCGAGAAGAAGTAGACATAATATCTTCATCTTCAATATGTTCTAGTTAGACTTATGAAGTCTAAAGTCAAACAATTACCTTGCTTGGCTTTAGTGTCTCCCCATTCTTTTAAAATAGTTGAAATAGATGCTTTAGATATAGGTTATGGTGGTATTCTTAAGCAAAAATTCCCTAGGTCTGATAAAGAAATTTTATCTAGATAAGAACTATTCTACAATTAAAAAAGAGATTCTTTTTATTGTGGAATGTATTTCTGATTTTCAAGATGATTTATTAAATCAAGAATGCTTATTAAGAATTGATTGTAAAGCGGCTAAAGGCGTTATTGAAAAGGTTGTTAAAAATATAACCTATAAACAAATATGTGCTAGATGGCAAGCTATTCTTTCCGTATTTGATTTTAATATTCAGTATATTAAAGGAGAATTAAATCCCCCCCCTAATTTTCTAACCAAGGAATTCTTGCAAGGTTTAAAATGATGGGGTGTAAATATCTTGATTCCATCAAAGGAGGCAGAGGTAGAGGAACTTATTCATCATCCTCCCAAAGAGGATCTCCTTCACAAGATAAAGGATTAAAGCCTTCTTTTAAACTACCAAACAAAGGAGAAGGATCTTCCAATTCTTTTGCAGAAGTTCTTAAAGAACCTGCCCCTATGACTCTTCACAAGGCTCAACAAGACTTTGTTATTTATCTTAAAGATGGTGATCAGCTATTTATTCAAACCCCCAATATTCTACCACAAATATATTTCGATCTCATATGGTATTTTCTCTTATGGGGAGGCATTCTCATCAGTATTAGGAAGCTATTCTTAAAGAAAAAAACTCTGTAAAGTCACATGAGCCGTAATCTCGGTTCTCAAAATTCCGAAATTGCTTTTAGTAAAGCCTTTATTTATAATGTAATTGACTATTGAAGACTGGGGATTAACTCCTAACAAATATCAAAAACTCCAATCCTACTAAATTGAAGAAGGTAAAGGACACGCTTAAAGCAGCGTAATTTGCTGACTCGGACCCACAGCTTTAATAAAGCTCGTATGATTAAAGTTACTTTAAAAAAGTAAAAGAAAACTTATCACTACAGACGACTGCAATCCGTGACTCAACGTCACCATCTAGCACATGAAAGCAATGAAGTCATCCAGACTTGAAACAATTTGAAGTTTGTTTTTCTATGCCTATATAAGGAGGCTTTTCTTTCATTGTAATGCATCTTTTTCTTCCTAGTTTTTTTTTCCCTTTCTCTTCTGTTTGTACTTTCTCTCTCTGTAAAAAAATTCCTTTTCTTAGGCTTGTAACCTTCCATTTAAATAAATAAATATCCGCTTTCCAATCATATACCCTTTTGGTAAGACCGTCTAATTTCCCAACCCCATACTTTAGCCCTAATATAGTTTTCAATATCCCTAACTACAAGAAGTTCAGACTGAATTCTAGAGGAGAATATCCTTTGATTACTTTCCAGCCAAATGCAGTACAATAGTACATTGCAGCAGCCTCAACAAATTTCCCCAACCGAGCTCTGAAAGATTTGCCCCTAAAAACAGGAAGGGTCCAAATTCAATCTAAAAAGAACTTCCTTCCAGGCACTAGCTGAGAAATTACATTGAGAGACAGGTAGGTGATCATGACTCTCAGTCTCACTCCCACGGCATTCAGTAACTTTCAGCTGTATTGTATAGTAGACAGCTGTTCAGCCTATTGAATAAGACTTCAATTCTTTGCTCCTTTCCCCTGACAAAGTTTACAACATCGGCCATAAGCTACTCCTCTTTTTGGACTATTTAGTTCCAAAATTCCAAACCCTATTTTCAGTATTTTCAGCCTAATGCTTTAGAGATCAAGGGTACAGAGGCACTTCCCTATAGAACAGGTCCTGTTCAAGTAAGGTCGTATTTCCAGCCCAATGCTTTTTGCAATGGCATACTCCTTTTCTATCAGCATTTTTGCATCCAATAAATCTAGTAAGTATTATGCAAGAACAAATCATTCAATGAGTGGCAGAGCAATCCACTATCAAAGAGGAATGCAAGTTGGCCAAAGAATTAACCAAATCTCTGGAAAGTATGTGAAGTTGGGAAACTTTCCAGCTAGAAAGAATAGATGGGACCCGGCCTTTTGTACAGTATTAAAGAACCGGAGTGGAGGGAATACAATAAAAATAAGTGGTTTGCCATCAAAATTGATAGCCACCAAATCATGATATGGTAAACTTTCTTGATTTGTGCAAATAATATGTTTCAGCCTGTACTCTTTACAGGCATTGTTGATATGTATGCTAACTTGCATTCAAGGAAAAGAATGCCTGACCAGTAGCAAGGACCATATTAAAATATATATTTCGTTGACACTCTGTGGTGGCTAACTTTAATTCAATACAGTACTTGATGAATATTTATGTTACTAAGGGTGCATACAATACCATCATGATTCATCAACATTAATCAACTTTAGTAGGCATTCAATTCCATGTCCAAAATAATTCATAAAAGCTCAGCTAATCCATTCAAATATATTTATGGCCGCTTTCACAGCTATTAAAATATCCTTATCTTTTCCCTCTCAGATAAGCTTTTCTTTATTACTTCTTTTTGGAGAGGGGTTGGGCGTTGAAACATCACCAAGTCTCTGCCTTTAGGGCACCTCTGAAAAAGAAAACTACTTCCACTCGCTTGAGCAGTACCGACTCTCAATTGAATGTCCTAATTCCTAAGCACTACACCATTTTCCATTTTATATTTCCCTACAGTTGGTGTTACTACCTCATTGTGAAAAAACTCCTTGACTCTGCTAATATCATTTCTTCTTTTAACATTTTCATCTCAAGTATACTATCTCATAAAGCGTTATTCCCAAACATCAGGAAATCTACTACGCTAAAAGGCTTAAACCATGGCGACCTTTCTAGCCTTCCTAGAAAATAGAATCTCTCTTCATTAACACGCCTTCTTACAACATCACACTATCACAGTAGTCTTCTAAAATCCATAGCAGCCTTAAATAATACAAATCCAGTTATCATATGACTTCTTTTCTTCCCTGATTGGGAACTAGAGTACAGAAAGAAGCAAACATTAATTGTGAAAACCTGGTGTAGTTTGCAAACCACAAGGTTTACAGAATGTCAAACTAAAATGTACACGATACAATAATAAGAGGTCATAAATTTGAATTAGCTGTATAACTCAAACCTACCCAGTGGATTGAGAAATGCCACAAGTAGATTCATATAGAACTGTAGTTTTGATGCATTTGCGAAATTAAGGAAACACAGCACAAAAATTCAACAAAATATAAAACATTAGAGTAGAAACATACATTTCCATTCAGTCCAAGGAACTCTGGCGAGTTAATAATTGCAAGTGCCGGAGCAAGAAATACAAAAGATTGACCCTGAATAAGGGGCAACCTTGATCCGAAAAATGAATGCAAAAGTGTTGTCATTCCTGACACAAAAAGCACAGTGGAGACCACAGCTGAAGTATCCTCCTACACCCACTAATTTCCATCAGATCAAGTTATTTAAATTTTGACAAATACATCGAAAGAAGAAGCTTCAAAAGCATTGTATAAGAAAAAGATTACAAGTGCTCACATAGGTGCCACCCATTGCAGGAACTATGACAAGCGGAATAAGAATCAAAGATCCCAGCATCGAAAGATAATGTTGAAATCCATATAGGCCCAGTGGAACTGTAACAATTTTACAAACAGACAGGAGCAAACCATTTCATTATTTCAACATCGATAGTTCTACACATAAAATGTGCTGTTCAAGTTTGGGTGTTTTCCCAAATCACATATTGGTGATACATTCATAATCTGAGTTTTAGGAATTCGCAATATGGGATTCAAACTCTTAAAATGAATTACCAATAATGAGACTTTGTGCATGAATTAACCAATTTACTTGGAAAGCACAAATATTCCAAGGAAATCAGGACAAACCACTGAAAATGGCATCTTTCTCATACTAAGGTGGTGTTTGATTTTACCTTTTAATGCTAAACAAAAGTCCATTCAGCATTAAAAGGTAGAATTGATGTTTGTTTCCTTACCTCTTAGTGCTGAATTAGATTAAATTTAAACGTTAAGTGCGAGTAAGGTGTTAAGTGGTTGATTTAACTTTAATGAAATTTCGTTCCAATCAAGCCCCTAGTCTTCTCCTTCATTAGCTATTAAAATGTTTTACAATAATAAGGATACAATGGTAAACAACCATCCATTAAGCATTCAAAAGCAAAATAAAAATCGTCAAAATTCAGCATTCTTTTAGTGCTACAGTTATATTCAGCTAAATACCATACACCAATAATAATCACACAACGTAATCAAATAAACCTCACCAAGACCAGGTGTATCTCTAAGTTCGTACTTCATATGCGTGGCACGTGAGGCAAATCCATCATCCTCAACACTTTGCGGCAACACATCCACAACGTCATCGTTTCTCACCGCCCTCCGACTCTGCTGCGGAACCGTCGCCGTCGCCGTGGCCGGCGCCGCCGTGGCCTGTCCGTTCACCGCCGCACTTTTCGGTACACCTCCGGCATCGGAATCTTTCCTCCTCTTCACCGGCGAAACCTTATCTCCGTTCGCCTGACCGTTCACCGCCGCAACCGGCGGAGCACGGCCTACTTCGAGATCCGGCGCAGCGTTCTCAGCCACTCTAGGCTTTGGTTGAATCGCGATTTGGCCGGAATCGCTGGCATTAGTCTCGCCCGAGAACTTCGGGCGGAAACCGGTGCGCTTGGCCCAAGACGACGTCGGCGGCGGCAATGAGGTGGATTCCTGCGCCGGTGGCCAGGGACCGGGACGTGGACGCTTCGTCGAGTCTTCGGTAGCCATTTTTTTTTTTTTATCTATATATCTAGCTACTGATTCATAGTGAAGTGATGTAATGAGAGTAGATCTGAGGTTTGGCTAGGGTTTTGAGAGGCTCAAGAGTGATCTAGAAGTGAACGAATGTTCAGTGTTTGCGATTTGTGGAGATTTTACATGTAGAGAGAGTGTGTGTGTGTGTAGACTGTGTAGAGAGAGAGTGCGTAGACTTGGAGAGAGAAGTGTTTTCGGGAAGATAGTGAAAGAAAGAAAGACGAAGAAATGCCCACAAGGATACAACTAATAACGGTGTGTTGTCAAAACGGTGTGGGGTTTGCGGTGGAGTCGAAACCGCGTTTCTTTCTCTCTTTCTCGTTAACGGACTGATTGATGTCATTATAAATACTACGTAGTAGTAGAGTAGGGGTATAAAAAGGAATTTCCAATCATATACTCTAATCAATTTAATACTATCTCGTCCTAATTTAATTGTCCAACTTTAAAAAATTAAAATTTAAAGAGATATAATGATTATTTTAAGAGAAAATACTTATTTTTAAAAATGATCTTTACTTTTTCTCTAATACAAAAGGTGATGGAAGCCACAATAAAAAAAGTAGTGATAGCTTAAAAGGTAATATTAAAAATAATAAAAAGTATTCTAATTAAAGACTTGCTAAATATAAAAAGTTAACAACTATTTTGAGACATTTAAAAATAGAATAGTGGACAATTAAATTAAGAAGGAGGGAGTAATAGGTTGTTAGATTTTAACACCAATATACTCTATGATTGATTAATTTTTTTTCAGTAGTAAAAATTGTCAGCCTATTATTTTGATTAACTATAAATTAATTAAATATGAATTTATGAAATAAAATGGATGATAATATTTATCAAAATATAAAATGATTGTTTTTTCTTCTTTTAACTAATATAATCAGTGTACCATTATTTTTGTGATTGTCAAAAAATTAAGTCACCTCATAAGAAAGTATACTTAGTTCAGAAATATAAGTTAATCAACCCACTATCAAACAGCCACAAAGAAATGGGGTCCCTTTTTTCATGCTTTCCCCCTCTTATTTTACGTATAAGGGTAAAGTTTGTGCCTTTTTTAGGTTAAAAGTAAAAAACACTAAAAAAAATTAATTTGGGCACCAATCTAACAAAATAAATTTGGCACTAATCTAACAATTGTTCTGTTCATACTACTTTATAACACATTCAAAACGTTAGCATATTCATCTCGGTTAAAATAAGCCACCTCGGCTATAACGGACCATCTTGACTAGGATGGCTCCCACTTGGTTTATTGGGCTCGCCCCTCGTGTAATCTGGCAGTCTGCTATCTTCAATTGACCAAACTATTGGTCCAAATATTGCTGGGCCCAAATGATCTTTTATTTTTATCCACCCAAAAATTTGATTATTGAAAAAGATCTTTAATTTTAATTATTGGATAATTGATTGTTAAGATTTAAATATCTATTAGGGCAATTTTTAAGCAAAATTGTTAAAATTGATTATACTTGTTATTTTGATTATGCCATTAGAGATGCTCTAAGGCTATGTTTAGTGGTAAAGCTAAAAGAGTATTTTAATAGTCTAAATTTACTCTATTAATATTAAAAAAATTACACCATTTAAAAGCTAAAAAAGTCTCGGAGAATATACGTAATGTCGTCCTAAAGTGTAACGATATTATGTATATCATCCGATATTAAGAGGATACTCCAAATATGGTCCATGGCAAAGCCATTATATTACTAAGGTTTATTAATTAGTCTCGAACGATATTTTAAATATCGTACCAGTGGTTTTCCTTTAAAAAAAAAGGTAAATAGTATATAGTATAGGATGTCGGTAAAGCCACCCTTAATTTTTTGTTTTAACACCCATTCTTTAAGCACCCAAACTAAAATTTTAATTTTGAAAGAGCACCCTAATAAAGAAAAAGAGTTCTCTTTTTATCATCACTCTAATTATTTGAGCACCCTTACACTTTTTTTTTATACATACATTAGTCTTAACACCCTTATCAAACTTTAGCAAAGGCCATCCATTCATCAAACTTTAACAAAAGCCATCCATTATTATTGATGAGTTCATGTAATGGTACAGTGGGTACCCTGAACGAGTGAGAGATACTGGATAGCTCAACATCATCACTATATATTATCTATAAACTCAAGCATTATTAAATCACTAGCAAATACACTCAATCACCAATGGCTTAACAAAATCCATTAACGTATAAACTTCTACCTTCAAACTCCAAAGAATCATTCAATCAACCGTAATGGATTGATTATCCCCTTCCTATACTAGTTTTTTCAAAAAAAAAAAAACTTAGAAAAAACAAATCCATCCGTTATGCATTTGTTTGATTTCTTGAATTTTTACTTTACCGAAAAATAAAAAATAAAACTTAGAAGGATTTAGAGTAACAACGTCACCAATTGCTCCAAAATGGGTCAAAGTGAACGCTACCAATCGGAACCTCTGCATTGGCTGGTTCTTTATTTAAAAAAAGAGATTTTTATTAGGGTGCTTAAATTAGGGGTGCGTTTTCAAAATTAAAAACTATTTTAAGTGTTTATGGGTGTTAAAACTAAAATTTAAGGGTGCTTTTACTAGCACCCTATAGTATATTGTCCCAATTGTCAATATACTATATATTGTTTAGCTAAATAGTTTGTCGTAAGTTAAATTTAGCAACTTTTTTTCACACAATCGGTGCAACCTAAATAAGCTAAGTTTATTAGCATGACTAATGCACATGGTCAAAGAGTATCCACAATGGTAAGTGAATGTAGGTTAAATTTGCTCAACACAAAATGAGTAAAGTAGATAAGGTAAAATAATGCTCCGTACTATTAAAGAATGGTAAAGTTAAGTTGAGGGGTGTTTTCGATTTCAGTTGGGATGGGAATTAGGGAGACCAAAACCATTTGGTTTCTGAATCTTCAAAACCCATACCCGAACCAAACTTTTCGATTCGTTTTAGTTTTAGGTCAGGTCGATTTTCATATATTTTTTCAAAAAAGATCAATTTTAAGGAAATATCAAACAAGCCATCTGTTATGATTAAATTTTGGTTATGATTTGTAGTTCTCATCCCTATCCACTTCAGCACTAGTAACATATGAAAAGTACTTTCACATAAAATGAAAAATAAAATGCACTTGTCGAATGATAAGGTCGAGTCCCTCTATAAATTACCATCTTATAAAAAACAAGTACTAAATGGAGTGACAAACATCTATCAAGTCTAAGGCTCATGAATAATTAACCAAGAAAGAGAAAGACAAGGATGTATTTATGTGGAAAATAATGAGCCGAAACGTATATAATTAAAATATGAGAGAAAAAAATATGCAAAGCGACATCTTATACTTGTATAGCAATTATTAATTCAATTTGGTTTGGTTCAGTTTACAAAAGCTAATTGTAAACATGAGCCGAACTTATTTAATTTCAGTTCGATTTCTTCGTTTCGATTTTTTTTTAATTTGATTTTTAACAAATTGTTCAATACGGTCTTCAGTTTTCGAATTCACCACAACACCTTACGCTCTCCTACTTTTGTTCTAGTTCTTTACGCTCTCTCTTAAAATACCACACAATATTTATTTTATCTTTCTCTTTTACCATATTACTATTTCAACATCAAGTAAATAGGATAAATATACAAATTTATGGTACAACTAAGTTTTTCTTTGTGAATGCTCTAATTTATAAATCTCGTTATTTATTTTTTTCACACGTGATTTCGACAAAATTCATTGTAATTGTATTATTAGGATAAGCATTTTCAATTACTTTCAATGCTTTTTTTAAGTTTGAGAAAAAAATTTGAGCAAAAAATTATATTTGAGGAGAATGTCTTTAATGAGGAAATATATTTTGCCCCTTTTGGGTTGTTTTAGGAAGAAATTCAAAATAAAAATAATAAAACACAAGATATAAAATAACATTTGAGGACTTTATCTATTCTATCAAATTTGGAGATTTATAAAGGACTCTAAACATGGGAAATGGTAAGGGAGGGTTGGATTACGTTTATCAGGATTATTTTAAAAAAATTAAGTTCGGAGAAAAACATAAGGAATAAGTGAAATTGTTCTTACTTAGCTAGACAAAAAAATCATCATTTATAGCCTGGAAAAAATTATATTTCAACTTGATATCGAACCAGTGACAGAGTCATAATTTAAAAGTAAAGGGGGCAAAAAAAAAATTAGGTAGTATATGACTCTCCTTTGATACTTTGTCTTTTCAAGAAAATAACGATTTAATCAATGGTGTCAAAAAATGTTACGAAACGTCAATTTTAAAGTGTTAAAAGATCTAAATATATAAGATCGAAATACATAATATTTGCACTACCCAAGACTATAAAATTTATGATAATTTGCAATAAGGGGGATAAAAAATAATATTTTCCATGAAATAAGCAAGGCAAAACTATATTTTCTTCACTTATTATTTTTTATAATTTTTTATGTTATTAAAAAATATTACTAAAAAAAATGTTTTGGAAACACCTCAGTTATGTCTTTCATTAAATAACCCCTTTAAATATGGTATGGATACAATAGCAAATAGGGTTTACAAAGAAATCCAATATGACTCATAATACATTATTTACACAGTAAATTTCTTAGTACATATTCTATCTAGACAATAGCACACTACGTGTAATTTCCTTTAGCACTCCCATTTGGGCTAAGTCGGATATAAAATGATATATATCTTGTTGTCTCGTTAAAACATTGTCAAGTAACAAAAATTCTGTGAAAAAAAAGAACCTTAATCGAAGGGAAAATAGTACAACATTATGACATTTATGTTAAACTTCCTCCGTTGAGTTTATAGTTCCATTTGATCCTTACTTCGATCAATAACCTTGCCAAGTAACAAAACCCAGTGGGGAAAATAAACCTTGGTTTAAGAAAAATATTATTACGTAACATCATGTGGATGTTAGACTCCCCCTCAAGTATACACCTCTCCCTGATGTTTATATTACTTAAGGAATTTGGAAAGCTTATGCACGTATCGTTGTCTCATTAAAAAACTTACCAAGTAACAAAATTCAATAGAAAAATAAACCTTGATATAAGGAAAATAGTACAATGTAAATGTGAAAATTCCATCATATTTCACACCTTCCCTTGATCATTACTTCGATCATCGAAGTTGGGAAAACCTAAGCACCCCTATGTTTTTCACATGCTTTTTAAATATTACCTTAGGCAAAGATTTGGTAAACAAATCTACCACATTCTCTTTAGATCTTACTCGATTCACTTGAATCACGAGGAGAGCCAGCTGTTGCTGATTATTAAAAAACTTTGGAGATATGTGTTCGTATTATCACTCTTGATATAACCTAACTTCATCTATTTGATGCAAGCTGCATTGCCTTCATAAATGCAAGTATGTTCTTCAGTGGTAGAACTTAAACTACTAATCCCTCGAATATGTGTAATAATAGCCCTAACCATATACAATCACAAACCGCCTCATGTAGAGCGGTGATCTCAAAATGGTTCGAAGAGGTATCCACAAAGGTTTGTTTGGTTGATCTCCAAAATATTGTTGTGTTCCCAATGGTGAATATATAACCATTTTGAGAACAACCTTTATATGGGTCAAAGAGATACCGAACATCAACAAAATCAATCAAGATTTTATTTAACATTTTAATGTAGGGGTGGCCATTTAAACATCACCATTTACTTCAGATGTTTTTGTCGCAATTACTATTTCCTCTTTGTAGGAAAAGAACAGCCCTAAGGTAATAGTTTCTTTTAGGTGTCTAATTATGCTGCATTGGTGTTAAGCTAAATCTAGCTAATAAGTTCAATGAAAATGTTATGTCTAGTCGAGTATACTATGTTAAGTGCAATAATGCGCATATTACATTTAGATATGAAATTTCATCTCCCAACACATTTTCATAATCTTACTTTGTATAAAATGGATATTTTATTTGATTCAAACTTCAACCGACCATGAGAGTACTAGCATAATGCTTTTTGTACATGTTAAATCCTATAATTATCTTTTGAATGTACGCAAACTAGTGGATTAGTACTCCACAAGCTCGATATTCTAGATTAAGGTTTAGACAAAATTCAAGCTTTCCCAAGATTCTTTATCTCAAATAATTTGCGGTTTCTCTTAGTTCATCAAGAATACTTATATGTTTATATCATCGATATATATAACTACAATTGTAAATACATAACTTATTTTATAAATACGGAAAGAAATAACGTATCGTTCTTATATCCCTTCCTAATCAAGCAGTCACTTAGACGGGTATACCACATTCATCCGGATTGTTTTAACTTGTAAAGTGAGCGTTTCAACCTGATTGCAAACGCACTCCGTGTTTTAAAGTCACTTGACTTGAGTAATGTAAGGCCATCGGACACTTTCATATATATATATATATATATATCTGAATCAAGATCTCCATAGAAATATGCATTAATTATATCTATTACCTACATTTTCAGTCATTTAGATATTATAAGGCTAATTAAGTAGCGGAACGTTTATAATGTTTAGTCAATTCCAGAGCGTCCTTGGGAAACCTTGTGCCACAATGTGAGTCTTTTACTTCTAGACTTCTTTTTTCTCATTTACGTTTTATAGCAAATAATTGTTTATATCCTATAGACTTTACACTTGGCGCGGTTAGCACTATCGGACCAAATATCCGTCTCTCATTTTATAAAAAATTAACAGAAGAAATATATTACTTATTTTATAAAAAAGTGTAAAGTTCATTATATCTTTTGGTCTTTTACCCTTTTCGTTCTACTATTTTTTCTCGGTTGCTCTCTCATTTTCAACCATTTATCTTGCTTTTGTTATATTTTCTTTCTTGCAATATAGTTTCTTTTCTTTTTCCAATTGTCTATACTCTATAAATCTCTTTTGTAATTTTGTTATATCGTACGAAATAATATAAAATATTATATAATTAAATTGGGTGAAAAGAATTCTTTAAACTTGATCAAATGATGTAGTGTCTTTCGCTTCTCGGTAAAAATCTTTATGATTAGTAGACAAAAATCAACTAAAAAGTGAGCTATTAAAACATCTAAAATTTCAACACACATATATAGGTTGCATTTCAAATAATGACCTTGATTTAAGGATCTTAATTTAAAGACCTTATTTACAGATCAGGCCATTTGGCATGCGTCCCAATGAATTTTTTTGATGAAATTTGGTGGGGATATTCTTCATCATGTTTAGAACATCTCCACCAAATTTCATAAAAAAATTCAACCGGGAAGTGGGTTAACTACGGGATTGAAAAAATATTGGATTTTATATATTTATTTCTAGACCAATATTCTTCAATCCTGTAGTCAACCTATTTTCCGGTTGAATTTTTTGTTAAAATTTGGTGGAGATGTTCTACACATGATGAAGAACATCCCCACCAATTTTTATTAAAAAATTCTATCGGAAAGCATGCTAAATGGCCAGGTCCGTAAATAAGTTGCTTAAATTAAGGTCTTTACTTAAAAATTTTCCCACACATATATATATATATATAGTCGTAAGATGGTGGATACTTTCCACCATAGGCTATGTGGGTACCTCTCTAAATTTGTATAAGTTCTAAGACATCCGTAGTTCGATTTGCACTTAATTTCTTTGTTTTAGTCTGCTTTCCCTTGATACACTGAACACAGACACCAAAGTCTGAAAAGTCAAGGGATCCTAAAATTCTATCAGACACAAGTCGCTCAACTCTATTTCTAGAGATGTGACCTAGGCGTTTGTGCCATAATGAGCCTGAATTTTCATTATTCAATTTACGCTTAGTACCACGCCATTCAACATTTAAAGTTTCATTATAAGATGAAATTGTTTCAAGCAAATATAGATTATCAAAATTATTAAGAATACCGGTACCAACAACATTTGAATTTAAAGACAAAGTGAAGTTTTTATTTCTGAATGAACAATAAAAACCAAATTTGTCCAATACAGAAATAGAAATCAAATTTCGTCTAAACGACGGTATAACAAAAGTGTCTTTTAGATCCAAATAGAAATCAGTACTCAACAATAATCTAAAATGCCCAATTGCTTCCACCTCCACACACTTTCCATTGCCCATATAGATGTGTCTTTCAACATCAATTGGCTTGCGGGAGTGCAGGCAACCCTGCATAGAAACACATATGTGAGTAGTAGTACCAGAATCTACCCACCAAGTGTTACTTGGTACTGAAGTTAAATTGATCTTGGAACAGACCAAAACTGAATTTGTACCTTTCTTATTCCGCCAAGCGGCATATTTGGTACAATTCGCCTTTTGTGTTCGGGTTTACCATAGAAGAAACAACCGGCCTCGATTTTCTGTTTCTTTTCATCCGGACCCTTAGGAATAGCAACTTCATTTCCCTTATCCTTACGTTTTCCCTTGCCCTTAGAGGTGCTAACATAATGAGCACTTTCAGTCTTTTCTTGCTTTAATCTCTA
This sequence comes from Lonicera japonica, assembly GCA_021464415.1. Lineage (NCBI taxonomy): Eukaryota > Viridiplantae > Streptophyta > Magnoliopsida > Dipsacales > Caprifoliaceae > Lonicera > Lonicera japonica. Next base: position 22,655,060 of record CM038463.1, read on the forward strand.
TTCCTCTTGCACACAAAATGAAATGAGCTCATTAAGAGTCCATTTCTCCTTTTGACAGTTATAAGAAACCTTAAACTGGCTGAATTGTGCAGGGAGAGAAATCAATATTAAATGCACGAGCAAATCATCCGATAAGTCGAGCTTTAATGCCTTAAGTTTTGAAGCTAGATGAGACATCTCCATAATTTACTCCCTGACATTACCCTTGCCTTTATATTTCATTGAAATCAAGTTCGCTAAAAGCGTGCTTGTTTCAGCCTTATCGTTTTTAATAAAACGTTTCTGTATTTCCTCAAGAAATTTATTGGCAAGAGTTTTGTCATCCGAAGTAGCACCTCGAAAAGCTTCTGGAATCCCACGTTTTATGATCATAAGACTCAGCCTATTTGAACAATCCCACTTCTCAAAGTACGCAATTTCCTCGGGAGTACTTTGTTCAGTGAGATCATTCGGTTTTGGCATTCTCAATGCCAAGTCTATGTCCATGCAACCAAGAATAATTAATATATTCTCTTTCCAGTCCTTAAAGTTTGTTCCATTTAAAATTTGAACATTGTTCATATTGGCAGATACAGAAGTAGTAGACATTAAAGCTGAATAGAGAACAAAAGTAAATTAACAATAATGCTCACATCATATAACCAAAAATGTAGTCTTTAAATTGATTAATTTTATCGCAACATCTCAAGATACCTAGCACAACATTAATACCAAGTCTTTGGACAATGATATTAATTGTAAGTGGTACTCTTGTTGTAATGATCAAATATTGACAATAAATTATGTCAAATAACAAATCTATCTTTGGATTGATTTATTATTCACATTAGGTTACCTTTATAATTGTCACATATTTACCATCACAAGTGTGTATGAAATTCGGCCAAATACAAACCCCTCTTTGGATTGGTTAATATTCGCATGAATTAAAACAAACACAAATATCTAATCATTCTTTATCTACAAAAGATAGGTCACTTTGGTAACATCTTGTGTAAATATTCCTTAATAGAATGTTTAGACAGGCAATATAAATAATAGATGTCACATGTAATTAATCGAATTTATTATAACCCCAAAAAATTGTGTTGTCACTGCTGAAAACAGTGACAACCTGAAGTTCGTCACTGTCAAAAACAGTGACAATTATGGATAAACTGGTCACTGTTATAAACGGTGACAATTCTGGCGAAAAATAAATAAATAAATAAATATTTTCATTTTCACTGATGTTTCTAAAATTTCTCTATATATATTTATTTACCATAAAACTATTACCATCATGTAATAAATGAAACCAACATATATATAAGCCATTCTTCATTTAATAATATATATATATATATATCATGTTGGCACAAACTTTATATATATATATATAATATATATTACTTTTACTTAAATTAATATATACATAAATAATATAAAAGAAAGAAAACATCATGATGATAGCATATTCTTCTTACTTTTACTTAAATTAACATTTACATATATAAAAAGAAAACATCATGGAGGCATATTCTTTATATATATATAGATCTTACTTTTTCTTTAAATTAATATATACATTTAAAGAAAAAATATTATGACATATTCTTTTTATATATATATAGATCTCACCTAATCCCATTATGAATGAAAACACAATCACACACCCGTAGACATATATATATACATAATATTCCAAGAGTTGTCATAATCCAAAAAAAAAAATTAATTACTTAAGGGTGATACCAATTGCCATAAATTCAATCGGCCATGTATGCGGGATTCCTTATTTATGCATATAATTGTAAACATATCCGAAATTATATATACACACACACATACATATATATATATATATATCCATAAAGACGAAGACAATACCACCAAATTAAAATTCTTTGAATTTTATCGTGTTCTCCAATTCATGAAAAATATTATTTTCAACAATTTATAGAAAATTATAATCATGAATTATGTACATATAAAATCTCTAACAATAGATACGACACTAAAATCGCCTCTGATACCACTTGTTAGTAATAATTGAGTGTCCTAGACAACATCAATTCTAGGATCGTGCATCATATCTAGTGCCAAGATATTACAAAAGAGAAGTGTGTGTACCTGTCTCCATTGAAATTGATTGATCGATGCAGCAGACTTTAGCGTCAATTTCCGTATGGCAATTGATCTTCCAACCCTTTCCCCTTCTATATCCCTTAGTATTCTCCTTAAGAGGATGTAGAGAATAAATGGCTCTGTTGTGTGTCTCCATTGATAGAAGACAACTTATATAAAGATGGATGGGTTGGGGACCAATGCCGTAATTACATAAGTTCACCCTGAACTTTCTGATAATTCTATTTCCGCCCCTCATAGAAATGGAATCCACATAATGGCATCTACACATTAGTTCCATGACAAATAACCTCAAGCCTGCTTAAAACTTTAAATTAGATCACTTAATTTTAGGCTTGTAAATGATGACACACATTAATAATATACATGTGTGGACCAAAGTTAGACTAATATAAAAATTAATCCAACATATATTACTTAAAAAATCAAAATAAATAGTTTTCTTTAAAAAAATTCTTAAATTGAACAGTTGGTATTTTTTACATCATGTAAACATAATTAAAATGTTAAATCACCAACTCGAAGCTTATAGATGTGTTAATTTAGAGAAATACCCACCATATCCTATTGTGAAAAGTAATTACCATCCCACCATTCACATATATATATATACATATACGAGTGAAGATAATCTTCATCCGCGAAGTAAGCCAAAAGGGTTGGTCCATAATATTGCACCTTAAACTTGGTATATATGAGAAATCTCTATATATAAATTGTTTTCGCGAAGTGTCCTCACATTATATTAAATATGTAATTAATTTTCACTCATAAATTTGAACCTCCCATTGATCACAATAATATTTTATCTGACGAGATTCAAACACACTCAAAATGCACCCCGAACCATTAGTCTAATAAATAATTGATGGTGGACAAGGTAATAGATCGGTTCTCGTGAGTTATATATGAATATATAACCATCAGACTTGGACCAGCGGTTACCGCCCTGGGTTCAGCTCTGGGATCGACTGGGAGCTCCCCAGGTCAAAGCCCGGCGGCTATAAAAACATTCTGTGGCCAGCAGTGAGGATGGTCTAAGTTGCGAAGGAGGATTAGTCGAGGTGCGCGAAAGCTGATCCGGACACCTCCTGGTTTAAACCAAAAAGAAAATGAATATATATGACACAGTTGAAGGGACATGTAACTAATGAAGTAGGCCATGTATTCTTAATTATATTAATGAATATACGGTTCCCAACTGTTGGGTAAAAGAGGGCTTTGCCATATTCCTTATTTAGCTTACACCCGGTACCTAGGTTTAGCTTCTTCCTAGTTTTTCCATATATATATATTCATTCTCCTTTCATTCTCAGATTTAAGTAGTGTTTAGTAAAAAAACTGAAAACTGAAAATTGAAAAAGTTGTTTATTTAATTCTAAAAATTGTTTCTGAAAAAATATTTTTGTTTGAATATAACACATCTGAAAACTGATTTTTTTTAGTATGATAATTTTTCCATTTATTTTGATCTCTCATCTCCCGTAGTGTCACAGCCCAACCTGCCACCCACTCCCCGTCCATTTTGCCCAGCCCCCCTTCTATCCCTCAATTTCACCTCTCTCCCCCATGAAATTCCCCTTTGTATGTTACACATTTGTGTGTATATATATTTATTTTAGATTTAAATAAGGAAGATGACATATATATTGTGTGTGTATATAAATATATGTATTATGGGATTTTGCTAGATGAGGGGTTAGGGATGGAAGAGCAGGGGTGAGGAGTTGGGTGGAGCTAGAGTTGGTGGATGAGGGTTGGGAAGGGGCAAGGTAATGGTGGTTGTGGTTGTGGTTATTAAAGAGAGAGTGTATATATAATTTTGTTAAAAGAAAGAGAGTAAAATGGACATTTTACACCATTTAAAATTAAGTTTCAGATTTAAGTGACAAAATTGCCACTTAAAATTTTGGATGAAAATTTTAAGCTTTAAGCGGTAAAAATTAAGTGGCCACTTAATTTTTTAGGTTATTGAACAATTTTTCATACCACTTAAATGTAAAAATTTTAAGTTTTCAGATTTAAGTGATAAATTAAGTGACAAGTGAATAGCACCTTATAGAATATGTTTCACCCCGTGGATATTGCTTGTATCAGCAAACCACTCTAATCCTTAATACTATTTTTACTTTCACTAACTTTTGTATTTTGTAAAAGAAACCAATTTTAATTAACTAATTTTTATATATTTTGAAATTAAGTATATTAATGGGAAGGACTCAAGTGGCAACAGCCAATGAAGCCATGCTGCATGGAAATAGCGGTTGCCAACTTGAAGCTCTCGTTGGCACCAACTTAGTCTAGTTGACAAATGTGACACCTTGCACAGAATTTGAATTGCACTTAAATAGGAAGACTTATGGATCAAGACAGGGATATTCGGATATATGACAACAAAAAGGAGATAGATACATAAAATTTTATTTACATTACAATTACTTTGTACAATTCGATATAATCACAATTGTAACATGATATTCATAAAAAATGTCTGATAAACTAAAATGCCTAAAAAATAAGAAAAGAAGAGATAAAATAGGATAGACTAAAGTGGACGCATTTCCTCTTTAAATTCGTTCATTGCAAATCCATAAAATATCCTGCAAAAAATTAACCACTTGCATTGTTGTTAAGTTAAATATTAATTTGAGATATTCTGAAAAAATAAACTTATAATTTGAGGGCTCGTTTGGTTCGAGTTTTGGGAATGAAATGTGCATGGAATGGGAATACTTGATTCCTGAAAAGTTATTTTCCTGGCATTAAGGATGCCATGCTGATGTTTGGTTCAACCGGGAATAGGAGTGGAATAAAGTATCAATTACAAAAATACCATTCTTTTTAAAAGATGAGAAAACTTCACCTACTAATTTTTCAAAAGAGACAATTACTATAATGAATTACAAAAATTACACATGCCTAGCTAATAACTATCCTACAAAAATTACAATTATTTTTAACTAAAAAAAAATTACAACAAGAAAAAAGAAAAGAAAAAAGTTTCAAATAAATTTTTTTTTCATTTTTGTGTAGCAGCGTAATTAAAAAAAAGGTTCCAAACAATATTTTCATACACTGATGGAAAAAGAATTATTTATTCATAAGGAAGAGTGTTATTTTAATCCTAACATGAAAAAATTAAAAAAGATGCTCATTGGTAATGGTATATTCCTTATGATTTAAATGGGAGAACTTTGGGGGAAATGTTTGTTCCTGGAATCATTTATTCCGGATTTAAAACTTGAACCAAACGCGAAAATTATTTCGGAATGAAATGTAGCATTCTTGGAATGGTTTAAATCTTGAACCAAACGAACCATGAAAGAGAGAGATTGTTGAAGAAGAAACTGAAAGAAAAGAACCTACGTGTTCAGGCTCAAGTTAGAAGCTTTAGTCGGCCCAGCCGGAATGGCATTAGCTCGTAGCCCAATAGACTAAGCCCCGAGAGGAGTCTCTTAGATTTGCTTTTATTTTTTTCAATTACTTGATTTGATGCGACTTGCTCAATATGCTTTTATTTTCTTTTAAAATAAATTTGATTAAGCTTGAAATGCAAACCATAGCTAAATAAGACCACGTTTTTCTGTCCAACAGTTACAAATTAAGGGATTTTATTACAATGTTTGTTCTAAAAAATGTACAAATAGAAAATTTTATAATAATACTCAAATACTTCTTGAGTCAGAAATGCTGCACGGGTTTATACTAAAATGAAAAGTTTTACAATAAACTAATTTATAACTTATTAAGTTATATTTGTCAAAAGGGAAAAAAATTAGTAGCAACCTAAGTGCCCTTTCTAGTTGTTAAATTATGGTTAAATTAGGAACTATGCATTGAAAGAGATCGAGCAATAGACATAGTTAATATATAATTTGTCAAAACGATAAAAGAGATAAAATCCGAGATAAAGTTATAAGTTACAATCAATACAATGCATGTGTGAATATATATATATACACATATATATACGCGGCATAAAAAAAATACTACCATACCAATAACGTATGGATGGAAATTAGAGTAACTCAATATGCTATTGGCGGAAAAAGAAGAGAAGGGCTGGCATGAATGAGAAGAGAGTGTCAAATTAGCCAAGGTGACTGCCTGGAACCAAATAATATATATATAAATTTTGAAATATTGTAAAGATATTTTTAGTGACGAAAAATACTGACCGATGCGCAATAGAAATTTTCTATATATATAAATTTGAGTGGAACAGGCAAGTCATCCTTGGCTACCAAACAATACTCTAATCTTCATGTAAGACCTCTCTTCTTCTCAATATATATATTAATGCTAAAAAAGAGTGGGATGCTAATACTTGTTAACAATATGCATCTATTTATAGGTACATAAAGTGGGAGAGATTCTATCCTATTTATGGTAATCCCTATTCAATTTTCTCGATCTGCACGTGCTGCATCCCCATAAATAATATTGGAATATATTCTCATTGCTTAATAATGTAGGGAGTCTATGTGGTTGCCCCTTGTCCAAACAACTCACCAAATAAAGAATGTCAACTACGAGGAAAAATGTTATTTAAAGGCATCAACTAATTATTGTGGGTTTAGCTATATTTCTGTTGGCATATCTATATCTGTATTTGTGTATAGTGGTGAAAACAGGATTTTAATTCAATAAGAGTTTAATTAGTCCCAACTATTTTTTTTTAATTGAAAGGAGTAATGACACTAAAAAATATTTATATTAAACTTCTATTATATCAAAAAATGTACACCATAAACACAAGTTATAAAAATCTTTTTTCTTTGGCTTCATATCTTGAAAATATTAAAAAATATCTTTATTTTCATGCATTTTCCCTAGAATATTTGGGAGATTTTCGTTGTTAATTTGTAGTTTGAAGAAAGAGATTTTTCCTCGACTTTTCTTTTATTTAGTTGAAAATAAGTAGGTTGAGAAAAGATAAGATATTTTGAGAATATAATATAGGTCTATTTATTCTTTTACTCTAAAAATAAATAACTATTCAATTGATCAATTGATAGAATCTTATACAAAACTTCAAGGGATTGGCCTAACAGTAAGGGCAAGGCTAGGATGTGTGGTGAAGCTCACGTCTCACGCTCGATTCTCCGCAGGTATAATCCTTAAAGTCAGCCCTAAATAAATATCAACCCTAGCGAAATCTTGTTATCTTTACTTACTTGCAAAGTTGGCAAAATTTTTTTTGGATAAAATGTTATTTGAGGGGCAAAATTCATCTATAAATATTGTAAAAAAGTTATGAGCTAGGGTGAATGAGCCAGAACATGGATGCTCAAAACTATGATTCATAATTTCTTTTGTTTATTATTGGAAAGGAAAATATGACATTAAGGGCTTGTTTGGTTCGAGTTTTAAATCATTCTCGGAATGCTACATTCCATTCCAGAAGAATTCCAATGTTTGGTTCGAGTTTTAAGCTAGGAATACATCATTCCAGGTATGGAGTATCCCTTCAAAGTTCTCCCTCTTAAATGGATGGAAATAAAGGATTCTCCTGGGTATTCTCTACTAAATTTTCTCCTAAGATTTTCTTTTAAGATCAAAATATCATTTTTACTTACCAAGATAACAACCTTTTTTTTTCATTTATATTCTCTTTAAAAGAAAAAAAATGTTTTTAAACTTTTAGTTTTATTATTATTCTTATTATTATTTATTATTATTAAATACATATGACGACTTTTCATAATTTTTAACAATAAAAACTCAAGTTTTACCTTTGTAAAATACTAAAATTGTTAGGACTTATCTTTTAATTTTATAAAATAAATAGCATTTTGTTAGTTCATGCATATTTCATTCATATTCTCGTTTGATCCAAATATAGAAATGCAATTTCACGTTTCGGGAAAGAAGAATTCTTGTTTGAACCAAACATTGGCAAGACATCATAGATGCCAGGAAAAAAACCTTTCCAGAAATGTAGAATGTCCATTTCATTTTCAAAACTCGAACCAAACGAGCCCTAAGATGTAAGGGATATAATTGTCAAGTTTGGTATATACATATAAATTTATAATAAATGTGATTTGAACAAGTAATTTATGCATATTACTTTACTAATTTACGAATTATGACGTTCTGTTTTGCAGAGATTAATATTGACCGGATATAATCTTCTATATGGACATTGGCCATTCAAATCTTAGCCACATACATTTCCAAAAAGAAAAAGTGTTCGGGAATAATTAGGTCAAATCAATAGTCTCACATTAAAGGATATAGATGTTAAACACCATATTAATGAAATGGATGAATCCACTTATTAGTAATACGTTATGTCGAAAAAAACTAGTTGCTGCTAACCTTCAATTAGGATTTTGAGATGCAAGTGATATAAAAATTGGCGCAATTAAAATTATTTAAAACAAAAAATACCAACAATTGCATAACACATAAAATTCTCACCTAGACATTTTACTTCTAATTTTATAGTTTTTGAAAAATTATATCTTCTCTAATTTTGCTCTATGCACTCTCTCTTGTTTTGTGTTGTTCAGTGTGTTGATATGCTCTTTCTCCACCCGTATATGTACGCTAGCATGGTCATTTAAGAATAGAAAACCAAAGTGGCAGACCATCACAAATCACAAGGTGGGGAATAAAGAAAAAAAAAGCCACTAAATTTTTTTTTTCGCAAACTTTTTTTTGGTTGCTTTGGGACCACATTCATCAAGTATAATGAAATATCAACAAATACAAAAAATATCCAACAAATAATCTATCAGATATCTATCTATTACTTACTATATAGTAATATGAAAGAAGTGGAAGTCATTAATACAAGTCATAATATCTATTAAAAATGCTACCCTCTTTAATTTTTTCTCTTATATTAGTGGAAGTCATTAATACAAGTCATAATATCTATTAAAAAGGTAGCAACTATTTACACACCATCAATTACTTAGTTTTACTCTATATTCCATTCGCTCAATAATAAGTGAATAAGTGTATGTTACTGACTCAATGAAAAGCGAATAAATGCATGTTATTCGCTCAATGACAAGCGAGTAAGGCATTGAATTAAGTTTTTACTCGCTTGTCATCAAGTGAGTAAGATGCACTTACTCGCTTGTCATTGAGCGATGAACATGTACTTATTCACTTGGTATCGGGCAAATGAAAAGTGGGCAAATAAAAAGTGGAGTGTTACCAAATATTTTTTGGTGTGTAAATAGCGATTGCCATTAAAAATGCTACCCCTTTAATTTTCTCTCTTATCTTAGAATATCTCCAACCGTCTTGTATAATTTTGGTTTGTATAAAATTTATATATTTGTTAAAAATAAAGTCTCCAACAATCACTAAGGATTTGTGCAAAAGAATTGTGTAAAATACAAATCCAATTTACACATCTACATCATTTTTCTCTCATTAATTTTTTACAAATACTTTAAAAGGATATAACTAAAATCTAAAAATTAGTTTTTAATCTAATTTATATATATTTGAAATCTAGTCATCAAGAGTTATAAAATAAGATCCATTGTGACTACGAAATTATGTATAAAAAATTCCATACAAAATTATTGAACATTACATATAACGATACATTCTATTTGTGTTATTTTCATTCTTCCATTTAAATTTTGCACATGAGTACCATTGAAGCACAAAATAGATATGTGTATAATTTATGTTTAAGACTCCCTTACACATAGGATATGATTTTACACAAATATATACAATTATTAAAGATGCTCTTACAACTTTTAGCTTTCCTTCAATTTAAAAATTGTAATTTATTTATCTTTAATTATCCATTTATTTTAGCTTCATTTTAAAGTCTATCTCTTTGAATCCCGGTGAGCTCTCCCATTTAAAGCTCACCATTCATCTACCCCTCTCCCAAACTATATTGAGAAGAAATCTTTCTCTCATCTCCAAAGTTATCAAATACAAAAAAAAACAAAACAAAACAAAACAGCATCATAATATTGTAATATATGTTTGACCAAAAATGCTCTCAATATATTTTCGTTGCCCCAGTCTTCAACAAAAGAAAATTAGGATGCATTTCATATGGTAGTATGTCCAATCTTCTTCGTTTTGTTTTTACATTTTGGTATGGTTCACTATTTGTTATTTGATTGAATTTTGCCCATCTTTTTTGTTTTGTTAAATAACAAATGCATTTGATTGGTTGCACATTCGAGTGCTTCAATAGTGCACTTTAACTGTAGGAGGATATAAAAGAAAAAGTTGTAAACCCACCTCATAAGTTTTTATTCCCATCCTTTTATCCTACTATACATGATGTTTTATGACAATTAATGTGATTCTAAAATTGAGCCATTTCCTATTTGGGCAACTAATTTCATGTGCAGAGAATTTTGTGGAGAATTATTGCAAGTACAAACCCATTGATATTTCTTTATATTTAAAATTGGCATAAGCCAAAATAATTTATATTACCTTGAAGCTTTTGTATGATAATTCTATATATTAATGTCTGATTGCATTCAATATATTTGTCTCAATACTTTATCACTACACTTTTAAAACACGAGATGTAATTTGATTTATTTATTTATTTATTCCATGCCTCTATATGTATACTCATCACGGCTCAATTTTTTTTTCTTACAAACTTTTATGGCCTTAATACCAACTAAGTATATATAATAATATTTTAAAAGCAATGTTATATATGGTACTACATATATTATTAAAACGCGCGCCCGCGAATTAGGTGAATAATAATTTAATAGAATATGATTCATATATCTCCTCTTCACATAAATACGCTATTAATCCCCGTACTATCACAAAGTTTTAGATTTCTCGCAAAATATATTCTTAGTTAAAATAACACAATTAATTAGCTTTATAGTTTACAATTTTAATTTATTTATCTTACCCCTTGAGTGTGCTGAAATAATGAGATTGTTTTGACCAACTTTAAGATGAAAAGGCACAAAATCTAATAAAGATCAAGTTGTTTATATGTTTGAGAATTTTGACTAATTAAAGTTGGGGTTACCTCTAGAATCCTCATTCCAATTCCTTTTTATGCTTCATATTTCCGTGGTCCATGGTTTTAGTGGCAGCATATATGAAACCAGTTGGACTCTACACTCAAGTCAATGTTTAATCAAGCAAATATTAGTTGTAATCCGTGTTAAATATATTTTATAATTTTAGAAAATATTTTAAAATTTTAATAATATAATTTTTTTTATCTATTAATCCATTTTTAGGATTAAAAAATGTTACCCCATAGGCCCTTATCATATGTATAAATTAAAATTAAATGTTAAAAACTTGTACTAAAAATATAAGAAACTTTTATTATTTTCGATTTATGAATTCTTAATATATTAATACAATTTGATTCTTATAAATTTCCTTGTGTTTCAAATTGTGGATCTCATTTTAACTTTGTGCTTGTAAGAAAAATACTAAATTTAACTTAGTTTATGTTAATATTGTAACTCATTTTCTAAAAAATAAATAAATAATAGAATCCGATTCCTGAATTGGCCCTTTTTAATTTAGATGCGCCAAATAACTTATGTTTTTACTTTTTACATTTTGGGGTCCTTGGCGTTATAGGTGCTGCCGGATATACTTGACTTTGGTACATTGAATTAGCCATTAGTATTATAGCTTGTAGACTGTTAGAGCATCTCCCATCGTCTTGGATAAATTTTGTGTAAATCCTACGTGTCAAAGTGGGATTTATACAAAAATAATAAATAATTCGTTTTGTACTCCAAAAGTTTGTTTTAGAATTTTGTATAAATATTAAACTACCAATTAGATACGCACAAGTGGAACTTATCCTATATTTATTCCCTTTCTTTTCAAATTCATTTATTTCTAGAAACGGGATGAGGAAAAATAGACGCGAGATTATCTGACATGGTTGTGTAAATTGGGTTTGTATTTTACACAAATCCTAGGTAAATTGGGTTTGTATTTTACGCGAGATTAGTGCAAATCTTATTATTCGTATATACTGTTACTTTAGAAATTAAATACTGGTAATTTATACATGAATTATATATTGTTAGTATTTTACTTTAATTCGTAGATATTGTTATTTATAGTTAAGTTTGATTAAATAAAGTGTAACTCGTTGATAGTATATTTTAGATACTGTTGTATGTCGCTAACTAGATATTAAGAATTTTTGTTGAATTTGAAAAGAGTATAATATATGTTTCAAAATTGATTTTGCACATGAGCTAAGTGCACTCTTCTCGTAATTGAAAAGTTGCAAGTGCGTGTACAAATTGTACTCGATCATTTTTGCATCTTTTTGTAGAATTTAAAATCTGATTAGATATGTTAGAATCATACATTAAACGATAATACAATATAAATTGACATGAAATTATAAGTTAATAAATAGACCTTTATCGAAAGGTGCTAGTAAAAGCACCATTGGAAATTAATTTAAACACCCATTTGTTAGGCACCCATATTTAAATTTTATTTTTACAAGAGCATCATATTAGAATCATGCACTTATTTAACAAATCGACTTATTTACAATCAATTTCACAGTTGTTGAAGATGAACTTTGTTGTAAAATTTTCTTACATCAAATGTAGAATCTACAATATATATATATACATACAATTTTATGTTAGATTAATTCAAGTTAATGAAGAATGTTATTGTTGTAACAAAGAAACTATAGCTCGCTAAAATTGATTTAGTTTTACATCCTTATGTTCACTAACTAATTCAATGAACTAAAATTAATCTTTTTCTACTTTTGTTTTTGTTATATATATAAGAATTCAAAATCTCACCAATTAAGAGTGATAAAATAAAATTTCGTATATAGAATGTTTGCAATTAAAGACGTATTTGTCTATAAAATTATAAATTCTCCTTTTGAAAATCTAATATGGTCATATACTTAACTCTAACACCGTAAACCATAATCAATTACATATAAAAAATTGAAATCAAATTCTAACTAAACACAACAATAATATAACACAAATATACGATAAAGATTTTACAAATATACAACAACATACTTATATGTATATAAATAGATAGAGAATAATGTTTATATATATATACATGGTAATACATATATGCACATATATACATGCTGATACATGTATGCAGATATATATATATATACGTATACCGGTGCCTTTCTCATACGGACAGGAACTTACGGATTGCATATGTTTCAACGGTCAAAGTGAAAAAGGCACAGCTGCTATGCTTGTTACCAAACAGGAAACAAGCTTTCTAAAAAAAACACTTAGACAAATTTTTCCTCTCCTCAAAGACAAAAGCAGCTCTCAGTTCCTCCCACTCCCCTGCGCCTATAGCTTCCTTCTCTCCTCCATTGCCGCTGCATCTCCTTCTCTCTCGTCGAATGCGCTGCAACTTTCTTTCTCTCTCGCCTTGATATTCTTGTTTCAAGTAAGTGTTTTTCTTCTCTACCTAAGTTCCGCACTCCATTTTTATATCTAGGGTTTTAGGTTGTTTGATTGAAGGGCTTTGAATATGTTTGTTTCTCGAATGAGAATGCTTTGAAGAGCTCGAAATTGTTTAACCCACTAAGAATCTTGAGTTTTATTGAACTCGATTAGAGCTGGAAATTCTTAAACCCAAACCCATTCACAATTTCTAGCTCCATTGGACATCGTTAGAATTTCAAAATTATTAAACCCATTAAGAATTTCCAGCTCTATTAAACATATGAAACCCAATTAGAATTTTGAAATTCTTAAACAATTTCGAGCTCCTCAAAGCATTCGCATTCGAGAAACAAACATATTTAAAGCCCTTCAATCAAATAACTTAAAGCCCTAGATATGAAAATGGAGTGCGGAACTTAGGTAGTGAAGAAAAACACTTACTTGAAACAAGAATATCAAGGCAAGAGAGAGAGAGAGAAAGTTGCAGCGCATTCGATGAGAGAGAGGGAGATGCAGCGGCAATGGAGGAGAGAAGGAAGCTATAGGCGCAGGGGAGTGGGAGGAACTGAGAGCTGCTTTTGTCTTTGAGGAGAGGAAAATTTTGTCTAAGTGTTTTTTTTATTTTATTTTTAGAAAGCTTGTTTCCTGTTTGGTAACAAGCGTAGCAGCTGTGCCTTTTTCACTTTGACCGTTGAAACATATGCAATCCGTAAGTTCCTATCCGTATGAGAAAGGCACTGTATACATAGATACATAAAAGAATGTATGAAAGTAATATAAGTGATGATGTGTTATCCAAAGAATTATGAGAAATAAATGTAGTAGGCAATAAATAGAAGGGTGAGAAGAAAACCTTTCAAAATATTAGCTTTGACATATGAGGGTGTCTTTAAAGTACACCTTTTACTTAAATGGTTTCTTTTTAATTATTGGGTTCACCGTTTAATACGAAATGGCAATGAATTAATTACGGATTTACCTTAATAAATTCGAGTTACCTTTTAAACCCGCTATTTTTTAAAGGTTTTTAATAAAGCTAATGCTTAACTATTAAATCAAGAAAATATTCTATTTTAGGATTTAAAGATGTTTATCCTTGCTTTATTAGTAATTTTAGGGGGGGGGTGTATTGGATTTAGAATTTATAGGATTTTTATGCACTTTTAAAATTCATGGGTATTCAATTAAGATTTTAAAAAGTCTTTTAAAATCTTGATGTATTCAATTAAGACTTTAAAAAATTCATGTAAATCTTATGGTATTCAAAAGTCTAATGACTTAGTAGGATTTTAATTACTGGTAGATTTTGGTGGATTGTAAAACCTTTTTTTATACATAAAAATTCATCTTAAAATCTTCTCACTTACCCAGAGATTTCAGATGGATTTCTAATTTATTTAATAACTTTACTCAACATTCTCTCTCTCCCCCCTTCCCCCTCTATCAAAATTCAAATTTCTTATTATGTGATGAACACATTATACTTTTTTCTTCATCCCTATAAAATCTTTATTCTCTCTTTTACTAATGTGGTTATCACGCATTAACATAATTTCAAATGGTTAGACTGCTAATTATCGTTCAAATTTTTAAAAACAATTCATGTCAATTTCATTAAAAAATACTAGTGGGGTGAAAAGTCTAATTTTGTGGGTGCAATATAATTTTTTATAATTTATTTCGTTATTTGTCTTTACATTTTTGATAATGTTACTTTAAACTCGCAATTAATTTATTTTATTATTTGTCTTTTGTCTTTTGATTTTTTATTTTTTTTGATGAACTTATTAAAATCTGCAGAAATTCACGGACTTATTAAAATCTATAGAAATCCATGAACTTATTAAAATCTGTAGAAATCCATGCATTAAAATCTGTCAGATTCTATAAGGGTGCATTTACCGCGTTGGATAAGAATGTATGATAGGATATGATAAAGGCCGGATAGGATAAAAGTCGGAATTAGTTGGATATGAATTATGTGGGATAGGATAGCAAATGAATTAGTCAGATAAGGATTAAGTGGGATCGAACATGATAAGGATTAGTCGGATAAAGATTTAATAAACTTTGCATTTGATGGAGTTCCAGATTACAAGTTCAAATATTATATAATACACCTTGTTTTTATTTTAAAAATATATGCAATTTTAATTGTTGTGCACAATTTTTTTAACTAATACGATTCTTCTATTTATAAATAAGTTTCGTAAAAAACTTTTTCGGGAGAAAAGTTCTATATCATGTACAATATTTACGAACTAAGCATTAAGTACAATTTTAAATTCTAATGTTACCATTTTTTCTAAAATTAAAGTTTCTTATAAATATCTTCATTTAATAAATAAATAAATATGCCATATTATAAAAGAAATGAATTTTATTAGTTGAGTTATTGTGATTTTGGGTGGTTGAAAATTTTTATTAATAAATTTGATTATCTAGAAGGAGTAAAGAAAAAGATTAAAAAGGTTAATTAAAAATTAATTTTTATATTCATTTTTGTTATCCGGCAATTATGGTGTAGGTCGAAAAATACCCTAGAGGGGGGGGGGGGTGAATAGGGTTTTTAAAACTTAATCGTATTTTTAAAAATGATTTAAAAATATTTGATGTCTATATTTATCAAGCAATCAAGAACAAAGTTAATTTCAAACACAATGAATAAATAGCACAATATAATAGATGAAGAGATAGAAAGATTGAACCGATCGAAGTCGAAGATTTTTTGTCCACACGGTTCGGCTTGTTCCCCTACTCCGCGCTTGGTTAGTTCCCCGAGAATTTCCACTATAACCGATCTCCTTCCGGGTGAAGATCAAACCTCTACAAGTGTATTCTTCTCACACACTCTTACAAGTATTGAAACACCTTCAATACTTTCACAATAAATCCCTCTTGCTAATTTATGAGATACACCTCTCACAATTATGATTCAAATGAGTTTTGGTGACAAACACCAATGTACAATATCTCTCTTGTATATGATAAAATACAAATGAAGCTCACACTAAGAGATATCAAAATTGATCAAAGTATATAGCTAAAAAATGAAAGAATGATCAATGAAATGAATTGAATACTTGAATAACTTTGTATATATGTAAAATGAGTTTGTAGAATGATTCAAGTGTGTTAAAATATATCTAGGACCTCATATTTATAACTTGCAAAACCATATGGCCGTTGGGGATGATTAAGAGAGGTTTTGGCACCAAGGTATACATTTTCAAATATTCCAACAGCTAGTTTTGACAAAAAAATTCAACTTTGTTTTGTTAATTTCTCCCAATTTGACCGTTGGATCATGCTCAAATTTTAGTCAAAATTGCCAAGAGATGTTTTCTAACTACTGTAAAAATTTCAAAATGATCGGAGTTCGGGAAGGTCTCCATCTTATCGTTAGATCAAAACTGGGCAAAAATTGAGCGAATTTTAAATGAAAAAAAATATTTTTGCAATTTAACAATTTAGTTCCAAATAAAATTCTAATGATTTTTGAACCTCAAGGATATGTTTCTAAGATACCGATTTTTATTATAGCTTAAAATATGATTATTTAAAATTAATATGAATTTATTTTGAAATCGTTTTTTGTAAAATGATATTTTTCAAATAAATTCAATTTCAAGTTAGTTTGAATCAATATTTAAAAGATGCATGAATATGTTTGAGCTATAGGGATTTGATTAATAAAGTATCTTTACATAAAATCTAAGCACTTACTTAATTTAATGATAATTCGAGTCTTCGTGATGCTTGATTTTCTTGTGCGTATCTTTACTTGTTTGATGTTTTTGATCCTTTCTTGGTTTTGATAACTTGTAGAACATGTGGAGATCATTCTTGTGCATATCTTCACTTGCTTGATGATCTAGATCTTTTCTTGGCTTTGTATAGCACATGTATATCACCTAAGTTCATTTCTTGTGAGTTGAGGCGTTTGTAAAACTTGTGTGAGATTTGCTTCGGTTTGAAGTTACACTTGGTCGGAAGATATATCGGTTAAAATGGCTATCATCATTGGAACAACCGAGTTAAATAACACTTTATTAACTTATTGTAATTATCAAAATAAGATTAATTGACTTTAAGGTCAACATATGGGATAAAATAATACCACCTATAAGGGTGGTATATATTTATCTGGTTCTAAATGAATAAAATGATAATTAATTCCGAATGCAATCCAGTCCCGTATTGCCCAAACGTGGGATATGATTAAAATATCATATCCACTATTGTGCCAAACATATGACATGATTTATTCAGCCTATCCTTTCTGACAACAAATACCGAATAATTCTTTTAATCCCGCGCGACAAACACACTTAAGGATTTAAAACAATCTATAGACTTAATATAATACACAAATTTTAAAAAGTCTGTTAGAATATTTTAAAATCTGAATTAAATATGCCTCTTAGTTTTTTACTCATCTTATTCCACTAAATAAATATTAGAGATTTATTTTTAAAATAATATCTTTAATTATAACTATCGAGCTCGTGTCGTGTCACCTAATAACAAATCACAATAACAAATCGTGTGTTATACAAATTCACAAAACATCACTGATACTTTATCAAGTCCTTAATTAAATAAAAATAAAAATTAACCACATTCGTAAAAATTTAACATAAAACCAACCCGTTGATAAATCTTATGTTTAAAATATTAGTTAGTTTAGTCAGCCAAATTGACCACAATAGCTCTTAACTAATGAGAAATCACACATATTGTTTTCACCAAATGAAAGTTGAAATTAATTTTTATTGTAATAAGTATACAGAATAATCATGAAGAGTTGTGATATAACCATTACCGATTCTTTTTCTCGTTGATGAGTTAGAATCATAGAAGCAACGGTAACCATACAAAAAAGATCTTCACTC
This sequence comes from Lonicera japonica, assembly GCA_021464415.1. Taxonomy (NCBI): domain Eukaryota; kingdom Viridiplantae; phylum Streptophyta; class Magnoliopsida; order Dipsacales; family Caprifoliaceae; genus Lonicera; species Lonicera japonica. The sequence continues at coordinate 22,673,499 of CM038463.1, forward strand.
TTTTTACCGCCAAATCAAAACAAAGCCAAATCTCCACACATTCTCCTTCCCCCAAAAAAGAAACATGTATACACTAAAATCACCTCCAATCACCCTCCACAATCTCTTCCTCCTCCACAACAACCCTAAATTCCTCCCCAAATCCATCACTATCAAGCCAAACCCTAACTATTCTTTCACCGTTAAATCCTCTTCAACTGTACAGGAACTCAGAAAACCTGAGGAGAGAGAGGTGAGTTCGAAGGTGAAGGATTCGGATCCGTTTCCTCCGATTGGGGCTGCGAAGAGAGTGGTGCTGGTGAGGCACGGCCAGAGCACGTGGAATGAGGAAGGGAGGATACAAGGGAGCTCCGATTTCTCCAGGCTTACTCAGAAAGGGGAATCGCAGGCCGAGACTTCGAGACAAATGCTTATTGATGATGCTTTCGATGTTTGCTTCTCGAGGTTCGGATTTTGAACCTCTGTGTTTGAATTCATTATAAGTTGTCAATGTTTGTTCCGAAAGTAGTTTTTGTTACGGTGAATTGCGGTAATTCCCTTGAAGTGCATGCCATTTTTATTGAGTAATGCTAGACAGTACACAAAAATGTAGTAGACAAAATGTATTCACGTGGTCAAGAACGGGAGCTTACTAGACTGCAATTGAAAGAGTGAAAAATGCTAGATGCATGTAGTATACAAAATACATTTGATTGGACAAGAACCGGGGATTATTGGAGGAAATTATTTAATTGTTGACCAATCCAATAACTGATACATTATTTTGTGTCCTCTTTGTATAAATAGCATTGTTGTAGTTAAAATAATTTAATTGTTCTCAATCAAGCAACTGACATCATTTTGTGTACTTTTTGTGTGCATATATCATTATGTTTTTCTTTTCATCATAAGTTGTTTATAGTTCGTTCCAAAAGTACTTTTTCCTATGGTAAATTGCAGTAACTACCTTGAAGGGTGGGCTAATTTTGTTGAGAAATGCTAGATAGACGTACAAATACTACACAAAAAAATAGTACACAAAATGCATTTGATTGGTCAATAACTGTGGAGCCTACCAGAAAGCAATTGAAATAGTAATGCCAGACACGTACCCGAAATACATTTGATAAAAAACTAGGGCCTACAAGAAAGAAGACGAAATCATTTCATTGTTGATAGTCTATTGACTGATACATGAGTTTGTGTACTAACTTATTGGCTTATTGCGTATTCTTTGTATGTATAGCACTATTGCAGTTGAAATCATTTAATTGTTGATCAATCAAGCAACTAACAGGTCATTTTGTACTCTTTGTGTGCATGGCATTATTGTGTGTATCATCATTTTATGTACTCTTTGTTTGTCCCCTTAAAACTATAATTGAGCAGTCAACTTTTTAATCTTTTCATTTAGCCACATTTAGTGATTTTTTTTTTCAAAAATGTACCTTTGACTGAAAAAGTCAACAGATTTACATCAACCTAAATGTCTAAAATATGTCAAAAGCCCTTCAATACTAGTGTAGTCGCATTAGACTCTTAACCTAAATATGGTTAAGGGGAAAATTATAATGATAGTAGCGTTAGTGGTATTTGGAATTCCAACAAGTTGTTAATTGGGTATCATTAATCAAGAAGTGAATAGTGCTCCTTGGACTAAGCGTTTTTGGATTTTTGATTGATGCTAGCACAGAGTCTTTGACTGCTTAGTAGCTCACCTTGGTTTACGTTCTTGAAACTATTTTTGGGAACTTTCTGTAGTATTTATGAATTATATTTTGCTGCCGTAAATTGTGAGTTTACGGCAATGGAAATCAAGTTTTTTTTTTCCAACTTGGAAAACTTTGCTGTGTAACTTGAAGTTAATTGATTAAGATGATCCTTCATTGATATCGAATGGGAGATTCTCAGCTAAAGTAATAGAAAATGGAAATTTGTGTATGGTTTTGCTTGGACTTCCTATGTGACTTGAATGGCTGCATTGTCTTCATGTAACACTTGGAAGAATCAAAAACAAAAGAGAAGTTGAAGAAGAAGAAAATTTATTTAGAGTTTATAAGAATTTAAAAATATGAAATTATGTTGATAATTGTGTGTTACAAAGACTCCCCATGGGTCGATATAAATAGGACACAAACCTAAATCCAAGATAAAAAGATCGGAAATAAAAGAAAATGAAATACATAATTAAGGAAAGTAATAATAAACAAAATATACTGCCATAGACAATAAAACCCTAATTTCCAACAAGATCTTTTATTTCGAAAGGGAAATTATAGGAGCTGGGAATCAGTTTTTTTCTTCCTGTTTTATGATGACAGCTAGTCAGCTACTAATTTTTGTTGTCTTTGATGGATTTGCTTTGATACATTGAAAACACTTTGGACCAGTCCATTATATAGCATCCATATGTTCTCTAACCGGATTTAGCAAATATTTATGGCATTTTACATTTATCATTGTTGTGTGCTGAATCAATAGACTACTATAACTGAGATGGTTAGTTTTTGAATTTTTCAGTCCACTGATTAGATCGAAAAGAACTGCTGAAATTATATGGGGCAGTCGCAATGAGGAGATACTTACTGACTCTGACCTGAGGGAAATAGACCTGTACTCATTTCAAGTTAAGTGTGGTTTCTCAAAATTTCCTTATCTGAAGATGTAAAATTAGTGAAAATACTGAAATGGTGCCTAAATAATAGATTGATTTAATAGAATCGGGTTACGGTAGTTGTTGATTCCATTATGAACTTTAGGGTCTATTAAAGCATGAAGGACAAGCAAAGTTTGGTCCGGCTTTTCGTCAGTGGCAAATAGATGCGCCAAATTTCAACATTGATGGTCATTATCCTGTGAGGGAGTTATGGGCACGTGCTAGAAACTGCTGGAATAAAATCCTAGACCATGAAAGCAGGTCTGTTCTTGTGGTTGCTCACAATGCTGTTAATCAGGCTCTTGTTGCTACAGCAATGGGTATATTTCCTTTCTTTAAAGTGCATTTCATAAAAAAGTTGGAGAATGGTTGGAAACACTACTAAAGCTAGTCCCTCCATACCAGCTAGCAGTCTTGTTTAGGGAGTCCCCTTCTCTACTGAGTAGGGTCCTGGACTCCTGGGTGCCTTCCTTAATTATGAGAAGACGGAAATAGAGAAAAATGATTTGGTGAGAATAATTACTTTTTCTGTTTTTTCATGGAATCCAATTCTTTTGGCGATTGGTAAGAATACATTTCCATGAAAAAAGAGAGAAAAAGATGCAGAACATCTCACCAAATCACTATCTCTTTTCCAACTTCTCATAAATTTTGGGATTTAAAATGTTGTTTTTTTCTTTCTAATCAGGACTAGGAACCGAGTACTTCAGGATTTTACTTCAGAGTAACTGTGGTGTGAGTGTGCTGGATTTCACCCCACGGCCTGAGGGCGGATCTCCATATATATGTCTTAACCGTTTAAATCAGGTATATGGTCTTTTCATGCTGCTTGGGTTTCTCCCTTTATAAATTACAAGAACTTGGTTTATGTTTCTCGATTGCATTCACACATAGAATCTGTCAAAAAATGTGTCAATGATTTAAGCATTACAAAAAAGGACATGAAAAGAAAAGGAAAATGGTGACTGATCCATCACCCATCATCTTTTACAATTTAGTCTCTAGAAAGCCAAATGCTTTGATGGAATTGAGTTTTGTAAAGGTACCAGCAGACTGTTGAATATGCTAGAAATAATCAAATAGGGTATCTTAAATGAGAGAATTCTTCACATTGGTTAACTATATAAATTTATCAAAGCGCATGCTTTACAATGTTTTCCTATTTTAGTGTTTTTTTTTACTATGCAACTAAATGAGGAGCCATGCCTTGTAAAATCGGAACAGCTTAGAGTTACGAGTTTGATAATTTTTGTTTTAGTTTCAGGCAGCCACTAAGTGAAAATAAAGCCATAGGCTAGGTCCGTACATTTTTAGCATCCTCAATTATCATGGTCAACATTGGGTAAAGACTTGAGCAACTGCATAAGATCCATTGAATGGATTCTTTTTGTCTGTTGCTGACACATAGTAAAATCAAAGATATGGAGGTTGTGGAACTGTTTTAGTACTCTTTTTTATAACTGTTAGGAACCATATCTCCCAAAAGCTTAAGCTTTTAGGTAGTGGGCCAACAATGTATATCATGCTTTTCAACACTCCCCCCATGTGCGAGCCACTCGCACGTGGATAGACAAACGAAACCAAAGGGGCACTTCGTGCACAAACAACAATGTGCATACTGCACAAACACAAAGGGAGAAACAAATGTAAGCGGGAGGATTCGAACTCGAGACCTTGCAGAACTTGACCTTTGATACCATGTTAGGAACCATCTCTCCCAAAAGCTTAAGCTTTTAGATAGTGGGCCAACAATGTATATCATGCTTTTCAACATTAACCTCTCCACTCCCATAATATATGGCAACTGCCCATATCTTGTTACATAAAAATGTAATTGTTGAGACTATAAATCCACATTGGGAAATCAAAGCCTTGTAAATCAATATAAAGATCTAGGGGTTACTCCACCCATATCCAATTGGTTTTGGGTTGGATGCTTTGAACTCTAATATGGTATTAGAGGGCGGGCTATTCACCCATGTGTCAGGCCAACAGCCACAAGCTCCACGTCACCCAACGTAATCATTCCTTGTGTTTTAGCTCAAAATTTCCTCACATGTGGGGGTATAACTTAGGGAAAATAATAATGTTAAATGGTGTGTATAGATATATGTTAGGTGTACATTCCTAAGTTAAATAGTTTCCTAGTTTAATAGCGTTTCCTCTTGTATAAATAGAAGCTCTCATTATTATACATCAATATATAACAATTTCTCATTATTCTCACATGGTATTAGAGGTATTAGTGAGAAAAACCCTATTACAATCTTTGTTTGCTGTGTTTTTCGTTCCAGCATTCATCCCACAAAACCCTAGCCGCCAACAACCAAGGAGTCGTCCAAAACCCTAGTTGTTTCGCGTGTATCCTACCTCTTTCACATCACACCACCTACACAGTGGTGGTCGGAATTCCCAGACGAGTTCACACCCGAAAAATCACAGGAAAATTCCTCCCCACGCGCTCCCAGGCGCCACTGCCGTCCTGCGTGTGAGATCCACGCGCCGCTGTTTCCAGAAGCGCGTGAAGGCGCGTGAACAGTCCATTCTCGTCCGAAATTTCCAGATCCCCTTTTTGGCTCGGACCCTACTGTTTTTCAGTATTTTCCTGGTATTTTTTGGCCTTTAAAAATTTTACTTGTGTTCATTCTTAATGAATAATCCTAATAATATGTTGTCTAGCAAATCTTTCTTAAGTTTTGCGACGACTCCTATCATATGTTCTGAAAAATTGAAGGGCCCCAGTAATTATATATCATGGTCTGCCTCCGTTGAATTATGGTTTATGGGCCAGGGTTATGAAGAGCACTTAGTAAAACGTGTTACCGATATTGTTGAAAAGGAACAGTCGCAATGGAAACAAATTGATGCATTTTTATGCAATGTTCTATGGCAATCTATTGATCAAAGTCTTGTTGGCCAATACCGTCCTTATCGCACTTGTTATGAGGTGTGGCAAAAAGGCTAAGAAACTTTATTCAAATGACATAAATCATCTTTATACCATTGTTTCTCATATGAAGACGATCAAGAAACAGGATCATGATATGCAAGAATATCTTGGGCAAATTGAGACTCTTCGACAGGAATTTAATGAGTTGATGCCCTTGTCAACTGATGTTACGCAACAAGAATCAGATCGTGGAAAGTTTTTTATGGTTCTTGCGCTAGCAGGGTTGCCCACTGAACTTGATTCAGTTCGCAATCAAATTCTGGCGAATCCTGGGATTCCTAATATGGATACGATCTTTGAGCAGTTGATTCGTATTTCTGCACCTCTAAGCATCCCAAGCAATTCTACCACTTCCACTGATTCTGCTATACTTGCCTCTCTAGTGGACTCATCTTCTACTCCGATCACGCCTTTTGTTCCGGTCTCTGACTTGGATCGTTCATTGCCGAACGTAAAGGTATTCGTTCTACTCGAAATCCTTATCCCATTTATAATTTCATGAGTTATCATCGATTATCTCCATCATATACTGCCTTTGTGTCGTCCTTGTCCCCTGTTTCTATTCCAAACAATGTAGGAGCAGCCCTTTTGGACCCAGGTTGGCGTCAAGCGATGGTTGATGAGATGTCTGCGTTACATTCTAATGGCACTTGGGATTTAGTGCCTTTACCTCCTGGAAAATCTACAGTCGGTTGTTGTTGGGTTTATACTGTCAAAGTTGGTCCTGATGGAGCTATCGACCGGTTGAAGGCTTGATTGGTTGCAAAAGGATATACTCAGATTTATGGGCTTGATTATGGAGACACGTTCTCTCCGGTTGCCAAAATGGCCTTTGTTCGCTTATTTCTCTCTATGGCAGCCATTCATAACTGGCCCCTCTATCAGTTAGATATCAAGAATGCTTTTCTTCATGGTGAATTGCAAGAAGAAGTTTATATGGAGCAACCTCCTGGGTTTGTTGCTCAGGGGGAGACTAGATCTCGATTGGTGTGTCGCCTCCGACGTTATCTCTATGGACTTAAACAGTCCCCCCGAGCTTGGTTTGGGCGATTCAGTTCAGTTGTTCAACAATTTGGAATGACCCGAAGTGAGTCTAATCATTCAGTGTTTTACCGCCACTCACCCTCCGACCGATGCATTAATTTGGTTGTGTATGTGGATGACATTGTGATTACCGGAAATGACCAGGAGGGTATACAGAAACTCAAGCAATATTTATTCCAACACTTTCAGACAAAAGATTTATGTAAACTCAAGTACTTTTTGGGAATAGAAGTTGCTCAATCCCAACATGGCGTTTTCATCTCCCAAAGAAAGTATGCCCTGGATATCTTAGAAGAAACAGGCATGTCCAGCTGCAAACTTGTTGAGACTCCGATGGATCCGAATGCTAAGCTTCTACCTAATCAGGGGGAGCCTTTACCAGACCCGAGTAAATACAGGAGACTTATTGGTAAACTTAACTACCTCACGGTAACACGTCCTGATATTGCGTTTCCGATGAGTGTTCTCAGTCAATTTCTAAGTACTCCATGTGATAGCCATTGGGATGCAGCTATTCGTATTCTAAAGTACATCAAGAGAGAGCCAGGCAAAGGCCTGTTATATGAAAACAAGGGGCATACTTAGGTGATTGGCTATTCAGATGCAGATTGGGCAGGCTGTCCGTCCGATAGACGCTCAACCACTGGATATTGCATTTTTGTTGGGGGTAATCTCGTGGCTTGGAAGAGCAAGAAACAATCCGTTGTCGCTCTATCCACTGCTGAAGCAGAATATCGAGCCATGGCTAAAGCAACATGTGAGCTCATATGACTGAAACAATTACTCCAGGAGCTAAAATTTATGGAGGTTCAACAGATGAAGTTAATATGTGATAATCAAGCAGCTCTCCATATTGCCTCTAATCCCGTCTTTCATGAGAGGACCAAGCATATAGAGATTGATTGTCACTTTATTCGAGAGAAGATTCTTTCAGGAGACATTGCTACCGGATATGTCAAGTCAAATGACCAACTAGCAGATATATTTACAAAGTCTCTCGGGGGTTCTCGAGTCAATTATATTTGTAACAAGCTAGGAACATACAATTTGTACGCTCCAGCTTGAGGGGGAGTGTTAAATAGTGTGTATAGATATATATTAGGTGTACATTCCTAAGTTAAATAGTTTCCTAGTTTAATAGCGTTTCCTCTTGTATAAATAGAAGCTCTCATATTATATATCAATATATAACAATTTCTCATTATTCTCTCACAGATAACATGTGCCCTAACCATATCATACTATGAATGGAAAGAATAACGCTGTGCATGAGAATCTGTGCATTAATTTAATGCATGTTATAATTAATTCTTTCTATTTATAAGTGCGTAACATGTACCCTTAGGGAACACGTTAACATGACCCATAGCTTAATATGGTGGAGACCGTGGAGAGGTGTTTGAGAATGATGTAAGAAAACAACAAAGGACTCTTGTAACTTGAACTATGAAAGCTTATATTTAACTAATTGTTTGTCTACTCTATGTAATGAAATCTGTCATATAGTGGATTCATTTTATTTCCTGAATATAACAATTGAATTAATAAGGTTCAAGCATACTTACTTGTGCTGATTCCTTCCTTTTTGCCCTTTTCATTTTGATCCCATTTTTATTCTCTGTTACATGACAATCTATTTACTTGGACACATACAAGCTGTAGCTAAGAATTTTTTTTCCCAAGTGTTCAACAATAACCTTATTGACAGGTGTACACGAAAGAAAGAGCTTGCATTTTTACTCTTCTGAAGCAGTACACCCATCATTATTCTTTCTTCCGTGGAGGAACATACATATTACGTACCTAATGCATTTTATTTCAGAAAAGGAAACTATTACTTCAGAAAGCTACTATAAGCTTATGAACAAAAATCGAACCAAACTAGCACTTAAAGTCGGTAAGCTGATAATTTGGGCTCTGATGTAAGAGTAGTTGGATATAGATTGTTATTCCTACACTTGGGTGCATGTCTCAGAGAATTGAGTGTTTTTGGTCATGTGCACTTCAAGCACAAAGGAAGCATTTGGATATTAGATACAAGATCCGAGTTCCACTTAAGGGGGAGCAATTGGAGCCTTGTATTAGGATGCAAATTAATTCTGGTTCTGCACCTCTTTGAATTTGAGAGGGAGTGTTGGAACTTAGAATCCCATCATTTATAGGATTCAGCTTAATTTGTGGGCCTTATATTTAATTACTTGCTTCAATTTGTGGATGTTCAGTCTGTATATATTGCTAACACAAATACTCATGGCTAGACTAGTGGAAGAACAATCCAATTTGCAGAAAACTCAAAAATTCCTTTTGTTTGGATTTTAAACACAGTATGTTTTGCTGCATACACTAGGCCATACTCGGAACTTCTTAGATCGGAATTGTTCTTATAATAATGTATAGATAAATTAGTTTCATATTGGCAATATACTATCAAAAAAAGTAAAAAAAAAAGATTGTATAGAATGAGTGACTGTGATATTAATCAACTGATTTCATTTATATATATATATATTTTTAAAAACATTATCTCTGTAATTCTGCATTTTACAGATCAGTAGATCACACATTTCTAATTTATTCCCCTGCTTTTAGCTTTAAATTCCCTGGTCGTTAGTTGCTTTGAAGTTTATCCCATAAATTATATGTAAATGACACAGACCCCAGGTTCACCGGTTGCTGGAGGAAGTTCTGCAGGCAGGAAAGCCAGTAAGCGGATCATACTAGTTTGTCAAGGATCGTCACAAAGCGGTTCAGAGGTACAAAATTATGAAGCAATTGGTGGCGTTAGTTACACTGACTTATTCAATTTTATTTCCTGTTCAAATTTGCAACCATAGAAATTCATGACCTGGTAATATTGAGTGTTTTATCTAATAAATGTAACATTTGTAGGAGAAGCCAAAACTGTTCTTTTTAGAATTAGACTCACCCAATCAAGTATTTATGCTGAAAGATCCAAGAGTTTAAGGCATCAATGTAAAGGCACCAAATCATTCTCAATTGATTTGGACCCTTGACTTAAAATTGGGTAAATCTCGGCCATTGTTGTGCTATACGTTAGTGAGGCATTTTCAAACATGTCTGGGGATTACTATGTAGATGATCCTAGTGTTTGTTTTCTTCTAAAACTTTATCAGTTTTAAGGAAAATTGCTACTACCCGTCTGAAGGGAGTAAAATCTGTACTTTATATCTGAAATCTGAATTGCTCAAACATCTTCCTTGTTCTTATGCACTGATGTTGGTTTCACTTTTAAGTTTATGAAACTGCAATGGAATTTTAACAGGCTAGTATTGCTTCTGAGGACATGCCAATGAACATGCTTGGAGTTATACAGGTACAATGGTTTTCTCATTTTTGTGTTAAAAATTCAAGAGAAAAGTCGGTATGATCTGATTTTGTTTCTTCTAAACATGTCAGTCCCAAAAAACTGCAGAGCTTCTACTTGATTTGAAGGTGAAAAAAATAATCAGCAGCCCTAAAACGGCTTCAATTGAGACAGCCAACACCATTGCTCAAGTAAGCCCATCCCTGTGTGTATGCTAGTAACAACTGAATTATTGGTTTTTTTTTTGAGTTTGCGCCCTATTTTATATGCTAAATTAGACTAACCCCTGTTTTCTTAAGCTTTAGACTTTGTCCCTGCATGTGGATTACATAAAAATGGGTGGTTGAGTCCAAGGATCACGGTAAAAAATTAGACGTTTCCCCTATTTTTATGTAATTCTTTGAGATTTTCCTGCTTGCTGGGGGCAAAGTCTAATGATTATGAAAACAGGGGTGTAAGTCTAATTCTGCATTAAAAGCAGGGGACAAAGTCAAAATAGCTCTTATCTCTTTCAACAGATTACTTATTTATTTTTCTTCCTACAGTTAATGCCAAATGGCTGATATGATTTTAGGTTCAAGAAGCTGCTGATTGCTTGGGTGCTGATTGTGTGCCTCGCTATGTGGAAACAAAGCAGATTAATGACCTTGATGTTGAAAACATCCTTCAGCAATCTAAAAAGGTAAGACATAAAATTTTATGTGTGATTTGGTCTTTCAACTTTGCTTAGATTTATTTAACGCTTCGTTTGGTTTTCAAGAAGATGGGGATGATACATGTGAAGAGTATTGAAATTTATCTGGATTAAGTAATATAACCAAGTGAAGCATAAAAAAGTTAATGTAAATTTAAGTTTTTTCCCTTCAGCTATTCATAAGCTGAAACTCGTAGATCTTGAATTTCCCTCCAAAACTTTAATAGGATTACCTCAAACACAAACACGAAGTATACCAATAAATGATAACCTCAAATACAAAAAAAGGAAGGCAAGAGGGTAATAAGTGCCCTTCTATATGCACTTGAACAACTCTTCCGTCCCAAATTATTAGTGCACTGTTCCTTTTTGGGTTGTCCCAAATTACAAGCCCTCTTTCCTTTTCATAATGTAAGGAATGTACCAAAATTCACATTTGGAACTAGGTTTTGTTCTAAACCGACGATTTTGATGAAATTAGAATTCTTATAAAATTTGAAAATCAAACATGGACTTCAATTATGGATGAAGGTATATATACTTTTCCCTTTTCAGGATTTCTTTTTAACAAAAAACCAAACATTTTTCTTTTTCATTGTAACAAAGTAATATTGAATAATACATTACAATCTTGTAACTTATTTTAGTAAAATTAATTTGGCAATTTATTAAATTATTAGCAACTTATTCTCAATAGGAGGCGGCAAATTCCAGTCTTAACCAATCATTGGCAAAGAATCTCAAATGCCGGGAAATGAGCTTTCTAGGAGTCTAAAATGACAATTTGAACCAAACCTGAGCTTAATCATTACCATTTTCTTCCACAGGATGCAAGTGATGGACAGAGTCTTCAGTCTGGCTGGTTAGGCGGATTCGAGGACGGAGTAGTTCAAGCACTTTGGGATCAGTCAGGCAAGGCCTGGAAATCTCTATTGGACGAACTATCGAGTGAATCCGAACCGGAAAATCTCATTGTTGCGGTGGCCCATCCAATGGCTCACATTGCATTGATGGGGCACTGCCTAAATCTCACAAAGGAATGGATGGGATCATTTCATCTCGATGCAGGAAGCATCAGCATCGTTGATTTCCCGGATGGGCCCGCTGGAAGAGGAGTGGTCCGCTGTATAAATTACACTGCTCATTTAGGGAGGTGGTCGATACCCATCACAACATCGACACTGGATGATGAAGATTTCTAACTGTAAGTTTGTTTGGTTATGAGTTTTGATGGTTAATTATTATCTGAATGAAGAACCATTAAAAGTATTCTAATATGGGAATGAACAGCAGATTAATTGAAAGAAATATTCACTAGAAATGAAAAGATGTGTAAATATTTGTCTTTAAACTGCGTATTAGGAGTAGCTCTGTAGCTGTTACAGTTAGATTTCTTGATGTACAAACAGGGATAGAGCCAGGAATTGACCTTCCGGGGGACATAAATATATCTTACATGTATTACAAAAAAAATAGGTTTGTGGTGATATTTTGCTCCAATAAACAATTTAGTGGCAATTTTTTTTGCTCCCAGATTGCCCTTAAAGATTTAATTTGTAAAATGATGCATTTGACGGTGAGACGTCCATTTCTATTATTTTATAACATAAATCGTATTCATGTCTTTATTTGCTTCTAAAGATGTTGCAATAAAATGTAACCTATAGTTGCAAATATCAATTTTTCTTCACTTAAAGACTATTTTCTTATTGTAATCGATCTTAGTAGTATCATATATTAGACCAGTACATATGGTAATGCCCCTTTTTTTTTGGGAGGGGGTGGGGGGATCCCTGTACCTTTGAAATATTCATAGTATGGATATTCAAATTTTTGGGGGGGCACCCCCTAGACCCATCCTTGGGTACAAAAGTATTGAGAGGTATAAGGTATGAACTGTTATAGTTCTAAAGAGATTAAAGAGGCTAGGTTTTAGATATATTGAGCTCGATTTCCATGGAAGATGGGTGCTTATGAACTATGAAATAAAGCTATTTTCATTTGTCTTAGTTGACAGGAAGAATGAGTTTGAAAATATATGTTCCTCTTTGGTAACCCAGCTCCAGGCTCCACCATCACGGCTGGGTCAGGCTAACATTGTCTGCAACGACGCTAATGTTGTGTATAGACTATTGTATGTGTGTTAACAGACAAATCCCACATCACTTGAGTAAGGTGAACTGAACTGGGATTATTAATCTTTCCTAGAGGTCTTTTGGAGTAAAAGAAAAGTGCAGGTGTTAGCGAATTACACAGTCACATTAATTGTGGGAGTTTGATCTAAAGCGGACAATATCTAATTGGACTGGAACTTAATGGTGTTTACCAATGACTCTCCAAACACCAATTTAACACTTTTTCTTTTCTTTAGGAAGGCCCATTTACAGGTCCAATAGCCACTCCTTACCCGGCCGGGACCCACATAACCGGGTCCCATTGACCAGTGAAGTTGTTCTAAATCTGGCCCTGGTGATTCTTAGCCGGGTCGGAGCTTTACCAATCTAGAATGACATTTCACCATGCGTGCAGTGCATGGACCACACCCCCTAAACATCGCCCCCAACCCCACCCCACCCCCGTCCCCCCCTCTTTTTTTTTTTTTCAATCAAAACCATCTCAACAACAATAATAATGATATTCAGAAATTGTTGTGGTGGGCTCAGATAGGGCATGAATACATTCTTCAACCAGAATATAATTGCCATATTCAGGAGATGTATGGGGTGAATCGTTATCATATATTCCTTTGTATATAACATACAGATGAAATCTTTCATATTGGATCTTATGTCTACCCTTTTTTAAGCTGCATGATGTCAATGCTATGATGCTATGGCTCAGTCAAGATTCAAATAAATATATATGATAATATATATATATATATATATATATTTATATATGGTTGTTAAGAAGTCTTTAGATCAAAGATGTGGTGACATGCAATAAGAATATTTGACTTAAAAAATGTTTATTTATAAGAATAGAAGGAAATGAGCTTGCAGGGCAACTCACATTTTATATAGTTTTTGGATTAATGAGATTATTGAATAGAGTAAAATAACTTAACAAACTTTAAAATATGTTATCTTGCACCTACATATACAAATTTTTTTTTTATTTTTTTTTGGGTACAAAAAGTAATGAAAGTTATCTCAGAAAATTAAATATATCACAAAATTTAACCAACTCTTACAGATAATTCAAACTTAAATTTTATAAACTCAACCAACCATCCCTAGTCATACAACCAGTTCTCAATTTCACCCCTCTTCAAAACTTTGAGTTCATATGCAAATTGATTAGACTTACATACCGAGACACATCTATGCTTGTATGTATATAGTGGCATTTCATTTTTTTTTTATTTCTATGCTTAAGCGTTTTGCTATCAGCTCTACGTTTTTGTATTTTACCACTTTAAAATCCCTTTTTTCCTGATATTTCGTAAGGATGTAGGGTACTCATATTAACGAAATAATATTTTATTTGTTAGAGCATAGTACTTTAAAAAGTACAATATATTTTTAAAGTTATACATTATTTTATTAATATAAATAATTACTTTAGTAATAATGTCACCCAATATCTATTGCAAGTCTTTCGTTGCACTTGTGGACTTGCAAGGGTACAAAATTCGAATAAAGAATTGTTGGTACCAAACCTAAAATGGTGATCCATTATTACACCATCTCCATTGCACAAGGCTAATAATATAAATTTAACATTTCAGGGTTGCATTACATTGGCTAAAGGGTAATAGGGTAAGACTAAATGCAAAAGGAAAGACAAATATAGCGATCAACAACAATTTGTCTTGCATGTTATACTATGCATCGTGCCAGACTCCCACAGTACATTGTTTATCGTGTGAAGACTATTTTTGTGGAGATCTCTCCCACGATTTAATGTATAATGTCAGAAATATTTGTATGAACCAATGCTTACAAGCCACATACGTTTGTGTGTAAGAACTAAAGCATCCTTATGTTATATATATATGTAAGCCACGTTTGTATGTTATACATACCATGTTACCATTTTACAATTATGTTTGTTTGCTTGTTTTTTATTATTATCATTTTTTTTTAAAAGTTGATAGGCTAAATATACATTACTATATTAGCATATATTACATAATAATAAAATGGAGAAAATTCTTCCATAATTACTATATTAATTGACGGAGGAAGTACCTCCGTATTAATGACATTAATTGTTTGTATTAAGTGGTTTCTCTAATAAGCACTTCTTAAATTCATACATTAATGTCTTATTATTTTATTTTCATAAAATTATGGTATTTCAAGTATCATAATTATTTCTTTTCATATTCTCATTCGTAATACATATTTATATACATTTCCTATTTGTAGATATATGGCATTTGATCGGAGATAAAAGGGCAAATAGAGGTGAGCAACTTTATATTAGAGAAATAAAAGTTAGGATAATTTTTTGAAGAAAAACATGAGCTATGTGGCTGTGCTCTTTTGGACCTAAAAACATTGTTCATTCCTCAATTTTTGGATAGATATTTAATAACTATAATATATGTTAGATTAGTAATAAATTATTGATGACCCCACTCACAAAATTTTCTGCGGCCACTATAAATTGCAATTGATTTTTGGGTGGTTTAATACATTGGAACACAAAAAAAATATATGGTACTTCAAATGAAACATCCATTGGTTCCTAAATATATGTTTAAACCCTAATTAAGTGAATTAAGAAAATGCAGAAACTGCAAAAGATCCCTTTAGTTTTACATTTGTTGCAGAAAACCCCCTTCAACTTATTCTGCGGGCAAAGAAGCCTCTCTGACTTTGTATTGTTGCTAATTATCAATTTGTTGTTTTGGAAAAAAAATCCAATAACACCTTTTCAGCAACACTGGGTTTAATACATTCGAGATTTTTTTTCTTACATTTCGATCGAATTTCACTTGTTGATTTACTTGAAAAAAACTTTTATCGAGAAAATAACTAAATGAAACATTTTCTAACAAATTGTATGACTCATGTTTTCTTTTTCTGTTCAATTTACCCTAAAATATATTGAAGTTGAGCCACAAAATGAATTTTAGAAGACAATTGAACATAATTAGAAATGACATTAGACGAGGCAAGTGAATAAATCCTTGCCTACAAAGCAAGGAACAGGGAACTAAATGGTCACTTTCTATAATTAAACAAATGGTTATATTTCATCTATTAATTAAAAAAATGCACACACTAGTGTCAACAACTTCAAGGAAGCAACAAAGCCATCAGACTCTCACTTAATTGCTGTATAATAAATAAATGATTTTTACATAATTAAAATATCTTTGACTAGACAGGTTCATTTATGGTGAACAATAAACTCAATTATTTAAATTTTATATCTTTTGCTTTCTGGTTTTAAAAATAGATTAGCTTGAAAGACTAAGACTGCACATGCTCTTAATTAGTAGATGAGATGTCCTATCATTTTTCTTTTTGCCTTTTTGATTTTTATAATATAAATTAAAAAACCTCTTCCTCATTTTTAAATTAATAATTTTACTATGATTTTATTACTTTTTATTGACACACTAATTTTAATCTAACCAATTATTAAAAATATGACTTATTTTTTATTACAAAAGTTGGTACATCGTCGATTATGAATCAAAACAGAAATTAAATTATTAATTTGAGATATTTAAAAAGAAAAATAATATTATTAAAGATGGAAAGAGTATATTATATTATAAGTGAAAGGGTTTTTCAGTGGGTGAAGAAGGTACTTATTAGAATAAATT
Organism: Lonicera japonica; assembly: GCA_021464415.1. Classification (NCBI taxonomy): domain Eukaryota; kingdom Viridiplantae; phylum Streptophyta; class Magnoliopsida; order Dipsacales; family Caprifoliaceae; genus Lonicera; species Lonicera japonica. The sequence continues at coordinate 22,689,932 of CM038463.1, forward strand.
AAAATATGGAACTGCCAGTAGTTGACATTTCTTGTTCATGTTTATTGGACATAGAAATTAGTTAGAGTTGATCCGCATGTTATTTATAAAACAGTTTAATTGGTTAGGAGCAAAATGATCATGTTTTTGGGCTTTTGTGCTGCTTAAAAGTTGTTACATCTGTGCATTCGTATAAAATCAGGACGGATTTCTAATTTTGCTTTTACAACTTTTTTTTTTATAATAAAAATATGCTTATCACATGATTTAAATATTCGCTATTAAGCAATCTAAACTAATTAATGGTCTAATGCTTAACCACTGGCTGGGTCATCTATTATTTTTGTGAAATATTTATGTTCAAATTATAATGAGTTATAAATACATCGCATATGTAAGGTACTCTTGTATCTATATACAATACTCAAAAATGCCACATTCTTAATTTAGAACTTAAAAAAATGGAGCAGAGGGATTATCAAACATTTAGGTGGCATTGGTTTTGGTTTTACCGCCAGCCTTATGTTTAATCAAGGTTCAATTCTCATCATTCCCTCTCATTTCTCTCATTGTAGTTTCTCATATTGTAAAGATGGAGATATATTTTCCATAATTTTGATGAAAAAAAGGAAAGAAAAAGAAAAAGAAATGTCCTAGTTCAGGTGAACCGGCGAGAGGGTTAGGCTAGTAGGCGGCCCCTCTTTCTAGACAATTTAAGGGCTCCTTTCTAGACAATGTATGTGATAGTTTATTTAATCGATTTAAAAGATTACGTTTTACAAATTCACCTTGAAACCCAACATTATTTGAGAGTCAGGACTTTTCAAGCAAGTCTGCCTGCATATGGCATGGTAGTTTACATGCTATAGTATATAACTACTAGGTTCAAACCTTGTACTCTTAGTTTTTCCCTTCTCATTAGCTCGATCTACGTATGTCTATGTATTATTCGATATTGTACCACACTGCCACTTGTATAGAAAAACCAAAGAAAGGAATTGAAAAGGAAGAAAGAAAAAAAGTATGGGTTGAAATGGTACAATTAGGTACGACATTTAGCGGGTCTTTTGGTTTGTCCCAAGCCAACTTGCAAGCAGCAACATGGTTGCCATAACATAGCTTTTTTAACACACAAGATTTAGTTCACACTCTAAAATCGCCTAAAAACATTTAATTAAGATCTAAGTAGGTCAACCATGAGCTACACTAATAGTGTTCTTGTTACACAGCCATTTCCTACAGTTCTTTCTTTGAAGTTTATTCCAAGTTGGTCATTCTCAAATTCTAGTGGGAATTAAAAAAAAAAAAGTTATGATTTTTTTTAATGAAATATGCTAATTGCAACCGCAATGGTTGCAGTTGGATGTAGGGATGTCAAAATGATAAAAATATAAAAAAAACCCATGATAAAACTGTCGATATAGTAAATTTGAAATAAAAAATGAAGTGACGACACAACATTAAAAGACGGTCCGAAAAGAATCCAACATTTGATATATAGAAGGGTGGGTTGAACTAGGTTGAGATAGATTATTCTTTTCTCTATTCTACCTTTGAACACTCTTGAGATTATAAAGTTCATGTTGGTAAATAAGATTCTCCCAAAATATTGTTATTATTATATTATATAATAAGGGGCTACACCACTTATCGTCAATTAATTTTGGGTTGGATATTGCAAACTCTAATATGGTATTAGAGGGAAGTCTATTCACCGTGTCAAAATTCAATAGTTACATGAGTTTTACGTCACCCAAGATAAATAGTTCATATGTTACAGTTACTTTTGAATTGAATTTTTGTTCACCAAATCCGACATTAGATCCATGGTCTCTTGGTGGGATATTATGAAAAAGGAGGATTATTTTGTTTTAGAATTGGTCCAGCCTCTTTTTGATCGTTGCCCATACGTTTGTGCTGTTTGGGTATTGAGTTTCTAAGAAATTGCTGAGACGTTGTGACCTGTGAAGGTGAGACCGTAAAGAAAAGGCTAGAAGGGCAAACCTGCCGGATAGGTCCATTTATTAAATGGGTCATTCTTGGGGTCCACGATATTTTAAATAAGACTAACCCATTTAATAAATGAGTCGCATTCTAGTTATTATATTTAATATGATCAATTCGAAATTGACCTACAATTTACATATTTAAATTTAATCTTAGATAAAGTATGCATAACCCATTATTATGCTGTTTAATTTGTTTAGGCTATCAATTAAGCATGAAAAAAACCTAGTTATTGAACGGATTATTTATGTTGTACCGTGTAACCGAGTTACTACATTTGACATGACTAATAAAATTTGAGTCATGTTTAAAATAGTGGTAATGTTGTTATATATGTGTCTTGACAACCCAAACCAACGTGTACCCCCTAGTTTCATGGTATGCAACATAAATGTTTGTTGGCAGGATGGATTTACAATCAACGATGGAACCGGCGGGGTTGTGGTGAATTTTTTTTGATAATTTATTATATTACTATCTAGTTATGAATATTTTGAAGTTAGAAATTTGTCCCCCTAATTTTTTTTTAAAAGAAAGCTAAGTAACACCCTCCAAGCATATTTATAAGAATCACTTTATCTATGATCCCATTTATTATATAATATTAATTACAACTTAAAAAATAACTGTGTTTATTACTATAAGTTATATTCAATCGCAAAATTTTTAGAAACAAAACAGATATGTGATTGTCATTGAAGTTTTTTTACCGTAACGTATCATTGTACAAAATAAATCTTGAATGACGATATAAGTGTTTAAAAAAAATTGTTGCTATGGTGTTTATTAGTGCAAGATATCCCAAGGAAAATTCAATTTTTTTTAATACGACAAATAATATATATGTATGGGTTCTAGTGAATAGTATGTAAAAATTAAATATCTTTATTTTAATATTGATAATTGTTGGGACATAATTATAATGTCACATATCAATGTGTTCAATCCGTGATACCATAATTATGTTCCAACAATTATTAGTGTGTCATGTATCGATGTGTTCGTTTTAATGGTCAAATTTTACGTAATTAAGATATCCAATTTCCATGTAGTATTCATTAGAACCCATACATAATGTAATAATCTTAAAATATCCATATTTTTTTTGATGGGTGGGGTTATGAGAGATTTATTGCAATGTACTTCTTGGAAATAATGTAGGGATATGCCCCAAGACCAGACCCATATGGGTCCATGCCCCAAAGGGATGTCTCTCCAATTGTGCCCAAAACACAAGTAATAATAATGCCCTCCATTGAATTGTGATGTAGTTGCATCATAGATTCCCTATCCTCTATGCATTCCTCCTTTCAAATTTTCGTCTTTTCTTTACAAAATAAAGAAAAAGTGTTTTGAAAGTGTAGAGTGGGATTTACGCAGCCTTAATTGTTAAATAAAAAGTATAAAGTTTTCATAATCATTTACTGTAACACCGATATTGATATTTAAGCAAAAACTCAATCTTTCTATGTTTTCGCATGGATCTTCAAGATGTGTCCTAATAATATGTTATAACATTTTTCAAAATAGAACTCTCAACAGTTGGTCAAGTGACAAACTTTAATCATGATAAGTGTTTTGTGAAACACACAGATTACAAGTTTAAATCTGACAAAATTTAACCTTTGAAGACCAGGCCGGCCATATAGTCTCGAAAAGAAATATTTTTCAAAATGGTAATAATACCAATTCACCTGCAGGTCCTAAATCATTAGATTTTTCTTTTGATACTCCTACTAATTTATTTCATTTTAATATTTTTCATAGCATGCTAGAGCTTTTATCATTGTCAGTTTTTCTTTCCTTTCCAACCCTTCATGCAGCCTTTTATCCTTTGTTAATTACTATATCTTTTGCTTTGCCTTACTTTAATTATATATTCTTGTGCTATAAAAATATTTATTATTCTGTTGGGAAAAAGGAAGGTGAATAGAGGATAGGGTGGGGGTGGGGGTGAGAGGGGACCCCATTGACATGAAATTTATTGGGTTCATGGGGCTTACAATTGAAATTAATGTTCTTCCCCTCCCAACTACAAAATTATGATAATTTTCTCTTTACAAAATTTTAAAATGCTTTATCAAAAACTCAAAGAGTAAATTATTAGAGTAAAAACAAATAAATTCTAAGTTAGATTATAACTAAAATAGTCATATTGTTTTAAAAAATTATATTATATATTTTTAAAGTTGTATATTATTCCGACTATATAGATAATTAATTTTATAATAATGCCACTCCTATACTTGTTTATTAGAATTCTTAACACTTTATCATTAATATTATTACTAATTATTATCTTCATGATTGTTAGTGTCGCTTTTTGCACTCTTGCTTTCTAAACAAATTTTGTTACATATTTACTGAAAGGGATATTTGACAGTTTTGAAACTTTTTGCAATAATTCCATAACGCAAAAGTATCATCATAAGAAGGGTGTTGATATATAAATTACTATTATTGCTATGCAATTATTAACACTTCATACTAATATTAATATTTTAGAGTGATTATCTTTTTCAAATTACAATTTTCAATTTTTTTTTACAACTTTTGTGACGCCCTTGAAATATCCTTGAAGTGCTAAAATATTATGAGGGGCTGAAACTAGTCATAATTTAATAATAATAATATTATTATTAGTAGTATTATTTATTAGTGTTAATGGAGATAAATTGAAGGAAGATTTAGAAAGAAAAAAAAAAGGTTTATGTAGCTCACATTATTCCTCTGCTTTTAATCATAGGGTGAGTTGGGAGTAGATATTGGTGGGTCAACAGAGTAGATTTAATTTGTGGGGGACAACCATCACTTTCATAATAATCTCAATCCACATTTTGCTCTCTATATTATAATTTCACTTCAAAAACTATTAAGACCATAAACTTGATCCTATCTCTTAACACCCATTTATTTTTATTTTGCTAAAATTTAAGATATTACAAGTTACTTTCCTCTGCATCCGATTATTACAGTGTGAAATTTCGAAACTACCCTTGTATTTTCTATGAATTGTTTATCTAGACAAAGCATGAGGACAGTCTAACTCTTAAATAATAGTTAAGAATCATTCTACATCAACATAGTGATTTGATAAAAAAAATTGATATTTTGATCTTACTATGATTTATTAGTTAGAGTGAATTTTGATAAACATAAACGTGATATAAACCCAACATTATAATTATTACATGGTGACCATATTAAATATATAATATTTAAACTATAGATCTCTTGAGGCCAGACGAACGTCTTTATTAGCGATGTTAGCTCACTTGCTCAATTTTTTTTTTTTTGGTACTTATGATATTTAAGTTTCATAAGAGTAAGATCTCCTTTTGTTTGGGATTATTCAAAATTCAAGGGAGGTCATAGTACTCATTCCAAAAGTAATTATTCTTCACCTTTAGGTTTTAGAATTTACATTTAGTCCTTTGAACAATCAATATTATCTCTAAGTACCATGAAAACAAAATCCCTAACAATGAAATCCCTAATTTTGTCACTACATTGCTCTTTGTCCACCTGAATCATAAATTCTTTTTTTTTTCCCAAATAAAAAAATTTGTTGATATCTCAGATGAACTGGCAAAGAGATAGTAGTAAAGAAACCCTGAACCTTCTCCCTCAAATGTTCTTCTATTCTTTCCCATTCCTATTAGATCCAAATTCATATCTAGAGAGAGAAAGATAATTAAAATCCTATTTTATACATACATCCCTTTCATTTCCCTTTCTCTCATTTATCTATATTTCCTCGATCTGTATTTCTTCTCTACAATTATGCAAGAACCAGCCTGAACAAGAAAAATTCAAGAAACACCCATCTCTCTAAAAATCCCAAATCTCTCTCTATCTGTATCTATCTATCTACACACACATATCTATACATATATATAATATAATTTGTATGCAATGAGGGACTTGGGTTCATGTTTTAGTGAATATGCAATACAAGTAGCAAATGATTCCTCTTGTACTTCAAGTTCAAACCAATCTTGCATATCTTCAACTTTGATCCCATCAATCCAATTCTCAGTCACATACTTATACAAATCCACTCTTTCTTCCAATCAAGAACAAGTCCTCATCACAGTCACATGGTGCAAAAACAGCACCACACAAGGCCTAAACATAAGCTTTGGAACTGACCCATCAAACACTTTCAAGCTCAACACGAATTCACGCTTTTTCCGCAAGAAAAAGGGCACCAAATCCCTTGAATTCAACGATTCGAGGATCGAAATCCACTGGGATTTATCATCAGCAATCTACTCCACGGGGCCTGAGCCAATTTCAGGATACTACGTGATCATCACAATTGGGTCAGAATTAGGTCTAATTCTTGGTGATTTGGCCGAAAAGAGGATCAAGATCGGTACCCGAATCGCCAAATTCTCATTAGTTTCAAGAAAAGAGCACTTTAGTGGGAATACACTTTATTCAACTAGGGCTCAATTTTGTGACAGTGGTGCTGAGCATGAGATTTTGATCAAATGTAGCGGTGAAAATGAAGGGCTAAAGCATCCGATTTTGTCAGTTTGGATCGATAAGAAGAATGTGATACGAGTGAAGAGGCTGCAGTGGAATTTTAGAGGGAATCATTCGATTTTTGTTGATGGGTTATTGGTTGATTTAATGTGGGATGTTCATGATTGGTTCTTTAAGCCTACTGGTTTTGCAGTGTTCATGTTTAGAACAAGAAGTGGGATGGATAGCAGGCTGTGGTTGGAGGAGAAAATGATCCAGAAAGAGCAAGAGAAGATTGAGTTTTCATTGCTAATTTATGCTTGTAAGAGCCCATAATATATATATATATACATATATAAAGATTTGTGTTTCTTTGTCTTTTTTGGTGGGTTATCATTTTTTTTTTGTGTGTGATTCATATCTGTGTTTTCTTAGTACATTTTCTTGATTTTCTTCTCACTAATCTTGAAAAGGGATAGATACTTTCTTTTGATTCATAGTGCAGAATCAAAGTTTGGTCTAGTGTTTTTTTTTTTTTTTTGGAATTTGAATAGTAAATTGAACAATTCTCTATATGACTTTGATCTCTCTCATGGGAATGAATCCCATCGGTCAGTATTTCATACCTAAGTCTTGAAATATTTGGTTTACTCCATGAAAGCACAATTATTGTTTTATTTTGTTTTGGGTTTTAGGGCACTAAAAAGGTAAATACAAAAGATACCTATATGAGCTTTTGGGGATTTTGGAAGATTTCTATGAAGATTTGCCAAATTTTGGCTTTAGGGATTTGATGTATTTGAAGTTGAGATTCTCTTGATAATGATATTTGTGTACAATTTTTTCCTCCCATCATTATTATATCATTTCTATGTTTGTATGAAGATGGTCTAATTTTGAAGTTTCTAATATTGTATTTTCCTCTAGTGAGGATTTAGCATTATGGGGAAACAAGTACCCACAAAAATTAGATGATAGTAGTCCAATCTTTAATTCTTGTATAATTTCCAGGCAAGACAGATCATATCATAGTGGTGTTATCATGCGCCCCACCACCCTCCCTCTCCTCCTTGGACCACATTCATTGGCCTTTCTATATTTTACATAAAAGTTTGGTCCAAGTACAGTATTTCATATATATATATATATTATTTTTTTTTAGTTTACTCAATAAAAATTGTCTCCATCATGTTTCATCAAAAAAACTTGACTATTGTATATACGGGAAATGCTCTCTCTATGTATGTTGTATTTGTATATACGGAGTACTAATAATAATAGTTCCATGTTAATGATGATGTGCCGCGTAAGAACCATCAACACGCCTCATCTTGCACGTCTGGTTTACGAAGTGATAATATAGTCATGTAAGCGCTATCAACAAGACTGGATTACCAAGTGAAAGTAGTCATGCGTTAATGATGATCGATGTACCACGCAGGCACCATCAACAGGCCCTGCATGACTCGTTGACGTCCCCTATACGAAGTTTTTCCATTAGTCTAGGTGTATCGTGTCACACGTGTTACCTCTCTGAATGAGAATATATATATGTTGTGATGAACGTATTAGTCCTCTACTCTTCTTTTGACAACTAGCCAGTGACTGCTAATTAATCGACTTTATGCGAAGATAACATGTTTTGCATTCTCTTCTCAACCGAGTTTGATTCATCTACGAGTTGTTTTGGTTGGTGCGTAAAAGAACATTTGAAGTGTAACTTAACATGCGCCAATAAAGAAAGAAAGATCACAAACAAAACTCTTGAAAAGAAAACGAGAGAAATATTAGTTTAGAGAGAGAAAATGGAATTCTATTGTAGCTTACACCTGTTTATTTGGTTGACAATGCAAATGAAAAAAATGCGATTTACTTTTACATTAATTTCCATAATTTATCTAAGAAAAATTGCACATAGAAAATTAGTACAATTAATTTTCATCATTCCGGCTACAAATTAAACAGACAAAACATTTCACTGAATATAATTTCCACTATATTAATTAAATTTCACCAAATGCTGCTAAGAAATTAATTGAAACATGAAGTAGTGAATTAATGAGGGGCACAAAACTCACAATTAATTCTTGTGAGGCTCACGAGAATTTTGACAATCTCAAGCTTAATGAGTTAATGTGTGTGTGTGTATATATATAAGTAGCTAGCCCGGCCAATAAATGTTTTATGTATTCATTTAACAATCATGTCAGAGATCACCACATGCAAATGTGTTTGCTGCAGCCTCTCTGTGTATTTGAATTGGTCGTGCATTGGATTTACATATAATCTCTATAAAGCATGTGACACGTATACAGTAGTTTTTTTTTCCGATGTTAGGAGGAGTTTGGATCAACTTTCGCTTATTTCGATTAACTTTTACTCGTACTTTAAACTTGTCGCTAGTCACAATTATTTTGTTACTGCCAAAAATTGGCCTGGAAAGCTCCCGGTTAGCTCCAGATTAATTTTTTACTTAGTGAGTGCATGTTTTAAGAGTTCTTTGATTGGTGTATATATACACTAAGTGAAACCGTGCTAAAAAATATATATTGAATTCCAACCACACAAATTTTAGTCAGAAAAAATTATATTAAATCTTAGCCATGAAAATCTCGATATATATATATTAGATTTTTATGCACACGTTAAATAATTCAGCTATATATAATTTAAAGAGAAAATATGATAGTAATAATAAGTGCAGTGGTTCAGTGTACCCTTCCCTTCCATTACTTATGTTATACTGTGATTTTTTTTTGTTTTTTGTGTGTATGAAGTAAAAGTCTCCATTCTCCTACATGATTTATAGCAGTTGCAAAAGGACAGACTTTAGACATTGCTTTCAATTTCATTTTCCTGTTGCCCTAATAATTTTTGAAATATTTTTTCGCTGTATATAATTAAACACAAATACACACACGATGCGTGTACATGTCTTATTTTCATGCACACAAATATATGAAAATAGTGCTTATCAAACAAGAGGTTAGAAGTGATTCACATTACTAATATTTAAAAAATAAAATAGATTAGGACAAAATAAGAATTCACTAAATTAATGTCATAAGTGAATGTTGTGGTTTCAATTTATATATAGAATTGATAGTAAATATAGTGTACATTGGGAGTATTATAATACTAGTGAAGAGCATGCGTTTGCTCTCTTACATGTATAATTAATGGTGACATGAATTTTTACTATTTAATCATGAAGTCAATATAAGACATTTGAATCTAAAAAATTGTGAAAGATTCCTCAACAAAGGATCTTGCAGTGGTTTGGGGTGGTAAAATTTTTGATCTTATTAGATGAGTTTGCCTGAGTGATGTAAGATATTTGAATTTAAAATTTTTAATTTCGCGTGTCACGAACTATAAATACAAATTTATTTGTTGGTTAAAAAATAAAAATTCTTTTGTATCACAACTTAATTGGCTAAGAGAAGGAATAATTTAATTAAGTGGCTCTTAGATAGAGGGCTAAACCTATAAAAAGTGAGGACCACCTAAACTACATTGAATCTTAATTAAAGCTAACAGTGTTGTCTCACATGCAAGAAGCCCCTTTTGTCTTCCAATATTTGTAAATTTTAATATTTAACACTTGACCTTCATAACGTGTAAAAGAAGCATATATTTTGGTTGTGAGTTTGGGGTTGAGGGCGGGGGAAGAGGAAAAATAAATTAAATTAAATTACGTTTGATCGATTTTGGGTAAACAGATGTGTTCTGGGCATAAGCGGCCTAAGCCACTGCTTAATGTTCATGATTTAGTAGGGTTTTCAATTTTTTAGGCCTTTATGTATGTTACAAAACATTATATTTAGTTAAAACTTTTTTCAAAAAATATAAGAATCTAATGGTTAAATACACATATTATAATGTGCATTAGTTCTACATCTTTGGATGGGTTTTATACACATATCAAGATGTCACATTAAAGATAAAACACCGGCCAACACCAATAATATACACACTGATGGACCTAATTCGCCCCATCAACTACGAGATGATGCGTGGCCATCCTCATTAGCGATCAGGCCTATCACAATGAGAGGAGCTCGGAGGAGCCCTGCTCGAGTACTACGGGGAGGTCGGAGTTCCTTATGGCTTGGTATCTGGTCCAAGAATTGATTTCGCATAGCAAATGCCAGAGCTCGAATGCCAGAGCTCTTTCGACGAGCTTCGGAACTCTCTCGCATAGTCACTCTAGCAGAGTGGTTGACAGACGCATTGGCCACTGCTGCCAATTCTATCAGACACCATAGAGCTTCCCTCAACTTTATTAAATGCATTCCAACTACATTTAATGCACTGGATTTCATGGAAAAGTAAGGTCAGAGTTGGTAATGATCAAGACATGGCTCCAGACCTTCTTTGGGAGCTCCTTCACATGTTTCCTCTCAGTCATATATATAAAAAAAGTATTTACCTCACTCAACAACTTAACAACCGAATTCAAGAGAGAAAAACTAGAGAAGAGTTAGCAGGAAAAAGAGAGATATATGTAGAACTCCCGAGCACACAACAGAGCTCCTAACATAGGAAAGCTAGAACTCGTGTAGCTCACGTATACTCTTACTATAATCTAGTGATGATAGAATAGTTAGAAAGACTTTTGTGAGTTTGTAATAATCATTCAATTACTATCGATACAAAGCAAACCGAGCTTTATTCCACAGAGGATGACTAACCATATCTTCATATGAGGCCAACCTCCTCTATACATCTATGATTTTTTAGCTTATCGCATTTATTACGTTAATCATTTGATTTGATTATTTTATTGTGTGGTCTACACTACCCTTCTAGTTTTACACACCAACACACACAATAAACTCTCACATACCAATAATTTTGTTTACATTAAAAATGGCATAATTTAAAATGAAAAATTCAATGAAAAATTAATATTTAAAATCTACTAATCAAGATCAATTATACAAGATCCATCATGACTACATAATTATGTAAAAAATAAATCAAGAAAAAATATTACTCCCTCCGTCCCAAATTGCTAATCCTTTTTGGGGAATCCAACTTATTAAAGACACAACATCATCATTGCACTTTTTGATTAATTTACATTGACTTTCCCTTTTTATCATTTACTTTATTCAAAACTTTTACTTGAAAAGTGAAAGTACAAAAGGACAAAATTGGTATGTATTTATCTTTTATAGAAAGTGGACATTTATTTTGGGACATCCAAAAAAGGAAAGAGGGACTAGCAATTTGGGACGGAAGGAGTAAGTAACATTTAAAGATGTATTTTATGTATTTGTATATTATTGATCATTTCAGTATGTGATTTTTAAAAGTTTTCACGATACATCAGTCCAATTTTTTCACTATTTTCAAATTATACTGACAGACGTTGTTGGATTATTTTGACATATAGCCTTAAGTTTAATTTAATATTTGCCGAGATCAAATTATGATAAAAAAATATGATTAAAAGATTCTTTAAAAAATTAAAAACAAGTCGGTCAAATTCGGTCTACTTTAGTTTTTTCAGCATGAAAATATATTGAACCTACGTTTTGGTTGTTCAAAAAGTTAAATTAGGCTAGACAATGAGCTCAAAATAGATTGATTGATTGATATTTATCGATTTAGATTTGTTATACATTACTCTTTTTCATCATATTATTAGATTTTATTTATTTTACCTTGTCGGATGACGCAAGTGTAATCAAGTGTGTATGTATATATTGCAGTCATTAAGATTGTTATGAATCGTATTAGTGGGACTAAAATAGTATTTGGTTTAGCGGCCAGAGGCTTAATTGGATATTTTTCGATGCAGGGCTACTCGTTAGTTTGAGCCCCCGGAGACTAATCTTTTTTCTTTTTAATTACTTAAGCCATTTTTAATTACTTAAGCCCAATTAAAATAACCCTACTACATTAAATCAAAATCAAGCCTAAGAGCAACCATTTCCGATCACCTAACCGATAATTAGTAGCTTTGTTTAACAAGGTTTTTAGTTAACAATTTTTTTTGAATGAAAACTTTAAATTATATTATGTGACACATCAATGAGTTGATTTGAGATTGATTTTTATTTTGTTTAATGAACCTCTATCTTTTAGTTTTTGTTTAACTAAAATTCTATATACATGTAAGAAATTTAATTACTCTTTTTGTCATTTTCAAATGTTATTATTATATGATTTTTTTATAGCGATTTTACTGATGTACTTATATTACGTGAATATATGAAAATCAGAAAGAATCCCGAAACAAAAATTAGTTTAGAGTCCCTCAAAACTCGGAGTCAACCCGGACTGCGTGTACATATATATTTTGTATATGCAAAATATTATTTCTTGGTTAGGTTAGTAAATTTGACTTTCATCCAACTTTACGAGATGTTTTCTACATTTTGGGTGGGGCAGAAATGATTGCATAAATTTATTTTTTTCATGCATATAGTTGTTCCTTTTCGTTCACCTGCCTAAATTTTTCATCATAACGTATAATTTGTGTCACATAATTAATTGCTTCCAATATTATGTCCATTCAAATTGAATTTCCCAAATAATATATTGTAGGATAACAAGGAGAGCGACCTACTTTTAATGGATGAATTCAATTCACCAAAAGAACGTACAATTTGGCCAAATTAGGCAGCCTAACTTAACTAGACCGCTTAATGTGGTAATTAATCTGATAAAGACTTTTCCCACCAGCAAAACTACTTTTTTTCCCCCTTTAAAACATACTATTTTTTTTCCGGGTAATTTTATTTCTATGGGATATTAAAAAATTGGACTTATTTAAAAAAGTTTTCTGCAAAAGAATCGGAAAATAATATTTTTTGTAAATTAAGAGCCTATATTTGACCAAACTCTAAAAGGAGTGCAAAGTTAACTTTGCAGTAAATTTATAAATTGTATTTTTTTATGAAATCATGCAAAATTAAGTTTATACTACATGTTTTTTAGCATATTATTATAAATAAGTGTTTAATTAACAGTACTTTAGAATAATTTTAACAAATTACATATACAAAACCTATTTATTCATAAAATGCAAATACTAATTTTTTCAGAGTTATGCAAAGTTAAGTTTGCACTATTTATTTTCTAAAATATTACTATATTTTTATGTTTATTTGACATTTTTTAAAATTTTATAAATGAAACATAAGAATACACTTGTTAAAAGATATAAACACATTATGCAAAACAAATTTGTATTAAATTTTTTTGATTGCAAAGTTGAGTTTGTAAAACACATTTTTGTGCAAAGTTAAATTTGCACAAAATATAATTTTGTGCAACGTTAAGTTTGCACTCGGTCAAATACCTTATTTTAAAACACAATTGATAAGTAAGCCCTTATTTTAGAATGATAATGATATCTAGGCCCATATTTCTAAAATATTATTCAATGTTTTTTTTTGCGAAAAATATTGTCATACACGACCTTTTTTTCTCCCCCCCCTCATTTTCATTATTTATATTCACGGGTTTTTGCAGTTTATCCATCCTTGATTTATGTTAATCTTGAAACAAACTTCTCAAAACTTCCTTATAAAAATTGAAAAATATATTCACCAATTAATAATCCTTTAAATATATTTACTTTTAAAATTAGTTTCCTAATTAGAATATACTTCTTTAATAATATATTTTCTTAATTTGTTAAAAGGTATATTGATACAAGTACAATAGATTCATTATTTATCAAAAATATACAAGACTACAAAACTGGGCATAATTAATTTATATTATTACATCATAACACTAACAAATAATTTTTTTCCACAAATGAGTTTACTATTTTTTTTTTCTTTTTTTTATACAATGAGGGCTCTAAAAAAATAAAAATAAAATAGTATTGGAACTTAAGAAACTAATTAAGAATTAGTGGAGGCAACAAACATCATTTCCGTTAATCTCAATCCTTTCAAGTCAAAGGAAGAATATTTGATTATAGTATATGTTTGTTTTCTTGTTTGACATCATGAATCTGCAATTAAAGTCATAATTTTAATTTGCTTATAGGCAAGAACTAAATTTTGTAGACGTATTACAAATGTTTCAAACTATACTTACTGTTTAATTACTATTCCAAGACTAATGTGAATTATTGTATAATCTCAATTTTGGAAACAAATGTGCATTATAGACTATAGTCTAATCTCGGGTCCGGAAAGTTGATTTAATTGATAGTAAATTATATATATTAGAAATATCATTTTACTAGACAATTTATGTTTACTTTTTGATATATTATATGACAGTGAATGGAAGTAAAAATTTGGTGGATAATTTACAATTGAATTAAAAAGAATAATTATTTTGTAAAAATACTGCCAATATTGATTTTTGTAAGTTTATCGAACAATGTGGTTAAATTTAGTGGGTAATAGAAATTATCTTAGTAAAACCCAAAAAGATGGATAGACTGAAAAATTTTGCGAATAGAAATAAAATCACCATTGCTAATTACTAATCAAATTGATTAGGTTGTTTTTTTTTTTTGATTGTTGAAAGTTAAATTTTGAATTATTTGATTTTCTATATTTTAGTAATTGATTAAGTTGTTAGAAGTTATTTGATTGTTTAAATTTGAATTTCGAATTTGATTTTATAAATATTAGTTTCTAGCAAGATTTTAGAAGTTTAGATTAATTTAATAATCAATTTGATGATAGTGACATTATAGGAATAACAATAATATAAATTAGTTTTTGTAGTTATATTAATTTAATTTTAATTCTTTATCCGTAAAAGTTTGTAATTTAAATAAAATTTTGGACCTTAAATTGTTAGTATAAAAGTTGTATCCTTAAATAGATAGATAAAGGAATATTCGTCCTTAAAACTAATTGCCCCTATTTTTATTTATTTAATTAAAGTGGATGTACTTATTAATCTAGTAGATTTTTTAATATTAAATGATTAATAAAATAATATTTATAAAATTAAATCAATAATATTTTTTGTTAGTCTATCCACATTCGTAGATTAATTTAGTAGACAACGCGGATTAACTTAATAAAATGCAAATTAACTTAATAACGCGGATTAAGTGCAAAATGTTGTGGATAGAAATAAAATTACCATTTTTTTCCATGTTTGACAAAATTATATGCTTTAGCATAAAAACTATTTTATATTTAGTGCAAGCATGCGATTGATCTGTTCATCCCACTTCTAGTCGTTTGTTTGGTACATGTTTTTTTTTTCCTAATACTTTTATGGAAGTACACACGGGTACACATTTAAAGGATATAATGACGCGCTGCTAGTACATTAATTAATGAACGGGTTCCATTATGAATAAATTAAGATACACGTGACACATCACTGTGTATCTTCAATACATATCCCAACTTGTGTGTTCAAATAATTATTATCTTTTTTCTAATTTTCATCCTTCTTATCAAATAAATATATGGGGCATTGAACCTTTTTGTGAAAGGGAAGTGCTTCTCTCCTTATTTATTTTTTCCTTTTCATTTGTTCCTTTGTAAGAATATCCAAATTTTAATATTGTACGTGTTTGGTTCATTAAAACTTGATATATAGTAAGAGATATTTTATAAAAATAATTATTTTGTGTCTACTTAGTTCATATTGAAAATTAATTACGAACTAGTTTTGGGTGTACAATTAATTTACGTTAATTAAAATATTAAAAAATAATGTTTGAATAAATTATAATTTCTATGATTAACTACATTTTAATACAATGTATTAGTCCCTAAATTCCATTTGATACAATATACTTTATTTTTTTTAAATATAGCAATCTACTTCCTATTTGGTTTCGAAAACCACATATTTTGGTATTTTAGTAGGCAAAATTTGCATGGAAAAAAGTCACTGATTGTTATATTTAAAATCAAACAAGTAGTAAATTGCTATATTTAAAAAAAAAACATATTATATTAAATAGAATTTAGGGGCCAGTACATTATACTAAAATGCATATAATCCTATTTTTTTTCTACTTTCAGCACCAATCACCAAACACACGCACTATAAGGCTGTGTGTGATATCTTAAAATGAAAACAACTATTACTTTTATGAAATTATTTTATATATTAAATTGGATTCTTTTCTGTCAAATAGGAAGGACTATAGCAAAAGATGTACATCTAAGAGGATCTCTAATTGTCTTGTATAAATTTTATGTAAATTTTACGTGTCAAAGTGAGATTTACATAAAAATAATAAAGAATTTATTTTGTACTCCAACAGTCTGTTTTAGACTTTTGTGTAAATATTAAATTACCAATTAAATACGTACAAGTGAAACTTATACTATATTTATTCTCTTGCTTTTCAAATTCATTTATTTCTAGATACGGAATGAGAAAATAGACACCGAGATTATCTGACATAGTTGTGTAAATTGTGTTTATATTTTACACAACATTTTTACTCAAATCTTAAGCGTCAAAGTTTCTTAAAAGATTGCTGGGGACATTTTTTTTTTTACAAAACGTGTAAATTTTACACAAACCAAAATTATAGTTAGAGATGCTCTAAGTAATTGCCTCATAAATCCTATATTTATATGCCTGATATTGCCAGAAGACCGATGAGACTTACTAAAAGGGTAATTTTATTTCTATCCGCGAGTTTTTGCAGTTTATCCACCCTTGATTTATGTTAACATTCAAATAAACTTCTCAAAACTTTTTTATAAAAATTGAGAAGTATATCCGCCGATTAATAACCCTTTTAAATGTATTTACTTTTAAAATTAGTTTCCTAATTAGAATATACTTCCTTAATAATATATTTTCTTAATTGTTAAAAGGTATATTGATGCAAGTACTATAGATTCATTATTCATTAAAAATATACAACACTACAAAACTGGGCATAATTAATTTATATTATTACATCATAATACTAACGAATAATTTTTTTCAACAAATGAGTTTACTATTTTCTTTTCTTTTTTCTATACAATGAGGGTTCTAAATAAATAAAAATAAAGTAGAATTGGAACTTAAGAAACTAATTAAGAATTAGTGGCCGAAAGCAACAAACATCGTTTCTTTCAATCTCAATCCTTTCAAGTCAAATGAAGAATATTCATTTACAATATGTGTTTGTTTTCTTGTTTGCCATGATAAATCTGTAATTAAAGTTATAATTTTAATTTACTTCTAGGTAGGAACTAAATTGTGTAGACGTATTACAAATATTTTAAACTATACTTACTGTTTAATTATTATTCCAAGACTAATGTAAATTATTGTATAATCTTAATTATGAAAATAAATGTGAATCATATACTACAGTCTAATCTTATAGTCTAATCTCGAGTCCGGAAAGTGGATATAATTAACAATAAATTATATATATTAGAAATATCATTTTATTATAAAATTTATGTTTAATTTTTGATATATTATATAACGGTGGATAGAAGTAAAATTTTGGTGGATAATTTATAATTGAATTAAAAATAATCATTATTTTATAAAAATTATGCCCATATTGATTTTTGTAAGTTTATCCAACAAATTTTGTGGATAGAAATAACATCACCCTTGTTAATTACTAATCAAATTGATTAGGTTGTTTAATTTTTTTGGATTGTTGAAATTTAAATTTTGAATTATTTGATTTTCTATATTTTAGTAATTGATTAAGTTGTTAGAAGTTATTTGATTATTTAAATTTAAATTTTGAATTTGATTTTATAGATATTAGCTTCTAGCAAGATTTTAAAAGTTTAGATTAGTTTAATAATCAATTAGATGATAGTGACATTATAAGAATAAGAATAATATAAATTATTTTTGTAGCTATATTAATTTAATTTTAATTATTTATCCGTAAAAGTTTGTATTTTAAACAAAACTTTGGAGCTTAAAGTATTGGTATAAAAGTTGTGTCCTTAAATAGATAGAGAAAGGAATATTCATCCTTAAAACTAATTGTCCCTATTTTTATTCATTGAATTAAAGTGGATGTACTTATTAATCTCGTGAATTTTTTAATATTAAATGATTAATAAAATAATATTTATAAAATTAAATCAATAATATTTTTTGTCAGTCTATCCATGCACATTCGTAAATTAATTTAGTAGGCAATGTGGATTAATTGCAAGATAGCGTGGATAGAAATAAAATCACCCTTACTAAAAGTGAAGTACAGAAGACTTTTAATCACGAGTAATTTGAAAATTAGACTAAATTAAGTTATGCCATAAAAATTAATTCCATATACAAAAAATTATACAATCAAACGCTACTGAAGATAGAAAAAAATTTGATTTTTTTTATCAAGAATAAATTATATCAATAGACCTTAAAAATTTATTATTCGTCCAATCCAGTCTAATATAATATAATATCCAAAATTTACATAATTTTTTGGGGATGGGAGGGGATAAGGAAAGAAGAAAAACCTCAAAAAGGATGTTAGTCAAAACTATGCACTTTATTTACAACATATGAATAATATCACATGCTATGGGAATATGTTTGGTCAATTTCTTACTTTCTTAGTGGGACTCCTACAAATCTAAATTAAAGAAAAAGAAAGGCCTAGCTAAAACTTGTGAACGATACTATAAGAATCTTGGAAAATAAACTTCAAAATAATAATGGTGGTCAAATAATACATACTAGAATTGGTGATACATATACTCGATATGTGTGTAATATAATATATAATAATTTTTCATATTATTTATAGATTATTAAAAAAAAATAAAATAAAAATGTGATGATACTTGGTCAAATTGTAACATACATTTTCATACTTAAAATTATGAGGTTAATTGTCTGTTTAAACATTAATTTTATAATAATTTTTAAAATATAAAAGGTAATTTTGTAACTTTTATTACCTCTTAAATCACTGTCCATATTTGTCATTTAGCCACTGAAATAACTGGTAAGTGGTTATTAATTGTTATTTCTTCATATTTTCGATATTTTCATCGAATACTAGGTCTCAGAATCGAAGGTCTAACTTTGTTGATTTTTCATGCACGCACGATTTTATCAATTTTAATTCATTTTACAAAAAGGGAATTAGCTCTTCGTCGTTTTGTTTCTTAGTTAAAACTCCACACTTAATTAAAGCATTTTCAATAGATATGTTATTTTTTGCACTCGTTAAAGTATTACATCAATACTTTATTATTTTATTCACTAACTTAACATACACTTTTACATTTTAATAATACTTATATTATTCATTCACTAATTACAAATATCGCTATTTTAAGTGGTTCTTTAAAAAAAAAAAAAAGAACTTCAGAAGCGGAGCTCACATTTTTTAGTAACATTTCTTCATTACTTACACGTCTTATCGTTCGAGTGGTACAACTTTTAACATATAACATCAATCAATACCAATAACATCTCCTCTACCTGCTCCGATGGAGATGCTCTTACAAATTAGTGAGAGATCTTTCATCAATTAATTGCCCTAGCTGCCACATGGGATATTAAACATTTTCCAATACCTTTTTATTTTCTTATTTAATAAAATAGATTTTTATTTAAATTCCCCCTAAAACTCTCTCAATAATTAAATTGACAAAATACCATTAATTAGTGGGCTAAACATTACATTTAATTAAGGTATATAATACAAATAATTAATAATTATAATTTGGAAGTAGAATAGCACTTGTGAGAATATAATCATATAAATATAGTTTATACATAAAAATCTTACTTATATATTAATGATCTAAATTGACATTGGCATATGGAAACTATATTGAATCATATCCCAAGTTTAAAACCCTACAAAACCAAAGTAACATTGGGTGACAAAGAATAAACGGTTCTCAAAAGACAATCTTTGAAAAGTAGTAGAATATTAATAAAACATACAAGTTGTTCAAAATAGAATAAACAAATAAGACCACTGTATATCAAAAGGGTGGAGCAAGTGCCTAATACATTTCCAATCCATAATATAGTTTTGAACTTAATAGAATCTTTATTTCGTAGATAAACATGTAAGGAAGATGCTTATTCATAGGCTTTCTTCTTCACATAACATTTTTGTTCGTTTTCTTATAAAACAAATTGGCGACTCGATCTGAAACAAAGCCTCCTGCATCTAAATTAAGATAGAAAAACACACTAACTTACTGAGGTGAATAGACATGCACCAGACTTACCAGTGCTTTAAACCCCCAACCAAAGGCTGGGACTAGGGATCGCGTTCGCGGATTCCCATAGGTACTATTGCATGCAACATTGTAATTAGGCTAAGGTTTTATATAAACTGATTTTTACCTTTCACGGTTGGATATATCTAATATAATATTATGTAAAGCCAGAAGGGATTTTGTTTGTTTTTAAAGTTGTGTCAGGTTTTTATTTTCTTATTTTGCCCAGCGTGCTCTAATTTGACAAAAAAAATCATATTTTAGTGGTCATGTGATTCAAACCATTACATTTGTAATAGTAATAACACCTTCAACCATTGGACCAGTTGTTACTTTTTTAACTTTCAATATGATTAAATTGAACTAGAACGAGGGGGTCAATATGGCAAATTGGCAATATATCTATTGAAAAATTCAAAATTTTCAAATTTACCAAATTAACAAATATAGCAAATTGATTATATAAAACCAAGTAGCTTGTAATCAAATCCCAAATGAAGAGTAACACTATCGGTGCGAAAAATTAGAGCAAGTCGGTTTCGACCATACAATCAATTGATTGGAATAATAAAGAAATGAACTAAGGAATTTAAAGATGTATAGAGGATGTTCGCATCATATGAAGATATTGGTTAGTCCTTCTCCTTGTGAATAGAGTTAGGAGTTCGGGCTGCCTTGTATTACAATAAATGAGTTTACTTACAAGCTGACAAAGTCTCTCTAGCTATTCTATTATCATAAGATTACAACAAAGATATTACTAAGCCACAAAAGTTCTAGATTCTCTATACTAGGAGCTTTGTCATGGGCTTTTCTAGCTCTATCTCTCTCTGTCTTGTGATAAAAGCTTGGATGTTCAAGTCTTTCTCAATTGTGAACTGTTTGTTGCTTTGTTGCTTAGTTGTTAGAAGAAGTAAATGCTTCCCATATATATATATATATATGATAGAGAGGAAACGTGCAGAGGAGCTCTCAGAGCAAGTCTGAAGCCATCCCTAGACATCACTAACCCTGGCCTTATTTCTCCATGGATTCCGGAACATTAAATGCAGTTGGTATGTATTTAATGACGTTGATGGGGGTTCTATAGCGTTGGTGGAGTTGGTAGCAATTATCCATCCTATTTGTACCTTTTTATGATACAATAGTTGGTCAGGGAGCTCGGAGCTCGATGGAAGAGTTCTGACCTTCGAGGTCCGTAGTCTGTTATGCAAATATAACATTTAAGTCGAATGCTCACATTCTTTGGAGCTCTGGCCTCCAAGAAGCACCCAAGCAGAGCTCTCAAGCTCCACTTGTTGTATCGGAACATATTACTGACATATGAGACCATGTGTCAGATTGTGGTTGGCGGAATATATTAATGGATTAATTTGCTCTATCAAACACGATAAAATAAACTACCACGACCACCAATAACACAAAGATATATGTTAGTTTAAAAATATATACAAAAACTAATTGGATTGGTTTACAAAACCCAAAAAATTGAAACAAGTCATATTTTTATTTTGGTTTTTCAGAAGTGGAATATTCAATCATATCCAATTCAATCAATTCAAAAAATTTAAATTGGATTGTATTGGATCAGATCAGTCAGTTTGAATTGGATCATGCCTACCTCTAATTATATAATAACATCTCTAATGCAATCCTGAATTGGAGAAAAATGGATTGTCACATAGGATATATAAACAAAGTGTTAAAAAATATCTCCAATGCAAATATGGATAATGACTATAAAAGTAATATGGCAAAAAGAAGGGAAGACATTGGGAAGATGGCTATCTATATCTAGAAGGTTTCTTAGACAATGTTTGAGTGTCAGTCATCATTTTGACTTTAATTTTTCATTTTTTGAACTTTAAAATATTTTAACTTTTAATTTACAATTCTATTTTCAATAAATTTTATATTGTTAAAAAACATTTGCCAAAATCTATCAAATAAGATCCATATTCTTTATAATTTTTCATTAAAAACGTTGATGAATAATGTCAATAGCAATATTATTGACAATATTATTGGAGATGATTTTTTTAAAACTTGGCACTAAATAAAATTTTTTATTTCACGTAAAAATTATGTCTCTAAATATATTTATATGTCTATGTTTTGAATAGATTCAATTAATATTAATCTGGGAGATCCCCTAACCATTTGACTTTTTTTACGAATTTGTTATACACTGAAAGATTTGAAAAGATATGCACCAAAAAAAAGAAGAAAGAAAAATTTGAAAAGTAAAAATGAAGAAATGTACAAATAGATTATTTTCATGATAGCTTTGACTTAAAATGGAATTTGAACTGACTCCATGACTTTTAATTATGGTACCTTTGACTTACTGCAGAGGGTACTTTTGGATTTCGATTATGTTTAGGTCATTCACATAAGCACAAGAACACAAAAATCCATTATAGCATAACTAATTGTCCCACACTAATAAGCAATGTAATCTGGAGTTCAGACAAAAAACAAAAATGTTTTTCTTACTTATAAATTTTATTATAAATTTTTGTTAGATATATTAAATAGATTGTATTATTATTATTATTATTATTATTAAAGTACAATTTATATAATACACTAAGTAATAAATTTATAGTTAAATGTATCATTATTTGACTAAAAATAAAGGGTGATTTTATTTCTATCCACGATATCTTGCAGTTAATCCGCATTGCCTACTAAATTAATCCACGAATATGGATACACTGACAAAAAATATTATTGATTTAGTTTTATAAATATTATTTTATTAATGATTTAATATTAAAAAATTCACTAGATTAATAAGTACATCTACTGTAATTAAATAAATAAAAATAGGGACAATTAGTTTTAAGGGCCAATATTCATTTCTCTATCTATTTAAGGATACAACTTTTATACCAATACTTTAAGGTCCAAAGTTTTGTTTAAAATACAAACTTTTATGGATAAATAATTAAAATTAAATTAATATAGCTACAAAACTAATTTATATTATTGTTATTCCTATAATGTCACTATCATCTAATTGATTATTAAACTAATCTAAACTTTTAAAATCTTGCTAGAAACTAATATCTATAAAATCAAATTCAAAATTTAAATTTAAACAATCAAATAACTTCTAACAACTTAATCAATTACTAAAATATAGAAAATCAAATAAATCAAAATTTAAATTTCAACAATCAAAAAAAATTAAACAACATAATCAATTTGATTAGTAATTAACAAGGGTTATTTTATTTCTATTAGTGAAATTTGTCAATCTATACATCTTTTTGGGTTTTACTGAGATAATCTGTATTACCCATTAAGTTTAACCACGTTGTTGGATAAACTTACAAAAATCAATATTGGCATAATTTTTATAAAATAATGATTCTTTTTAATTCAATTGTAAATTATCCACTAAATTTTTACTTCTATCCACTGCCATATAATATATCAAAAAGTAAACATAAATTGTATAATAAAATGATATTTCTAATATTTCTAATATATATAATTTATTCTTAATTATATCCACTTTCCAGACTCGAGATTAAACTATAAGATTAGAGTATTAGACTATAGTTATGATTCAAATTTGTTTTCAGAATTAAGATTATACAACAATTCACATTAGTCTTGGAATAGTAATTAAACAATAAGTATAGTTTGAAACATTTGTAATACGTCTACAAAATTTAGTTCCTACCTAAAAGTAAATTAAAATTATAACTTTAATTATAGATTTATCATAGCAAATAAGAAAACAAACATATATTATAGTTGAATATTCTTCCTTTGACGTGAAATGATTGAGATCGAAGAAACGATGTTTGTTGCCTCCAGCCAGTAATTCTTAATTAGTTTCTTAAGTTCTAATTTTGCTTTATTTTTATTTATTTAGAACCCTCATTGTATAGAAAAAATAAAAAGAAAATAGTAAACTTATTTGTTGAAAAAAATTATTCGTTAGTATTATGATGTAATAATATAAATTAATTCCGCTCAGTTTAATAGTATTGTATATTTTTGATCAATAATGAATCTATAATCCTTGTATCAATATACCTTTTAACAAATTAAGAAAATATATTATTAAGGAAGTATATTCTAATTAGGAAACTAATTTTAAAAGTAAGGAAGTTTATTCTATTAGGAAACTAATTTTAAAAGTAAATACATTTAAAAGAATTATTAATTAGTGGATATATATACTTCTCAATTTTTATAAGGAAGTTTTGAGAAGTTTATTTCAATATTAACATAAATCAAGGGTGGATTAATTGGAGAAATCTGTGGATAGAAATAAAATTACCCAAAAAAAAATGATCGTATATCATTTCATTTCCTTCCTTATTTGTTCCAATTTTGAATGGCATGAGTAATGTCTCTCGCCCATGTGAATCTGCCTATGCATTAAAAGAGTATCTTGTTATCACTTTGTTGGATGGGTAATTTTGTTTCCATCCGCATGATCTATTAGTTTTATCCACCCTTAATGGTGTGTTTTGACAAAAAAAATTAAAAGTTTCCTTTTAAAAATTAAAAAGTATATCCACCTAATTAATTTATCAAATTTTATTTTATTTTCTTATGTAATTTCCTTAACTTTCCTAATTAAAATATAATTCCAATTATAACAATCATAAATTATCTTCATATTTTTATGTGCTTCAATTGAAATGGTGTCTTTATCATCTACTATGATTCAATCAAAAGCATAAAGCACTAATAGGTAAATTTAATTTTGAATCAATTTATTATGGGTAGTAATTTTGCCGCTCAAAGTTGCATTTGAAACTCAAAATTCTAAACTAAAACGATTGTGCATCTAATGCAAGTACCTCTAAAATATTTACTATCAAGTTCATAAAGTTTCAAAAGAAAAAAAAATAGAAGAAAGTTACAAAATTAGAATTGAAGCGGATATTTTTGTTTAAATACGTGAATCAATCATTAAGGGCCGGTCTAACTTTGGCCAAGTGATTAGTTAATCAGTTTTCAAGCTGTTTTGCATGAAAATGGAGGAGATGACAATGCTTTGTCATTCTTTATCGCAATTATCTAGTTTAAGTAGGAAAAGTAGAACATATATTGAGATTTTTGAATTATTTATAAATATATTTAACTTTTTTTTGAAGAAATAATATTGTTATATCAAAGTATGAACAATATTGGCTGCTAAAAAAAAAAGCATCAATAATATTTTTTGTAAGTATATCCCAGCCCGTGGTTAAACTTAATGGATAACGTGAATTACTTAATAAAGTGAATAAACTGTAAGAAGTCACTAATAGAAACAAAATCACTTGAATCACTCGCGTAGGCGATATTCTTGCAATATGATATCTAATAATTCTTTACATTATGTATAATTTTCTAAAATAAAATAAACATATTTAGTGATATGGGTTCAAGTCTTGGTTTGAAACTTAATTTTTTTTTATCATTTTTAAAGCATGAAGGTTAATTTTATAAACCTATTAAAACTCCCAACTTTATAGATTGTATAAATTAGATATACTTACGTAAATATGAGTATAAGACACGTTAGATTTACTTGTGTACTATTATTTAAATGGCGTTTACAATAACTTGATCCAAAATTCAATTAATTATGAGTTTTATTTAGATGTATTTGTTTGTGATTGTACGCAGATGAATGGTTTTTCATACTGTAATTCCAAATTGTATTTGGTAGAGTAGTTAGAGTGTATGTCCGCATAAATGTGTTACTTTTTATGGCATGGTTCAAATTAAGTATCGGTCAAAACTAATCCGAGATGACCGATACCGAGTTAGAATAGGGGGTGCCGAACCGCTATTATGATCTGATATGATTAAAATCACGGTATTTCAAAATATCATCGATATTTTACCAAAATCACATTGAGTCGCCGATTTTTCACCGATATTTTAGTACGTATTGAATAATTGAATAAAGTAACTAAAGTTAAATTTTAGTCCGTATTGAATAATTGAATAAAGCGACTAAAGTTAAAAAAAACAAAAAAAAATTACTCCATGTTGGACTTTAGAGACTTGAAGTGTAAATTGGTATTTATTGAAAAACAAAATGTTGATTTGTTCCAAAATAATTTGTTAATCTTTGTTTAATTAAATTAGCAACCATTAAAAAAATATTGATTTGTTCAATTGTTCTAAAGTAATTTATTAATCTTTACTTAATTAAATTGGCTTAATCCTAAAAAAGAGAATATTAGAAAAAGGAAGAAAAGAAAGAAGAAAATGAAACAGAAACTAAGCAAGAAAAAAAATAAAGCAAAAGAAGCGTAAACATCTAGTAGATTTAACTAGGTTCTCTAGTTATGATGAGTATTCTAGTTGCTATGATCCTCACTCACAAAGCTATCGGTGCTTTGATGATCAACTGCAGCGCTTAAACTTAGGCTGACACTATTTCGGTGGACATGGATATGACTATGATTATGATAGTCGTAGACATAGCATCTTCGGAGGAAGAATATCTAGTTATGATTATGGCACTGGTTATGGAAGTTCTACACAAGATTATGCTAGTAGTGGGGGATCAAATAATAGTATTGCTGCTCGTGGTGGTTATTATGAAAGTGGTCGTGGAGCATATTATGATGGATCTTCAAGTAGCAGCGATTATCGGGGATTTGGTACTATTATCACCATGGCCAACCAAATTTTATTGATTATGGGTCATCTAGTCATTCCTTTCATCCTTACCCCACAAGTGCTAATTCCCAACCTTCTTTATAGCCTTATTCCTCATCACTAGAGTCCTTGAGTAATGATGATAATTATAATCTATATCATTATTCTAGGCGTAATTGAACTTATATTTAAGATATTTGTACTTTATAAGATTGTATTGTTATATATTTATTGAATTATGATGTAATATTTTATTACCAAGTGCAACAAATGATGGTATTTTAATGTAGGATATGTAATTTGTACTAGATAATGTTATTATGCCTACCTAATTGATCCATCTTATTAATATCACACTTTAGAATTTTTCTATATTTTTTTGTAATTTTTTGGGCCTTTTAAATAATAAATCGATCTATATCGCCAAAACCGAAACAAATACCGATATCCGAGTTAAAAATTGCGTGCCTGAGTGGACCTCCAAAACCGCGACTTTGAACCATGTTTTAAGGTGTTAGATTTATATATATTGGCTGTTAGATTAGCGTAGGTTAAGAACCATATTTTATAAATAACTGGTTAATTAAAATAAAGAACAGATGTAAAACACTGATTTAGCTTGAGCTTAAAATCTATAAAATAAAATTATTGTATATTGGGGGGTAATAAATAAATCCATCAGAAGAAATATTACAAATTAAATAGCTATTAAAGCACATGTATTGTCCTGTATTGTCAATTGGTTTTGTGGAAAGTAGGAAGATGGATAGATCAATTCGTATATGTTTTTTGTTTTTTAGTTACTTATTTTCGCCACCAACATTGAGAGATGTTTTTTAATAATAAAAATTTATCACTAAAATTCGGGTCCATACACATTTAGTGGAGTCAGGTGGTAAAGCATCACCCTTATAAGGTTGGGGTGTCAATTTCAAACCATGGCACCCTCATCCCCTCCTTAATTACCCGTAATTCAAATTGCGGATGTATCTATGTATCGCTTGTATCAAAAAAGAAAAAAATCCAGTCCATCCCAAATCCCCTCTACATGATTAATTATGTAGGTGTAAATGAACCGAGCATTCATGAAGGGCTTATCAAAGATGATTGTATTCATTTTATCTGTTCTATTTTTTATTTATTTATTTGGTGAAAATAAGAAAGAAAAAACTCAACAACACAAAATAGAAGATTAGGTTTCTCGGCCATAGGCCACTCCTCTCATGTCACACATCATTTCTTCGACTACTTCATTCGAAGGGATCAACATTCGAACTTCGGCTTCCTTTTATTCTCCTCCCATGCATGCTAGGATATCCGTACAACGGTTACCTTCACACAAAACATGCTTTAAGTTTGCCTTGGTATCTGCCATCAGCTCCTTGTAATCATTAATGAGGATGCGGTTGGGACAATTTTCCTCTTCCTCATCTTCTTTGATGAGGTTAATAGCAACGAGGTAGTCGCTCTCTATAACAATTCTCCTCCAGCCTTTTTTTTGACAAAGATTATTGTAGGCCAAAAATGACCAATTTTGAAAACATTGTTTAATAGAATTAAAAACATTTAGATGGTGGTCCTTCTAGTAGTGTTGGTAGAATTTTGATTAAAAATCATCGGGTCCAAAGGCTTTCCGAGGCTTCATACCAAAAAGAGCATACTAAACTTCATACAACGAAACATCGGCATTAATATACATATTCTCTTTTTGGTTAACTTTAGGATTAAGGGGAAAAACAAGGTCAACCAAACAAAGGTTCGGGTTTTTCAATGAAGACATAATTCAAATTATTAATAATATGGTTACAGAGAGTGCCCGGGTCCTCCACCCACCACTCACCATCCATTTTTAACTTCTTAATCATGTTCCTTTTACGGTGAATAATCGTTGATAAATGAAAAAACTTGGTGTTTTTATCCCTTTGAGATATCCAATTAACTCTAGATTTTTAGTACCAAAGTGTTTTTTCCTCACGGAAAACTCTCTCGAGTTCGTTTTTAAAACTACCTTCGAGGATGTCCAAATTATGAGACTAACTTCGCTCTTGAATGATTTGAATTCCCCTAAAAAGAGCTTTAATCCTTTTCTTTTTATGAAAAATATTCCCAAAGACTTATTAATTCCATTGAATAACAAGGTCCTTATAGCAGGAGAGGTTAGAATAACGGGGCTCATTAGGAGACCAATAATTTTTAAAAACATCATAAAAAGCAAGGTGTTCAAACCAAGAAGCAATAAAACAGAAAATAGAATTGCTTGTAGTATTGGGACAGGAGATTAAGGTACATTCCAACATAATGAGCATAGGGCAATTTCCCAAATAAATTTTTGGTAGGTTGCTCACTGTAGCCTCTAGATATATTAGCCTCCATCCTGGTTTAGCTAGGGTACGATCCAGTCTTACTAACGTATTGGTGAAACCTCCATAGTTATTAGACCAGGTCACCTTAGGACCAGTACAACCTAAGTCCACTAAATTACAATTATTAATGCAACCATTAAATATACCTGGGCATTTGATAAACGCATAATATTATCATGCATAAGCTCCTTCCCAGAGTCGCATGGCGCGTTTATTGTTCTAACTTTGCCGTATTATTCGCTTATCTTGCGTTTAGTGTTTTAGCATTTTGTGTATCTAATATCACCCTAGTAGGTGTGTTTTTGTTGCGTTTCTATGTATTTATAGGCATGACATGCAATGGCCCTTCTAAGATCGATCGAAAGCGAGTTGAAAGCTTGGAAAATGCATGAAGTGAATTTCCTCCCAGACCCATGATCAATCATGGGAATGGTCCAAAGATCAACATGCAGTGCACGCCATGATCAATCATGGCCTGGCGAGGACACCAGCTACCTGCTCCCTTTTGCCTTATTTTGCGGATTAATGTTCCTAGATATTTTTCCTTCAATATTTTATTAATTTGTTAAACATCTTTGGGTAGCTTTAGGTAAAGGAAATAAGCTAGATGGTTTTTATATTAGTTTTTGACACACAAGTTCTAGAGGAAAGGGAGAACTCAAGTTGTAACATTTTCTTCTTTTCTCTTGTAAGTTCTTGAATTTTGTAAGAATGATTTCTTCTTCTATAATATTTGTGTTTGCATTTATTATGGAGTAGTCTTTTACTATGGTTACGGAAATGAATCGCGATATGATTTTCGGTAATTAATTTTTCAATCAATGTTTAAAGTTTGTTAAATAATTGTGAATCATTTTCCTTTTTAAATCCTTCATTCTTCAAGCTTTTTAGGTATTTTTATTTAAAGATTAGACTTTACATACCTTGTATACTTAGTTCTTGCGTTTGTATGAGAGTACAACATACTTTTATGGCTCTAGAAAGCTTGTAGTATTTTTCCCCATCTATAGACCTTTTTCCTCTTTGTAGAGATTATGAAGAGTTCTTAAAACTCCATAGATGATCTATAAATTTGTTAATCTAATCTTTGATTTACTTAATGATATTTTGAGTTCTTTATACACTTTACGTGATATTTAGACTCCTTATTGTCTTTCTTAAGTGATGATCGATTAGTTAATGAATTTATCCCACAAACTTCGTTTCGTTTAATTGTAATGATTTGCTATTTAATTTTCATTCTTTTAAACCATGAGATTTCACATACATGCTTCTTATAAAATCTTTTTACAATGAATTTTTCATATTTACCTTGGATTAGCTTTATCGGGAATGAGTTGCTTTGCTTCACACCTGTAGCTAAAAGATAGAGATGATAGCTTCATTCGTGGTGGAATTTTGTTGTATTCTCTCTTGATATAGCTTTAGCCCGAGAATGAGTTGCCTAGTTTCGCACCCTTTGCTATTGAGAGATATGACAACATTTCCCATTCTCGAGAATACTGTATTAAAATCTTTATTTGAGATTGCAATTGCCATTTATTATATCGCGAGCAACTTCCATTTATCTTAGTGCTTTCTTAACACTTTTCACAACCAATTTATGTTAACGTTGTTCGATAACCAATCTTTTACTAAACCAGAAACTCGTAAAATATGTAATCCATACTATTCATTTTCAACTATCCATGTGGATCGATACTCGAACTTCTAAGGCTATATTACAACTTAACGTGCCTGCACTTAGGCTAACACAATGCACTATTCCGTCGGCATCAGCGTTGGCTATTGGATCCCTTCGAAAAGCATTTTTTCTCTGAGATATATGCGTGGTTGTTGAAATCCCTAGTAACAGCCACCGCAGATTACAAATTTGTGCGGGCATGTGATTTGTCCAAACATGGTCTCTTGGTTAGGTTTAGCATACATAGTTGATAAAAGCCAATATTCAAAGTTTGATTTGGTGACTAATATGTGAATCACTTGGTTTAATATATGAATAGTTTCAAGATTATCAAGGGATGGATTCCAAAGAACCCAAACCCTCAGATATACCAATATGGTCAAAGTACGTTGCTTTTGATAGCCCAAATTGACCGAAGAAAGTACCCATACTTTGAACTGTGACTCTAGTTTCTATTGAAACTGTAAATTAAATTTTGCATAGATCTTAATACAAACATAATTGCGGATAACATTTATGTATTTATACAAATTAATATCAGATCTTAGACTAACATAATTTTACATATATATATAATTTGATTGGAAAGATACACTAACCTTGGTCCATAGCCATATCAAAATTGATGAAAATAGTGATGGCATAATTCTAAACACCAGAAACAAGTTTCTCCCTCTTGGCCTATACGCTTATGTGTTGAATCGTAATACTTGAATACATAACTGATGGAATGTTACGTATATTATAGGTAGAGAGGGGACTCAATTCTTTACGTACCTATCTGTAACTCCCACTTTCCATCAAAGTGGGTTAGTGGTAGTTATCTCTAATCCCACTTTCCATCAAAGTGAGTTAATGGGAGTTATCTCTAACTAATTAGAGATAATTATTATTAATCTCTAACAAATAAAGATTTTATCCCAAATAATTAAATAGGTTGTTATCCTGAATAATACCGTAGAGTTCAAGACTTTACCACTCTATCAATATTTATTTATTATCTTAATAAATCGCTAAATAAAATAAGCCTATTATTTGGGCCACACAAAAATTAAATAATTAATTCTTACAGAAACAACAATTTATGGTCTAAAATCACGGTAAAGATCTTTCATACCATCTTCAAAATTTTGGTTATCCACATCGTGACAATTCCAGAAAATCATTTTCATAACAAAACAATTTGTAAGAAAAGGGAGTGGCGTCTCAGTTGGCCATCTGTTGATTAACCTTACTTTTTGTTGTGTTTTTTCCATCGCCAAGGTTGGCATTACTTGAACCATGTGGTGCCACGGCATGATTCCCTAATACTTCTATTGATTCAGTTGATTTAGACTTGGTTGATATTCCATAGCACCTTTACTAGAATCATCTCCTCTTGCTCTGTTTCTAGTGGAAAAGTAATGGTGTTTTTCGCTACTTTGTAACTAGCTGTTGGAGTTGCTAGAGGGGTCGGGTGGTTTTGGGTTTTCTTGGAGTTTCGTGTTATTCTGCTTGACATTGAAGCTGAAGACATTTTTGGTTGGTTGGGGGGTGGGTGGGGTGGGGTTGTGTAGTATTGGATTTTGGATTTTGGGTTTATGGGTTGGGGAATGAATGGCAATACCATTAAAAGAGGCATGTGATTTGTTAGTACTAACACCAAATTTTTCCATTTATCATTTATGGCTTTGAGCATTCCACAGCCTTTATTTTTCTTTGTAGCAACCTTCCTCGCAGAGTTTCTCAAGATTTGAGTTTGACCTATTGTAGGACCATTAGCTCCTTAAGAGAAAGATAAATGGAAGTTAGAGCATCTCCAACAAGCACTTTAAAGGACTAAGCTGTAAATTTATTGAAGAGCCATGTCAGCAAAATTCACTCCAACAGAATTAACAGAATATAATCTATAATTTAAAGAGTCTTTCTCACTCTTCAAATATGAAGAGTAATGAAATAGCTCTTAAAACATACTTTTTAATATTTTATTAGTGGGACTTTCTACTAATTTAAAATGACATTATTGGAAAGTAAAACATTTAATATAAAATGACTTGTATGCACATTAATTAAGAAATTAAAAATTAAAATAATAATATATTTAAAGAGGCTCTTGGAGCTCATTGAAAAATTCTTTAAGTTAACTCTTCAAAGTACCACATAGGTCAATAAAATTATTTTTGTACAATCATTTTTGAAAAGGTTATTAGAGATACTCTTAGGGCTCGTTTGGTTTGAGTTTTGGAAATGGAATGGGCATACTTGATTCCTGAATTTTTTTTTCCTAGCATCTAGGATACCATGCCGATATTTGGTTCAATAGGAAATAGGAATGGAATAAAGTATCAATTACAAAAATACCTTTCTTTTTATAAAATGAGAAGATATCTTCTACTAATTTTTCAAAAGAGACAATTACTATAATAAATTACAAAAATTACACATGCCTAGCTAATAACTATCCTACAAAAATTACAATTTTTGTAATTAAAAAAAAATTACAACAAAAAAAAAGAAAAGAAAAAAGTTCCAAATATTTTTTTTTTCATTTTTGTGCAGCAACATAATTAAAAGAAAAGCTCCAAACAATATTTTCATACACGTATGGAAAAGAATTATTTATTCATAAGGAAGAGAATTATTTATTCATAAGGAAGAGAATTATTTTAGGCCTAACATGAAGAATTAAAAAAAAAATGCCCATTGGTAATAGTTTATTCCTTATGATTTAAATGGGAGAACTTAGGGGGAAAGGTTTGTTCTTAGAATTATTTATTCCGGACTTAAAACTTAAACCAAACGCAAGAACCTTTTCGAAATAAAATTTAGTATTTTTGAAATGATTTAAATCTTGAACCAAACGAAGCATTAGTACATAAGTTTGAACTAGTCGAGATGTTAGAAGTTATTTTAGAATTGTATTTATTTGTCCTTGATCCAATTAGAGGATCATCACGATGGGCTTTTCTTTTGCCCTTTTCATTATCGTTTATATTAATGGGCCCAACCATTGAGTGGAAGCGGTTTTGGACATTAGCCCACCACTTTTGTTATTTTTGTTAGTATTTTCCCCTGGTCCCCTGGCTTGCCTCCTTTTTGACCTCGCTACGGCCGACAACCAAGGCCCAAAGTTTTTTGTTTTTGTTTTTTTTTTTTATTTTTGAACAAAATAAAACAGAAACAGCTACAAAGACATAAAACTAGACAAAAGATTAGATAAAGCACGAGGAGGAGAAGCCACCCAATTCATCGGAAGAGACTTTAGACGAGCTTCTCTAGCAACCCAATGCGCCACCCGGTTAAAATCTCTAGGAACAAAAATCCAACTTATATCTCTAGCACTCACCATGGCCCAAAGTTTGCATCACTATTTCCAACAGAATTGTTAGAAATGATTATATTCTCCAACATCATTAGCATTATTCTTTGTAATTATTAAAGCTTAGCATTATTCTTCTTTCCTCTTCTTTTCCTTTATTCCCTCCTCCATGTTTCCCTCATTGTCTCCTCCTTTCTTCCTCATTTTAAGGCTTCTTGTTTCCTTCTTTACTTGTATATATATACATGCCATTTCCCATTGTAATACACAATATTAATAGATACAAACATTCATTTTCTCTCACTCTCTCTCTAAGTCTTTCATGGTATCAGAGGGATTGTGATCCTACTCAAAATTATTCTCCATCTAAGCCTTCTAAAAAAAAAAAAAAAAAAAAAAAAAAAAATGCCACGTCATCACCCAGCACAGTCATCTGCCACGTATCAGCCACATCATCTTTGACCGGCCATGTCATCGTTGACTGCCAAGTAAGCAAATTTTTCTTATTATTCTCATATTCACCCCAGAACTTTCTGTTATTCCCATATTCACCCCAAAACCTTCTGTTATTCTCATATTCACCCCAGAACTTTCTGTTATTCCCATATTCACCCCAGAACTTTCTGTTATTCCCATATTCACCCCAGAACTTTCTGTTATTCCCATATTCACCCCAAAACCTTCTGTTATTCTCATATTCACCCCAGAACTTTTTGTTATTTCCATATTTGCCCCAGAACTTTCTGTTATTCTCATATTCACCCTCGAACCTTCTGTTAATTCCAAATTAATCCAAAATCTATCCAAATTGCCCCAAATCTCCAAAATCAATCCCAAATACTTTTATGGATCATCCCGAAATCTCTCGACCTATTTCCATCAC
Organism: Lonicera japonica; assembly: GCA_021464415.1. NCBI lineage: Eukaryota > Viridiplantae > Streptophyta > Magnoliopsida > Dipsacales > Caprifoliaceae > Lonicera > Lonicera japonica. The sequence continues at coordinate 22,725,369 of CM038463.1, forward strand.
TCTCAATGGACCCAACTACATCCACTGGGCCCAGGCCATGACTAGTTTCCTACAAGCTCGAAGGGTGTGGCGTCTTATCACTGGAGAGGTTACTAAACCATGTCAAAAGGAAGATGAGTCAGATGAAAAATTTTCCGTCAGGCAAGATGACTGGATCGCTAACAATGGTGATATCATTACATGGTGCCGCAATTCTTCTATTTCCTCCATTAATCAACAGTTTGGGCGCTTTACCACTGGGAAAGAAGTTTGGGATTTTCTCAAATCTCGATACACTACTAAAGATCTTGCACACCAATACCAACTTTTGACTGCCCTCCAAGCCAAAAGACAACAACCTGATCAATCCATTGATGATTTCATATCTGAGATGCAAGCTATATGGGATCAATTAGCTCTTTCTGAACCCGTCTGGTCGTGTACCACTGATGTTGAGAAGTTTGTAACTTATAGGGATCAACAACATGTGATGACACTACTCATGGCCTTGCATGACCGTTTTGAGCCTGTTCGAGCATCTCTTCTCCATCGTCATCCATTGCCAACTCTTGATGACGCTGTCACGGCCCTTCATTTTGAAGAAACCAGACTTGGGGTAAATTCCAAGAACTCTAGTGGAGTACTTGCTGTCACTCAGTCAAAATCTGGACAATCATCAAAGGAATGTACATACTGTCATGAGACTACCCATACGCTGCTCTACTGTCCCAAACGGGTTTGTAAGTACTGTCATAAGCGAGGTCCAAAACATTTCGGTTCTGATTGTTACAAGAATCCTGCCAGAAATAATAATATCAGATCTGACACTGCTGCTGCCGCCACTCAACCACCACCTACTCCAGCATCACTTGTCACCAATAATGATCTTGCTGAAATGCTAAAACAGGTTTTATCTGGTCCATCTAATGCAATGTCTGTAACTTCAGGTAATTCTTGGTATTTTGATTCTGGCTGTTGTAACCACATGACATCTGATTCCACAATATTTCTTTCAAAACATTCTACCCCACACACATCTCCCATTAAAACAGCTGATGGATCCCAATTACCTGTTAACTATATTGGACCAATATCCACATCCAACCTATCCCTTGCATCTACATTTCACATTCCTAAGTTGACTATAAATCTTATATCTGTTGGTCAACTCTGTGATCTTGGTCTAAATGTTGTATTTTCTTCTTCTGGTTGCCATGTACAGGATCCAAGGACGAAGCAAATCATTGGGATAGGCCGTAAAATTGGTCGGATGTTCGAGCTCATTCACCTCCATACACCATCTGAACTCACATCTACTTTGTCCACTGCTCCAGCTCTCTCCAGCTCTCCTTTCGAATTGTGGCATTCTCGGTTAAGTCATATCTCCAAAGATAGGCTTAAATCTCTTATTTCTACTGGTAAATTAGGAACTGTCCAATCAGAAAGTATATCTTGTCTATCGTGTCAACTTGGAAAACAACCTGCGTTATCCTTTAATAAAAGTGATTCTCTTTCCTCTGCACCATTTGATCTTATTCACTCTGATGTGTGGGGACCCTCTCCTCATAGCACCATGGGGGGGTCAAAATATTTTGTTGTTTTCATTGATGATCACACTCGATTTACTTGGATATATCTTATGAAAAATCGTTCCGAATTACCACAGATATATTACAATTTTGCCAAAATGATTCAAACCCAATTTTCTAAACCAATCAAAATATTTCGTGCTGATAATGCCATGGAATATAAAGAATCCAACTTTCTAAATTTTTTGCGTCAGCAAGGAACTATTTCTCAATATTCTTGTCCTGGCACTTCTCAACAAAATGGACGAGCTGAACGCAAACATCGTCACATTTTAGATACAGTTCGAACCCTTCTCATATCTAGTGGATGTCCTGAAAGTTTTTGGGGCGAAGCAGCTCTTACTTCGGTCTATACCATTAATCGTCATCCTATTCCATCTTTTCAAAATCAATCGCCTTATGAAAGGTTGTATGGTCATTCACCAAATTATAACCTTTTAAAAGTTTTTGGTTGCGTTTGCTTTGTCCTCCTTCAGCCTCATGAACATTCCAAACTGGAACCTCGTTCTCGCCTTTGTTGCTTCCTCGGGTATGGGATAGAACATAAGGGTTATCGGTGTTGGGATCCAATCTCGAAACGACTTCGCATTTCACGTCATGTCATTTTTTGGGAACACAAAATGTTTTCATCAATCTCTAAATTTCATATCACCACCGAAACCTCTCTCCCGTTCTTCACTAGCTCTACTGCCGACTTATACCCATCCGTCTCCTCTACACCGTCGCCGGTTATTAACGAAATTCATGAACCACCTGCTGACACTCCGCCCACAGAGTTGAACCCATCTATCACTACCACTGATCCATCTAATGACTCGTCTCCTGTACCAACAACGGACTATTCTGATGATGCTGGTTCGTCCAACGATTCTGAGCATCAAACACCTCAACCTCGTCAGTCTAATCGGGTAAGACAGTTACCTCATCATCTTCGTGACTATCACTGTTATTCTACCATATTTTCACATCATGAACCCACATCTTATAAAGAGGCTAGTTCTAATCCTATGTGGCAGCAAGCTATGTCTGAAGAATTACAGGCTTTAGATAAAGCCCAAACTTGGGAATTGGTCACTCTTCCACCGGGAAAGATAACAGTCGGATGCAAATGGGTTTATAAAATCAAAACAAAATCAGATGGATCTATTGATCGATACAAAGCTCGACTTGTAGCTAAAGGTTTTAATCAAGAATATGGTATCGATTATGAAGAAACATTTGCTCCCGTTGCTCGTTTAACCACTGTCAGAAGCCTTCTCGCAGTTGCTGCTGTTCGTAAATGGCAACTTTCTCAGATGGATGTAAAGAATGCTTTTTTAAATGGTGATCTTTCTGAAGAAGTCTACATGAAACCACCTCCAGGGGTTCCACATTCCATCTCTCAAGTTTGCAAGCTTCGTCGAGCTTTATATGGCCTTAAGCAAGCTCCTCGTGCCTGGTTTGAAAAGTTCAGCTCTACCATTCGAGAACTAGGTTTTATTTCTAGTTCATATGACTATGGCCTTTTTATTCGAAAAAGGGAGACTGGTATCACACTTCTTATTCTCTACGTAGATGACATGATTATCACTGGGGATGATGTTACTGGTATCTCTGATCTCAAACAATCTCTCAGTCAACATTTTGAGATGAAAGATCTTGGCCGTCTGAATTACTTCTTGGGGCTTGAAGTTCTCTCTGATTCTGCTGGTTATTACCTCTCTCAGGCCAAATATGCTTCTGATATTCTTGCCCGGGCTGGTCTCACTGATTGTAAAACCGTTGCTACTCCACAAGAAGCAGGTCTTCGTCTCACTCCTCTTGATGGTACTCTTCTTGATGATGCAACTCTATATCGTCAGATCGTTGGCAGCTTAGTCTATCTCACCGTTACTCGTCCAGATATTGCATATGCTGTTCATATTGTCAGTCAATTTATGTCAGCTCCGCGATCTACCCACTATGCTGCAGTTCTTCGCATTCTTAGATATATTAAAGGGACTTTATTCCATGGCCTACATTTTTCATCCACATCATCTCTTGAGATTCGCGCATACTCTGATTCAGACTGGGCTGGTGACCCTACTGATAGACGTTCCACTACAGGATACTGCATTTTCTTGGGGGATTCACTTATATCTTGGCGCAGCAAGAAACAGTCACTTGTCTCTCGCTCGAGTACTGAGGCAGAATATCGTGCTCTTGCAGACACTACTCAGGAACTCATTTGGCTACGCTGGCTCCTTTCAGACATGGGAGTTTCTCATCGTCTTCCAACTGTCATTGGGTGTGATAATCGGAGTGCTATTCAAATTGCCCACAATGATGTCTTTCACGAACGAACAAAACATATCGAGATTGACTGTCATTTTGTTCGTCAGCATGTGTCCAGCAATTCTATCCGCCTTATTTCCATCTCATCCATAGATCAACCCGCGGACATATTCACTAAAGTTCATCACACAGGTCGCTTTCAGAATTTGCTTTCCAAACTCAAGCTGGCCTTCCATTTGCCACCTTGAGTTTGAAGGGGGGTGTTAGAAATGATTATATTCTCCAACATCATTAGCATTATTCTTTGTAATTATTAAAGCTTAGCATTATTCTTCTTTCCTCTTCTTTTCCTTTATTCCCTCCTCCATGTTTCCCTCATTGTCTCCTCCTTTCTTCCTCATTTTAAGGCTTCTTGTTTCCTTCTTTACTTGTATATATATACATGCCATTTCCCATTGTAATACACAATATTAATAGATACAAACATTCATTTTCTCTCACTCTCTCTCTAAGTCTTTCAAGAATCATGGTCAACTTGACCATTTTCTCCTTCCACATTACTGTTACCCATTGTGCCGTTGGCATCTTTGTTCACGGTCGGAGTAAAATTTGCATTACCGGTGACTAGTTTTTTATGGCATATCTCACTCCTATGCCACACTTTACCACAACTAAAGTGTAAAGAATGTATGAATTCATACTCAACACGATATTTTTTAGGCAATTGTGTACCCCATAATGAGAGGTTTAGACAAATCAACCACCACACAATCTCTCAGAACTTTACCCATATTATAGATAGTTGTGATTACATTTATTTCAACTGGTTTTCCCATTTTCTTTGCTATTTAGAAGACGAAATTCTTATTGAAATATTCGATAGGGAGTTCCGACAACCTTAACCAGATACTAGTGGAGATTTCTTTGGCCTTTGAGGACTTAAAATCCGTTTCCCACTTTGTCACTGTGAGTTAATGGTTCATGGTAATCCATGGAGCACTAGTAATGACATGGTGTCAATCCTCAATCTTATCGAATTTTGTTAAATAAAATCTCTCATCTAAATTAACAATGACAAACCCAGCTTGTAAGCCCCAAAATGCTTTCACACAATCACACATAGCTTTGAACCAATTGTGTTACCTAACAATTTCACAATCAGACAATCTTTCCACTTCTTGTGGAATTTAAGGAATTTTGGGGGGAAAGACTGCCAATGAAAGCATTGGATCTTCCTCCACCGGGTTTGTATTTAGATCGAGGCTTTGGGATTCAGTCATGGAATCCTCCATTTCCTCCCCCTTTCATCATCCGACCATATTTCCACGTTTTCATCAAACATAATCTCTTTTTGGAGATCGTTTCACACCAGGTCTTTATAGGATAATGTTTTTTAAGTCGTCTCTACTCTAGTAGTTGGAAAGGGGTTCTCCAATGGAATTAAAGTGACCACCCTTGGATTATCCCTCTCCAAGCTTTCCTTCACCATTTTTTGTGATGTTTCTAGATTTATCAAATTACGCTTATTTTTGACCTTTTTGTTGCTTCTTGGGGGATGATCCTCCTCTTTTGTGGATCATTGGCTAGTATCTTGTACTGGTTGATCAATAGGAATGAGTTCTCGCGAGTTTAAGATCTCATGACTTTGAACTTACATTTTGGGCTTATTCTTTTTAACTACTTGGACAATCCATGGCCACCCACTTTCTTACTCTATTTTTTTTCTAAGTTCTCTTACATTAAGGCTGGACGTATATGTTGCATTTGTAGTCTTGAACTTGAGATTTCCGCATTCAAGTGAGTGTCTTTTATTAATCGCACAAACCCACATGGTATTACTCTATTTTATTAGGGAATTGTTATTGCCGAGTAGAATTACTTGTATTTCATGTGTACATACTTTCTCAATTTTCTTCGATTAGAAACTAGTCCTTTCTTTTACAAAATTTTTTATTGTCTCATCTATCTCCAATTTTTTTTTCTTATCAAGGACAATGTAGTAATTGTACAATTACAATATTTTTTTATGCAATTTATTATATACAGGTTAAAAATTGTTTTAAAAACAATATAAAATATTTTTTATATTTAATTTCTAGCCATACATTTTTAAAATTGAATTTATTGGTCTGGCGCCAATCCATAATCAGTTAATCCAATGGGCTGATTGAGCTGAACTTTTCATTGGGTTTGCTTGGACCAAACCCTGTAGCGAGCGTTGTAAATTAAAGCTTCAATAATCTAAATTCGAAAGAACGTAACATTATCTCCCGTAAAGTTAAAATATATCACCTCAAAAATTGGTATTTGCCGCCTATAAAATTATTATATACTGCTAAGAAAATTAGTATCTATCATATCTTTAGATCTGAATTCTCGACAAAGGCAGATATTAAAAAATAGTATATGCCAACAAAAAAAAGCTTACCGAAAAAAAAAGTATATAGCTAGCTTTTTGGTAACAGTGAAAAAACCATAATAAGTCCGTCATAAATATTAATTTTTATGACTTTTTGCCGATTTTTTGACATACCCTAGTTTGTATAGGTATATCACTGGAAATTGTCACAAATACTTTTTGCGAACCTTTTTTGCCTTTTTGTAATAGTTTTCCGTCCATTACCAAAGAATTTTTATTGTAGTGTATATATATGGACCGCACCTTAAAAATAATTTATACACCTCATACCAAATTTTTTTAAACTCAGGATTGGATCCTAAACGTCCGGCTAATTAACCCACACCCAACTAGGACATCCTTAACATAAACTAAAATTGTGCTACTTAAGCTCTGTTTGATAGTAACATGAAAAATGAAAATAAAAACAATTAATTTAGGTGAGAAGATAAAAAATAAATTGAAGCATATGGTGAGATACTATCCATCTTATACTCATTTTTGTAACTATATATCCTCCTTCCTCCTTTAATATTTTGGGAAAATTTTTTCTCCACCATCACCCAAAGAAAATTTTGTCATGGAAAAAAGTAAAAAGCAAGAGTTAATCTCTCCACATCCCTCAACTTATTTTCCATCTTCTCACCTAAATTAGTTATCTTTTTTTTTTTTCATTTTGCACGTTGCTATCAAACGGAGCCTTAATTGAAAGTTTTTTCCTTGAAAACAAAAGAAACATTTATTATAAAATATAATTATTTCTAATTTTCTAGAGGGACATAAAGCATATATAAAATTTTACAAGAAGAGATCCATACAAGTAAATGATGTTTCAATTCTATCACCTCAATAACCCATGAAGAGATCCATCAAAACTATGGAGGAAAGCAAAGAGAAGAGTATTTTGCTCCCCATAGGCTCCATCTTTGCACCCATAGAAATTACCTTATCTCCTGCAAAACACCATTATATATTAACACTTCGTAATCCCTAAAATGCAAGAGAAAAGCACAAATCTTTTCAATTAATTTAGCATAAATTTTGTTTTATTTCACATCTTGGAATTGTCTAATTAATGTATATTTTTCTCCTATATATTCCTAACCTTGGAATTGGATAGAGCAAAACTAGTTTGACCATGCTCAGAGTTCTAAAAGACGCCGGGTGGATTTATGGTGGCCATAGAACACCTATGCGGATATTAGTTAATTGTCTAGGCTAGGCCGCTAGGCAGTGGCGAAGCCAGGAAATTGACCAACGGGAGGCGAAATTTAATCGAAAGTCAAAACATACTAAATTATATTTAAAGTCATAAAATTTGAACGGAAACATAATACTATTAATAATAAAAGTTCATACAACTTAAATAATAAATGAGAACAATTATGATGAATTACAATAACATTCTACAATTTTTTATATTTTTGAAGTATTGGTAAATGGTGGTGGTGGTGAAAAAATGGTGTAGATAAAGAGAGGTTTGAGAGGTGAGTGAAGAAATAAAAATGGTGAATGGTGAAACCACTGAAGCAGCAGTAGGCAGAAGAAGAAGTGAAATGAGTAGCGGTACCTTTTTAATTAATTAGATTTAACATTTACAAACTATTCCTTAAATTTCTGTATTTTACAATTAGGTCCCCTCAAATTTATTTTTATGCACATAAGTCCCTAAACTTTTTTTTTTTTGATGGCCCAAGCTAAGGAGGGGCAACTGCTCCCTTGCCCCTACACAGCTTCGCCACTGCCGCTAGGTGCTGGATTTATTTATTTATATTTTAAAAATATAATTTTACAAAATTATAACTTTACTTATAAAAAGGACATTAAGATAAGTTCGTTAAATAAATATTACTCATAATTCAAATATGAAAATAGGACCAAAAATAATAATATGAAAACAACAATTTTTAAAACAAAATAAACTAAGAATGAAAAACTCCACTAGTTCTACTGAATCATCATATGTCAATAGACTAGGCGGCCGCCTAGCTAGGTTAAGCAGTAGACTTTATGCGAGGCATAACCGGCTCTAGGCTCTGATTTTAAGAACACTGCCAATGCTAAAGCTTGTAAATTGGTTAAAGCTAATTTTTGCTCTAATTTCCCCTCCAAAGCTTGGTTTTGGCTGCCAGACACACATGAGACTACCAATTCTATTGTCAAAATGAGACTTTAAGTCAGAGTGCTAAGATTTATATATTGTGGTGCAAGACAATAATAATCTCTCGATACAGGATACAGTTTCCACTCACCCCCTGATCACATGTGGTATAATTGTGAGCCGAACATGTATAGATGAACTATATTCGCAGTCTTGATGCGTGAGTGACTATTGGACAAATAGAAAAAACTCGCTCCTATACCATATATTATTAAAGTGGAAGCGCTTACCGAAAACTAATTGGTAATGAATACAGAAACTCTAGCATCTTATATATTACAGCTCAAGCTTTCTATTTCTCAATACGGATTTTATGTGTTGTCAACAAAATTAGAGTAATTTCTTAAAACAAATGTCAGATGAGTGTAACTAACCTATATTATAGCAATGACATATCGAGCTCCTATAGAGTGACGAAAATTACTGAAGAGATCAGAAGAATTCAAATAAATCTTGGTGGTTAGTGACAAGAATCATTTGTCAAAATCTGTGCCATATCATATTAAACTAACGGTGCAAATTTACTAGTATACTCCAAATTAATTTCCATCACTCCGCATGAGACAGATCCAACAAACAAACACGTGCTAAATATCACATATATATACGAGTGCAAGTTTAAAAAAAAAGAGAAGGGAACTTACTACACTCCTGTGGATGGCAAATACATTTCAACCCAACCCCACAATTCCCATTAGCCTTCTCACACTCATCACAAGGATTTGGCACATGACCAGGAACATCAAAGGAAATCCTTGTCCCCAACTCAAATTCACCCTCTTTTTCCTCAATCAAACCATGTTTTCTGTACACTCTCCTATAATGTGAGCAGTTCAAATCCCTTGGGTGAAAACCCATGTCCAATTTTCCAACATCATCCACAACTAAACATGAAAACCCCCTTAAATTCCCCTCTCCTCCCAAAGGGTAATTACGTAAAAACGTAGACGAAGTTCGTATTTTCCTCTCATTGGAGCAATTGAGGAGAAACAAGGAGTTGGGTATTGGAGGAATTGGAAATCCAGCTGAGAGATTAGAAGGAGAAATGAACCTTGATGATGAGGAAAATGATTTGTGGGATATTGTTAAGTGCTTGGCTTTGTAGTCTATTGAAGAGATTGGGAAAAGGCCAATTGAGGTTCTGAAGTAAAGTTTATGAGATTTACAAAGGACCATTTGGTTCAATGGGAGTGTTTGGGAAGAGTTTTGGAGAGAAAAAGGTGTTTGGATTGGGATTTTCCCACAAAATGTTAATGGGTTTTGATGGGAAAAATATGTTGGGAAGAAAAGGTTGAGTGTGAGAAGGAGAGCCTGAAGAAGATGTACTTTCATTTTTTCTCTGTTTTCTTTTGTGTGGTAATTTGGTTTGATGTTTCAACTGTGATGGTGCTTCTTATGGTGAAAGGAATAATCTTTTCCTTTCCCCTCTTTGATGGATAATATTAACTATTAATATTCCTAGTCTATGTGTGTTTAGTAGATTATATTATTCGAGGGACACCATTGAAGAATTTCACTTTCTATCTCATATGAATCATTTTCAATATTCTCATGTGGATATGGATTTTTTTTTTGTTTTCTCTCTTTTGTGTCTGCTTTTTCTTTCTTATCACATTGAATAGTGGGCTGCTGTTCTGATTTTATTGGACACACTAAAGCAAACTTGAATCTGAATCATTAATTTCGTATAAATAATTTAAATTTTGACAAATAATTTCAATAATCACAATATAAATGGGAAAACAATACACAAAAGCATGCGTGTAAAAGTATAATATATTAATACATTCAAGACTTAAATTTGTAATGTATTCATTTACAAATACAAGCGTATTTTAATTCGTATACAGACTAATCCATATCATATCTTCTCTCAGCGTATTTAATATACAAATTTGTCAAGGTGGGACCTCCATAATTGAATCGAATTAACTTTAAATCTTACTTGAATAATCTACTAAGTTTGGGTGAGTAACAAAGTCAAAAAGGTATTTTTTGAGTTGGTAAGTCCACACTAAAAAGTACTTTAGCTAATAAAAAAAGCATATTAAAAGATACCAATGCCACTAATATGGGCAGTAATCACATTCATCAAGAAAAATACCAAAATATGTAGATTCTGATACAAGGTACTAGTTGGATCGGAATTTAATGCATCCACGTATCCTTCACAAAATACACCTAAGTACAAACCCATAATTATTCCAAATCACACACACCAAATACCCTTCCTGCGGACAGTTCTTAAACAGATTAGCCTTTGCCTACGGTAGTATTTCGTTACTAAATGCATAAGAAATTGCATTTAGTTAGTGATAAAATCCCGTTTGTAAAAGCGTAATCTGTATCAGGACCGTCAGCATAAGAATAAGCATTCCTTATATAGACTGACCTTTACTAACAGTATTTTGTAACTAAATGCATTCGAAATGGCATTTAGTTAGTGATGATCAAAATTTCGTCTGTAAAAGTATGGTCTGTATAAGGACCGCCAGCAATAGAACATGACTGTGTATATATATATATTATTTAGGTGGTTTATTGAAGTGGTTTCTTGAATTGGGATGCATGATAAATTTGTTGTACGTTGGTCATGCAGATGGCTTGACAAGCACAGAAGGGAAATCAAGAAGAAGAATATTGTGAATTACAGATGAGAAAGTGGCTGAAAATTCAAGATGCTTAGGGTGGGTGGTAAAAGAGGTGAAATCATCCTTTGTGTTGAATGTCATCAAGAAAGCATGCGTGAATCCTTGCCTAAGCATCTCTTGGCTTTCAATATCCTCTCCCCTGTGATTAAATTAAGTAGGAATTAGATTCTCATTTTACAAAAAAGTAACTTATCAAATTGATGAATTACTAAAAAGGGACTATTTAATTAAATTTTTTTAATACATAAATGTTGGATATATAGATTCAGATGGTTCGAGCAAGCACAGAGAGGGTAGGACGAGACTCAAATCTGGGCGCCACACATCAATTTTCACTCTTTAATTATTTGGGTGTAATCCTGAATCTAATCTGATTTATTAATTGTATCTTATATTTTCGGGAAAAATATCGTTACTAAAGTTAATAATGAATTCATTTTCGTCCATTTTATTTAGAAAATTGTGTATAAATTTGACAAAAGACAATTTTACTTCAACTAAAGCACTACACTTTCTTTGAGGCCGCAACTATTACGACTCTAATACAGTTTCACATGATAATCTTGTCCACTACTCTTTAGAAAATAACTCAACAAGCCTTCAAAAGAAAAAAGAAAAAACAAAGTACGCATTCTGCGGGATTTGAATCCTACTAATTAAGAGTGGTTTCAAATCCTTTCAAAGAACAATTTATAGGGAAGGGCATTGATTTGAAAATATGTGGAATAAACATAATATTGTATATATATATATACATCTAATCTATATAGCAAAAGAAACATAAGCAAAAAAAGCAAAGAGAAGAGTTTAATTACCATTCAAAGGATTTGACAGTGTCAAGCTCAGAAACAAGCTTCTCCATCCCTTTGATAATCTCTTCCACCACCACTTCTTCCTTAAACTTAACCACCACCAAGTGCTTGAATTCTCCCATTGCCCCTACACTATCTGGTACTAGTACTCCTCCAAATTAAAAATGACTCTTACCAATGCTATCATTTTATATACAAACATTATTATATATATATATATTGTTATATTATTTTATTTAAATTATATATGTACGTCCATTATACAAGAAGATGGGGAGATAGAGGGAGATGTAAACCACCGGATTCAAGCCTTCGGGTGTGTTATGTGATAAAAAGGTACCACTCACTATCGTACCGCGGTTAGACCACTATGGGACTGACGGTCAAAAGCTAACACGAGAATAAACAAAGCTGAGATGAGAATGTTGAGAATGAGTGGCAAGACTCAGGAATGTTACCATCAAGTTGGGGTGGCACCTATTCCTATCTCGACATTGGGCATGTATGGAGGAGACCTGTAGACAGAATCATATGGAGGGAAGCCTGGTTGTTAGAGGCAGAGGAAGACCTAGAAAAACTATATGAAATATTAAGAAGGATTTAGATGAATGGTTTCACTATAGATATGATTCACGACAGACCACTATGGCGTCGTTTGATCCATGTAGCCGACCCCACCTAGTTAAATGTATATATGTCCAGATCCACAGTGGTCTTCATGTATATATACGAGCGTTTGACTAGAAAGTTTAGAAAATAATTATCAAAATAATTTTATGAGAAGTTAAAAAACGAAAGGACTGATTTGGTGTGATGATTTTTTTATTTTTTTTTTGGGTTTTCCAGAGAATTTAATCATTTGGGTAATGGGTAAAATATATTTTTCAAAAAAGCAAGGAAAATATGAAGAATATCTTATTATATACGTTACTCACCTCTTTTATAATTTCTTATACAAATTTTTTTTTGTTCAGTTTAAACTATGCAATCAAACAGATTGTATGTGTTATATTTTGTACCACCAAGTAATTATTTCTTACAAATAGTCTAGTGGCACAGTTATAATATTAACCGACATTAAGTATTAAAAAGAATACTTTATAAAAACTCGATTTTCACCGTTATAATTAAAAAAAAAAATAAGTCTCTCTTTTTCACACACATGCAATGGACAAAATCTACAGTGAGACCCCACCAGTCAGCTCCACCAACGGCAACAATTTGTCGAACGGAATCTTTTCCTAATTTGTATGCGATAATTACAACTAACTCTTTTGAATTTTAAAAAAATAATTTACAGTTATATGTCGATAAACGTTCTTTTTTTTATTATTTTTTTAATAAAAGTTTTAGTCACCTCTTTTATTACTTTGTAACAAAATGGTAAAACCGAGAATTTAATGTACGACATTTCCGGTGGGAGATGGGAGTGTGAGCAGGTGACTAATAAATTATTTGGAATAATCATAAAAAATAATAACGTAGTTTGCCGAGTTTTTACTTATTAAGAATAGTTGGTTTAAATTATTAATCTTACATAAAAAAATTGTAAAACTTAACATAAGTGTATAAGTGGGGGAGAGTCTCCACATTATAATGATATCTATTAAGTTAAAACACCACACTTATTAGGGATGGCAAAAAAACCCAACCCGGCGGGTTTCCGACCCGATCCAACCAGGATGGGACTGGTTCGGGGCGGGTTTTTTTTAGACCGGGGTGGGTTTGGTAATTTTTTTTAAACCCGGATCGGGTTCGGGGCGGGTTAAGGTTTTGCCCACTAAAAACCTGACCCGACCCGACCCGCTTGTATATATATATTAATATATTAATATAAAAATTATATATATATAATTATATATATTGTATTTATTTACAAAAAAATAGACATTTTTTTTTATCAAATGTAGAGCATTAGATTTATACATTATCACCTATTCTCTAATTTTTTATATATATATATATATTTATAAATAATAATGATAATGATAATACTAATAATTTGGGGCGGGGCGGGGCTCCTAGATATACTTTGCGGGGCGGGTTTGGGTTTTTTTAAAAAAACCCGTCTCGGGTTCGGGGCGGAGTAATATATATGCGGGTCGGGTTTGGTAATGGCCAAACCTGCCCCATACCTGACTCGTTGCCATTCCTAACACCTATGACCCAAAGATGTTTTAATTAGGGACAATATCGTTACTATGTGTGCGGATCGGCAGGCCTGGTTGGTACCCGGGCCCGACCTGTGTGTCGACAGTTACAACAACAGTATCAGAGGTCGATAATAGATCCATGTACTTGTGAAACAATACTGGTAGTTAAACTCGGTAGAGTCGAAAAGAACTCGGTAGAGCCTAGGAGATAAGTCACTACAAAAAGCGTCTCGATAGCTGAATTTGGTGGAACCAAAGGTAGAGTTAGACTAGGAGAATGTCGGGGTGAAGGCGCTACAGCCTACGTACACCCGGGGTGCTGTTAGGGAGGTTGTGTAGGTTCCTCAAGTAAGGTGAAATATGGTTTACCTCGAGATGTGCATTAATCAAAGGTGGACAATCTTGCGGATGGACATTGTTGAGTGGCGATCTACATGGACAATTTAAAGGTGGATTCATGATAGACTATGGTATAAGTCCAGGTGGACCGGTGTTAGTCCAAGATGAACTGGTTTAATCAAATGTGGAGATTGTTGAGAATGGTTGGCTTCAAACTATTGATCATACATGAAAAAATTGTAAAACTCAACATGGGTATATAAGTGAGGGGAGTCTCCACATAGTAACGAATCTCCACCGAGTCCAGCTACCGGTACTGTTTCACAAGTACGTGGATCCACCATTGAGCTCTGAAACTAATTGTTGTTCCCGCTGGAACACGAGTCGGGCCTGGGTCACCAACCGGGCCTGTCGGTTCGCGTACATAGTAATTATATTATCCCCAACTTATACACCTTTGGGCCACAAGTGTGGGGTTTTCATCTTAAAATGCCTCGTTACTATGTGAAGACTTTCCCCCACTAATATTCCCATGTTGAGTTCTACAATTTTTCAATGTGAGATCAATGGTTTGAGTCAACTATTCTCAACGATCTCCACCTTAGGTCAAACCAGTCTACCTTGACTTCACCTTGTACTAACATTGGTCCACCTGGCACCACCTGAACCTATACCATAGTCCATCATGAATTCACCTTTGAACTCTCCTTGTAGATCACCACTCAACAATGTTCATCTGCAAGATCGTCTACCTTTGGTCAATGCACATCTCAAAGTACACACTATTTCACCTTACTCGAGGAATCTGCACAACCACTTTGATATCACCCTGGGTGTACGTAGGTTGTAGCAACTCTACCCGGCTTCCCCGAGTCTAGCTCCACTAAGTCCAGCTACCGGGACGCTTTTTGTAGCGACTTATCACCTTAAGCTCTATCGAGTTTTTTCGACTCCACTGAGTCCAGCTACCGGTACTGCTTCACAATTCTGTGAATCCACCATCGACCTCTGATACCAGTTGTTGTGCCCGATGGCACACGGCGGGCTCGGGGCACCAGCCATGCCCGCCAGTCCTCGCACACAGTAACGATATTGTCCCCAACTTAAACACTTTGGGCCACAGGTGTAGAGTTTTCATCTTAAAAGGCCTCCTTACAATGTGGAGACTCTCCCCCACTTATATACCCATGTTGACTTATACAATTTTTTCATGTGGAATTAATGGTTTGAGCCAACCATTCTCAACATTACTTTGGTTATTCATTTTTTTTATATACATAAAATTAATTGTATTTTTAATTTTTTACACCGTTTGCAATCCATTAGCCAAAACATAAAAAACTCATCGTTGTCATGACATACTAGAAATGATGTGGTAAGCCATCTCTCTCTCTCTCTCTTTTGTTTATTGAATTCATTTGAAGATTTTGAAAAACCATCATTACATGTATATACACACATATACATATATTCATTGATATATATAGAGTAGTGGAATGGTAAGTACTTTCCATCGTAGGTTATGATAGTTATGGTTAGAAGAATCTACAATTTTTTAATATGTATAGATTAAACGGATTTTTACTAGACATATTTTCAATTAAAAATCTTATATCGTCAGAAAACAACTCCTCTAAAATCTAATTATTCTATCCTAATAACATCGTTGAAAAAATTGAAATCTCACAGTACCGATAATATCACCTGAAAAACTGAAACACACACACACACATATATCATTCTCTATAAATCTAAAATTGAATATAACTAATCCAAAATTAAAACCCAAATAATCCTTTAACTCATTTTAAATATGATTCAATATTGTTCTTCCCCTTTTGTATTTATGTTAATATATATATATATATATATGTTCATACTTGTATATATATATATATATATAAACAAATAGATATTAGATCTCTCATCCCCCTGTTTAAATCATATCTAAAATACTCATTGATTCATTACCATGCCCAAGAATGATCAGCATCTCGAATATTGTCCAAGAACGATCATCATTCACGTTTTTCTTGAATGCAAAAATATTTAGTGTTTATGGTAAAGAAAAGAGGAATGGGATGTCTTTTCAAACAATAAAGTAAAATAATAATAAAAAAAAGAACAATATGAGTTTATGTGTTGTATCAACTTTTTTGACTGAGTTGGCAAGCCATGTCAGCTGGAAATTGCTATAATGGGGTGTACATTACTATTTTTTGTAATTATTTCTAATTTTTTTTTATAATTTATGCAAGGTGTTATGCTAAGATGTCGCTAGAACAAGCCTTAGCACAAACATAGGACCGATCGGACAATTATGCGTACAATAATTAAAGAAACAAGCACCACTAATATTTAAGCAATACAAAAAACAAGAGATTAAAGAAGAAAATAACTAACCAAGCACGCAAGCAATTAGGTGGTGTCGGCAAAACTGCCACTAATCCACCGGGTTATAGCTATTATTGATAAGACCAATTCTGAGTACAACACATAAAACAAACCCTAGCTACCAATTAGAGCTCTCAAAATAATCTCTCAAATATACTCTATAATATAGCTATTATATAATATAACACAACTCATAAATAAAACCTATGACAAATGGTCTATTTATAGAGTATAAATCCTATATGTCTAAGATTGCACAAAACCAAAACCTTCTAGAAATTGGATAATATAAATCTAACTAGAATTTGGACAATACAAAGCCAATTAATAATTGGACAATGTAAAACCTAATAAGAATAAGATTCCTATACAGAGCCAAATCTTCAATTTTCCACCTTGGCGATGTTTCACAAGACCCTAATACACTACACCATGATCAATTCATCGATTAAGACACTATCACCCCTGCTGGTCCCTTAGGACCACTGCCCCCCCGAGAGGCATCAACACCGAATGACATTGACTAATGTCGAGCAATGCTCAAACTTGGCTAACGAGACAACCTTTTGTCAACATATCTACCGAATTATCTTTGGTGCTTATTTTAACCAGATTTACAACACCGTTTTCAATAATTTTTCGAATGAAGTGATATCGGACATCAATATGCTTGGTTCTTCCATGATGAACTTGATTCTTTGTCAAGCGAATTGCATTCTTACTATCACAGTGCACCACCACTTTTTCTAGCTTTAAACCAAGATCACTAACTAAACACGGAACCATACGGCCTCTTTGACCGCCTTGGTTACAACAATATATTTCGCCTCCGTGGTAGACAATGCTACGACACTTTGAATCATCGATCTCCAACTCAACGGACTACTACCAATGTAAACACATAACCCATGGTCAATCTCCGCTTGTCTAGGTTGCCAGCGTAATCCGAATTCACAAAACCTCAATAGTTGACATTCCAGATTTTTCAAATACCAACCCTTTGTCCATCGTACCCTGTAGATATCGTAAAACCCACTTAACGGCTTGTCAATGCGGTTTTTCAAGGTTTTCCATATACCTACTAACAATGCTCACGGCTTGAGCAATATCTGGTCGAGTGCATATCATGGCATACATCAAACTCCTAACCGTACTTGCATAAGGAACTTGAGCCATGTGCTCCACCTCTTCCTCGGAGCTAGGAGCCATCATTGCCGATAGTTTAAAGTGTAGTGCTAACGGGACACTCACTGGTTTTGAGTTTTTCATCTTGAATCGAGTAACCACTTTCTCAAGATATTGTCTTTGTGTAAGACACAATCGTCCCTTTTTCTTATTTCACATGATCTCCATCCCCAAAAATTTTTGCGCTCCACCCAAATCTTTCATTTTAAACTCCTTACTTAACTGAGCTTTTAATACGTCGATCTCCATCAAGCTCCGAGATGAAATGAGCATATCGTCAACGTATAGGAGTAAATAGATGAAATTGTCATATTCGAGCCTTTTGAAGTAAACACAATAATCAAATTCGCTCTGAGTAAACTTCTACGCGATCATGAACGTGTTAAACCTCTTGTACCATTGACGCGGGGACTGCTTCAATCCATACAACGACTTTCGAAGTTTGCACACACTATTTTCTTTACCAACAACTTTGAATCCTTCCGGCTGAGAAGATATAAATCTCTTTCTCTAGGTCCCCATGCAAGAACGCAGTTTTGACATCGAGTTGTTTAAATTCGAGATCAAATTGAGCCACCATAGCCAATAATGCTCGGATCGAGGTGTGCTTCAGAACCAGATAGAACACTTCATTATAATCCACCATTTCTTTTTGCGCATAACCATTGGCTACTAACTTTACCTTGAAACGAACACCGGACTCTAGAGCCCCATCTTTCTTAGTGAAAACCACTTGCACCCAATAGGTTTCTTCCTTTTAAGCAAATTCCATAGTTTTCAAGTTTGGTGTTTTCGAAAAAACTCCATCTCATTTTTCAGTCACTTTCCACTTCGCATTCTTGCTAGAATTCCTAGTTTTTCGATACGAAGTCGGCTCATTCCCGTAACCTATTAATGCGTATGCCACAATGTCTTCATACCCATATCGAACCGGTGCACATCGAGCCCTAGGCTCCCTTCCACTAGTCAAAGACAGTATTGTTTGTTGTTGACCCGATTCTATTGTCAGAATCTCCGAATCCTCACCGGGAGTCCTCTTTTTCTCGTTGAACTCCTCCATTGAATTCGTAACTCGAGTATTAACTAGAGTAGTCACTTCCATTTTCACTATTATCTCGTTCGCCTTGTTCTTCCTTTTCAACCGAATTGGAGAACCACCGTTTGTCGATGAGGTCGTTTGAGGATAGACGCCTCATCAAACGTCACATTTCTACTAATCACAATTTTCTTGCTTTGAAGACACCACAATTTTTAACCTTTAACCCCATCACAAGAGCCTAAGAATATTATCTTACGAGCCCTAGGGTCAATTTTCTCATCATAAACATGGTAATAAGTCGGACAGCCAAAAATGTGGTTGTTGTTGTAACTAGCATAAGATTCAGTCCACACATCCATAGGTGTTTTGTATTATACTCTCGAGCATGGAAAATGATTAACCAAGAATGTAGCGTATGATAGGGTTTCGACCCAAAATCGCTTATCCAAATTGGTATTGAAAAGCTTACAACGCACCTTTTCAAGGAGCGTACGATTCATCCTATCCGCTATCCCGTTCTGTTGAGGTGTATCCTTAACTGTAAAGTGGCGAACGATACCTTCCTGTTGGCAAAATCCTTCAAAGGATCACAAGTGTACTCGCCGCCATTATCTGACCTAAGCATTATAATTTTTCTACCAATTTGGTTCTCAATCATTGCCTTCCACTTTAAGAATACATCAAAAACCTAGTCCTTATACTTCATGAGATAGACCCAAGTTCTTCTCCTTGAGTAATCATCAACAAAAGTCACAAAGTAATTCTTCTTCTTGAGTAATCATCATCAAATGTTCATTTCGTGCAATGTACCGCTGTCCCAAACTTTACCCGAGTCTGTTTTCCAAGCACACAATGCTCACAAAACTCCAGTTTACAGCTTTTCGCACCTTTAAGTAGCCCTTGCTTACTCAACAACGTCATAGCTTTCTCCCCAGCATAACACAATCGCATATACCATAACCTCATCGTGTCAGTCTCTTCAATCGTAATCGAAGCAAACTCAGTCACTGTGCATCCTTAAAGAAAATATAGATTAGCCTAATCTTTCCTCGCCTCATAACTATAGTCCCGGAGAGAGCTTTCAAGTTTTCACCCTCGAGTGTTACACGATACCCATTGGAATCAAGAGCCCCTAAAGAGATCAAATTCTTCTTTAGATCAGGAACATACCGGACATCACTAAGAGTAAGTACCACCCCGTCGTGCATCTTTAGTCGAATCATACTAATCCCCATCGTTTTACACACATAGTCGTTACCCATCAAAAGTTTGCCCCCGTCAACCTCAGTGAAGGTATGAAACAATTTTTGGTTTGAGCACATGTAATACGAGCACCCGCTATCTAAGATTCACTCGCTCAAAGAGCTAACCTGTGGAGTCACAACCAACATACTCTCGAAGTCCTTATCTTTTGGTGCTGTTATCGTGTTCGCGTTCTCCACCGCACATTTATTCTCTCTCCCGCCATTGGTTCTATTTGGACACTCCCGACGCACGTGGCTAGGTTTCTTGCACTTGTGACAAATTATCTTACTCTTGTCAGTCAGTTCCCGAGATTTCGACCGCGACTTTTCTAGGTTTCCTCGCTTCTTCTCATCGTTTTTCCCCTAGTGAATAGCGCGTCTGAGTTCGATTCTCCTCTCTCCTTCAAGCGCTTTTCATTAGCCAAGACGGCCAAAGATACTAAATTGTAGGTCATCTTTTCCTTCCTATAAATAAGTGTGGTGGTTAGATGATCATAGGATTCTGGGAGCGAATTAAGAAACAAAATCGCCTTGTCCTCATTATCAATCTCGACCTCTAACCCCTACAAATATTAGATTATCTTATTGAACCCATTGAGATGATAGTTCATGGATGTACCCCTCGTTGATCCTCGAGTTTCTTCCAAATTATCGAGGCAGATGTTTCATTCATCACATAGTACATCAAGTTTGGAAAAAGGTGTAAACGAATTGTACTATATGTTTGCCTATCGTACTCAACCCAATCGGCGTCGGACCACTCATTGGGCTTAGCTTTATTCCCCAACAAAGCTCTGTGAAAACTTTGTTGGACAAGGATGTCGGACATCTGACACTGCCACATCGCAAAATTCATCTTCTTCCCGTCAAATCTCTCTATATCGAATTTGACCGCAGCCGTCACCTTAGGAGCAGACGCTCCCTTCAAAGGTGGTGTATCTACCGCCTTGGTACCTCTTTCTGATGTACCAACAGTAGACATCTCTAACTATCACACAATTATCTCAAGGAATAAACCTTCATCTGATACCAAATTGTTGTGCTAAGATATCGCTAAAATAAGCCTTAGCACAAGTATAGGACCGGACGGGACAATTATGCGTACAATAATTAAAGAAACAAGTACCACTGATATTCAAGCAATACGAAAAACAAGAAATTAAAGAAGAAAATAACTAACCAAGCACGCAAGCAATTAGGTGGTGTCGGCAAAACCGCCACTAATCCACCGGCTGATAACTATTATTGATATGACTAATTCTTAGTACAATGCACAAAACAAATCCTAGCCACCAATTAGAGCTCTCAATATTATCTCTCAAATATACTTTATAATCTAGCTAGTAAATAATATAACACAACTCATGAATAAAACCTATGACAAATGGTCTATTTATAGAGTATAAATCCTATGGGGTCTAGGATTGCTCAAAGCCAAAATCTACTAAAGATTGGATAATACAAATCCAACTAGGATTTGGACGATACAAAGCCAATTAAGAATTGGACAATATAAAACCCTAATAGGAATATGATTCCTATACAGAGCCAAATCTTCACAAGGAACTTAACATTTTATACGAATTATTATAACATAGGTCCACAAATCAAGCTGTAAATGAAAAAGACCTCAATTTCAATTTTTGTTTTAAAGTATCAATGTAAGTGTTATTGGTCGCTATCAAATAATGGATTTGTCCCTTTCAACTTATAATCCGGGTTATTTAATAAAAAAAATTATGGTCCTCAAAAGTTTTATAGGAATGAGATATTAGCAATATTCTTTAAATTTAAAAGGTACATCATAATACTCTCGTTGTTTTAAATTAGAAAATGTTATTGCTTTAGATTTAAAATAAAGCTTTCCTCTCAAGGTTCATATTCGATATGGAACCAATTTAGCTACATGGACCATTTCTCCATTCTGCAAATGAGTTCGGCCATTCGAAATGTAGCTCAGATTGAGTGGGAAGTCAAGACTTTGATGGGTTGGGTGTCAAAATAGTGTTTGAGCTTCCTTAAAGTAATGATTAAATCGAATACTAGCTTTTTCAGAGGTAAGTAGTTGAGTTTTGGTCCCACTAATGATTTGTTGATATAGTATATCGGCTTTTGAACCATATCTTATTTTTTAATCAAAGCAGCACTAACAGCTTTGGAGGAAGCTGATAGGTAAAGGAATAACTGTATTGTTCGTGTAGCTGAGATATAGAAATGAATGATATACTGGCGAGGTATTGCTTTAGATTCACCAAGGCTTTGTCATATTACTTTATCCATTTAAGTTACTTGACTTCTTTTAATGCTTGGAAGAAATGATGGCACTTGTTTAAACATTTGGATATGAACATATTAAGGGCATTAATTATTTTTATCAGTTTCTGCATTTCCTTGACTATTGTTGGAGTTCAGATATTTTGAGAGCTTTAATTTTTTCAGGATTTGCTTCGAGTCCCTTGTAGTTAACCAAGAACCCAAGAAGTTTTCCTAAGCTAACTTCAAACGAAGATTTCGCATTATTGAGCTTCATTTTATAGCGTTTGATGACCTAAAAAGTGGCATTAAGATATGATATATCGCCATCCTTTGTTCTGCTTTTGACTAGCATATCAGCTACTTAAATTTCAATGGACTTCCTAATGTGATCTCTGAACATTATGGCTACCAGCCTCTAATATGTTGCCCCCACATTTTTATGGCCATTACCTTGTAACAAATATAGACCTAGGGTGGTGATGCAGGTTGTGTTTTCTTAATCAAGACCAAACAAAGGTATCTGGTGGTAGCCAGAATATGCATCAAAGAAGGATATTCGTTCGTGGCCTGCTATTGAGTCTACTAACTGGTCTATTCTTGAAAGAGGGAACCTATCTTTAGGGCATGCTATGTTGAGGTCAGTAAAGTCAACACAGACTTTTTATTTCCC
Source organism: Lonicera japonica (assembly GCA_021464415.1). Taxonomy (NCBI): domain Eukaryota; kingdom Viridiplantae; phylum Streptophyta; class Magnoliopsida; order Dipsacales; family Caprifoliaceae; genus Lonicera; species Lonicera japonica. The sequence goes on from CM038463.1 coordinate 22,748,492, forward strand.
ATTGTGTTTATTTACCACCATGGGCTTTGATATCTAGTATAGGAATTTTATTTCTCGGATAGCTTATGCTTTCAGTAATTTCTGGGACTCATCTTTAATGGCATTGGATTTCTCGGGCAAGGCTCAGACAGGATTCTGCTTGATAGGTTTGGTGGTTAGATCAATTTGAAGCTTGTGACACATTACTTTGGAGTCAAAGCCAGGCATATGATAAGGCGGCTATGCTAAGACATCAATATTGTCTTTCAATAATTGAACCATCTGTTACCTCTCTTCTAGACTGAGTGAGCTGCTTATGATGAAGTATTTATCTTCATTTCCTTCTTCAATAAAAACCTTTTGGACCCTATTTTGGGCAATCCCATGGATTTTACATCAATAGATCGCCCGAGTTTTGATTGATATTTATTAGATGGGCCTTCCTGGAGGCTGAGATGAGATTGTATGATTTCCTCTATTTTTATGGGATTCGACATCGGCACATCGGACTAGTATGTAAAAACAAAGGTGAGCTTGCTCCTGATTTCCCCTGACCTTAACGATTCCTTTCAGCGAAAGGACTTTCAGTTTTTGGTGGAACAGTGAAGTTATTGCTTTAATTGCCTTAGCCAATTTTTCCTATTATTGCATTACATGTAGTATTGACGTTTACGATGTAAAACTCCATCGTGGTCTGTACTAGTCCTATACAAACTGAAAATCTAACTCTGCTTACGGGCTAGATAGCTTCACAGTTTAACTAAAGGATATTAAGGCACCTATACAAGTTTTGATTTATCCTAGATGGAAATGTTGAGGGTAATGGCCACTGTATCATTGTGGGGGACCTGTACACCTTGGAAATCTTTGCCCCAGAAGCTTAATTGATGTGGCTCTTTTTCTCTTGGCCATTTGTCGGCTACAATTGACATGACTGTTTGGGGGAAATATTTTTCATGCATCTATACTTTTTGAAAACTAATCTTGAAGGAATTCTCTGTTAAGACAGCTTGGTCTAGAACTCCATGTATCACATCGATGACTCCAACAGTTTTCAGGTCAGCATGCTTATTTTTATAATCAACTTATTTTTTCTGGTCGTTGCATTTCTCATAAATTCCTAAATGTGGCCTTTTTAAACCAAATCCTGTAGGAAGAACTTTAGGGATTTATGTTTCTATATCATGTGGCCAGGGTCTTTATGGTAAGAACAATACTTGTCCGGGTCTCTCTTGCTAAAATTAAAAGGCATGGCTTAGGGCAATTTGAAGATTGGCTTATTCTTGATTTTACTCATCACCTTATAGATGGGCTTAATTAATAATTTTTTGACTCCTATATAAACGGTCTCTGAGGGTATGTCTTTATAATATTTACCTCCCTCTTTCTCTTGCTGGTAGATGAGCTTAGAGGCCTTTTGTTTAGTCGGCGGCCTCTTTGGAGTTTGTCTTCTGCCAACTTGGAATACATCTCGATTCTACAGACGAGGTCGTCTAAGGAGATCAACTAGTCCATGATCAGGTCATTGTATATATGGGAGTCTGGAATGAACTCGAAGTTATGGCTTCTTAGGGTTAATCTCCTTAATTTCATTATAAAGGTTCTAGTACCTCTTGGAGTAGTCTCTAAGTGATTATTTAGGCTTTTATCTAAGGCCATGAGTTCATTCAAACCTTTGGGAGGTCGGGAGCTAGTGATAAACTTGGCACAAAATTGCTCTGTCATGCTTTTGTAACTATCAATGGAATTTGGGGGTAATTGGTAATACCATTTGAGTGCGATTTATCCTAAACTGACAGCAAAACTTTTATGTGAGAGGGCCTCATTATTATTTTATAGTGTCATGGCCTGATTATAAGTTCGAACATGGTGAGCTAGGTCAAAATTTTCAACATATAAGGGTTACTTAGGCACGGTAAACTTGTGAGGTGGGTTTGTATTAACTATTCGAGCAGTACATAGGGCATCTCTTTCCCCAGAGTTTTCCTGGCTAGGTCTTTAGCGGTTTTAGCCTCTCCCTTCCCATAGTTCTGAATAGTATTGAGTATGAAAGGTATGAGGTCTTCATTTGACCTGTTTTGTGGAAATTTTGGCTGGGGTTCAGGTTGGTTGACTACCTCCTAGTGAGGCTGCCGAGCTGCTTTCCTTTGGCTATATGGGCAAATTCTCATAAGCGTGCTAACTCTCGGAGATATAGATTTTTATGCTCTAATGCCTTGATTGTTAGTATGGACATCCTCCTTTTCAAGGTCATGTCTGCTGTATCCATGACCCTACTTTTTACAAACAGGTAAAGGTGGGTCATGGTCAGCTTTGGGATAACCACCTAGGGTTTGGCTGGTATAGGATTTGTGGTTGCTTGGTTTAAATAGCTAGCTGGGAATCGTTTGACCAGATCCATTAGGCTATCATGTAATAATTGGTTATATTTTAGGAGCATTTTGATTAACTCTTTATCTCCACCATGTGAGGTTCGACAGGAGTTTGCGGGCCGAGCCGGTGTTCTTTGCTGAGATGGCCCATCTTCGAAGTGCTTGGTGGTGGCTTGCTAATAAGGGCAGTTATCCAAATCCTTTTTCTTTTTAGGAAGTGTTCATGCTAGTGATATCTTTGGATTTTGATGGATGGTCATCTTGATCTTTTTCTCCCGAAAGAGATATAAAGGTTTGGTTTTCATTTTTGGACATTGGGTAGAAGTTTGGCTCTGGGTCACCTTTGGGTTGAGAAGGGTGGGAAATTTGAGGTTATTAAAAGGGATTTTTTTAAACACTTAATAAGAGAAATTGGTTAGTCATTCCCCATAGACAACACTAGTTATAAGATCAACAGTTCTTAAAGCAAGAAATACTGTTTACATACAAGATTATATGTAGTAAGTTTAAAGAGGTAAGCAGGAAGAACATACGATTTTTCAGTAAGGGTGGTTCTCCCAGTCAATAGATAGTAGGTTTGGTTTATGCCCACCCTTTGGTGATGACTTAGATATTTTATTGACGATGATAGTGATAATGACGATGATGATGACGACGATGACAACGACGATGATGATTATAGAGAAAGTAAATAAAATTTTAGAGACAGGTGGTATTTAGCTATTTTTCTTATTTTTTTAAATGCTAAGGGCAAGTCCCTTTTATAAATGCAAGAGACTAGCTGTTACAGTGTGATAGATACCACTCCCCATGTTTGGAGAGAGTGGAGATCATGGTGGATGGTTGTTTGAACAGTGGCACAGTGGTTGTTTGTCATGGGGCATGTCATCCATGCCTCATTCTATTATTGCCACATTTCGAGCCTTAAACGGCTCCAAAAAGCTTCTATACCGACCTCAGCTGTAGCTCGGTCCCTGTATTGGTCAGGCCTCGAATTAGATACTCTTATCCCTTTCAATATCTATTACCATTCAATCCAATTTTATTTAGTGTGTGGGGGGGGGGGGGGGGGGGGGGGGGGGTTGTTTGTCATGGGGCATGTTAGCCATGCCTCATTCTATTATTGCCACATTTCGAGCCTTAAACGGCTCCAAAAAGCTTCTATACCGACCTCAGCTGTAGCTCGGTCCCTGTAAAGATACTCTTATCCCTTTCAATATCTATTACCATTCAATCCAATTTTATTTAGTGTGTGGGGTGGGGTGGGATTGGGGGGGGGGGGGGGGTGTTTAGTAATTGCATAGATGATTTAATTCAGAAGGGTGTGAAAAGCTCATATAAAATTTAATGGTCGAAAGTAAACATATATATTGAATTTTTATTACTTTGAATTTCTTCATTAAATTTTGTAAAAATAATTTACTCATTATATATAAATTAAGTTCCAGTTTTAAGAAAAATTTATCTATTTAATACTTAAACTAGATCTCATTGAACAAAATTGAACCGGAAAGGTGATGGAAAGGAGCCAGATAAAAGCTATAAAGTAAGTGTTTTTTTGTTTGTTTGTTTGATTTGGCTTTTTTTTTTCTTTTTTCTTTTTTTCCATATGTTATTATAAATTTTCTATATATGCAAAAAGAAAAATCAAGAATGATTGAAAATTGAGTCATTATTACTAAAAGGCTTGATGTTTGGAAAGAAACTCATTTTTCCAAGGACACTATAATGCAACACATGAAACGTTACCCCACCCCCACCCCACCCATCCGGTAGATCTGTGATCTATATATTAAGTTTTTTTTGTTTCTTGTTTTTTTTTTTTTTTTTTTTTATACTATTTTTGAACAAAATAATTAGTATGCTATACATAGTTTACGTGATAAAGTTTAGTATTTGGCTGGCTTGGGCGGTTCAATCCATAATGATTATATTTTATATTATTATTATTTAATTAGTCCTTGGGTACTAAATTTTTTTTTTTTAAAACTTAAAACCTTATTTTATTTTATTTATTTTTGTTATATAAATTTGAAATTAATAGATTTTCTCACCGAGAGCATTTCTAACAATCTTGTAAATTTTTGTTTTGTATAAAATTTACATAAAATTTTGATCTCCAACAATCTTTTAAAAGTTTGTTTTATATAAAATGCACTCCAATTTACACTTCGTGTTAGCTTTAGCTTTATCTCTCCTTATATAAAGATTTGTGCTACAAATAACTTTTAATACAAAAAAATGGATTTAAATAAAAATTACATATAGAAAATTTACTCATCGAGTCCTATAAATTAGGATCCATTATGATTATGAAAATTTTAGTTTTATAAAAGAATGCAACAAAAATTATAAAAAAATACACGTGCAGCCTATGTTGGTACCTAATTAGTTATTTCGAATTTTATATACGCAAGAGATTACAAAAATACTATTGGAATATATTTTTTTCAAATTCCAAATTTTGTATAAATATAGGTTAATATACATGATTTACACGTCAACTTTTATACAAAAGTTGAAAATGCTCTGACTGTGAACGTTGTTGGAAGAATTGCGTTGTAATTGTTTGATTTTCGTCACCACTTTCTTTTTACTATTGAAAAAGTTATTTTATAGGGCTCCGTTTGATAGTAACATAAAAAATAAAAATAAAAATAACTAATTTAGGTGAGAAGATAGAAAATAAGTTATGGGATGTAGTGATATTAACTCTTACTTTTTGCTTTTTTTCATGAAAAAAATTTCTTTGGGTGATAATGGAGAAATGTTTTTCAAGAAGGATGGGACATATACTCACAAAAATGAGTATGAGATGGAGAGCATCTCACCATATGCCTTAACTTATTTTCCATCTTCTCATCCAAATTAATTGTTTTTATTTTCATTCTTCATTTTACTATCAAACGAGCCTAAAGGACTTATCTATTCATCAGAGTATATAGATAAAAAAAAAAAAAAAAAGGTGTTCTTCTTCCCTCTTTTATTTTTCCTTATTTTTTTGGAGTATACTAACAATTCAAGGAATTTTTTTTTTGTTGTTGGTAGAATTTTTTGGTTGTTAAATCTCAGAAGTTGCGCTTTCAAGTATGCTGTCTGCATCTAATATAACGAATAATTTCACTTTAAAAAATTGTGTCTTTATAATTGGGCTTTTAAAAATATTTTTGACTTTTAAAAAAAAAATTGTGTTTACTTCACCCATTTAAAAAACTTCCTTCAAGTAAAAAAAATTTATTTATTTTTTCTTTGCATTTTTGAAAAAAATTAAAAAATGAAAAAAGATAATAAAATTTTTATATATTTTTTTAAAATTTTAAAAATAATATATCAATCACAAATCGAATTAAAAAATAATTTTAAATATCGAATTCAAATAGTGTGTACCTAACAGAATCTCAATAGGTTTGATTCGGTGGCCTCATAATTCCAATATACATACATACATGCATACATAAAATATTTTATTTTACAAATGAATAATTTTCATCTTTTTGAATCTCTATTAACCCACTAAGAGCATCTCCAACCGTTGTGTAAATATTTTTGTGTAAATCTTATGTATCAAGAGACTTTTACATAAAACTTGAAGTGTAAAAAAAATATGCTCCAATAGTACATTTTTAAACTTTTGTGTAAATTTTGAATGAACTAATCAGATAATTATGCATATTAGATATCATTTTATGCAATTTTTATTATTTTTTCTTGAATTTTGGTATAAATAATATTATAACAACAACTGATCTTGATTTGTTAGTCTTGATGAGTAGATTTTAGATATATATTTTTTATTAAATTATATAATTTATATTAGAAGTTATTACATTTTAAAGTATTATAAAATAATTGAGAAAAGAAAAGGCTGATGTGTCACTGTAAATTTGGGGTGTATACACATTCATTTTACACAAAAACTAAATTTAAAAGACTATTGGAATTCAAAATTTTTACAAGTTTTGTATATTTTACACAAAACCTAAATATACACTACTGTTGGAGATGCTCTAAGCATTTTGATAACTATTACTCAGTCCTTGAGTAAAGATTTATCTAATTTAAGTGCAATGAGACTCGAAACTAATTATGCATGTTCAAAAGTGAATTTTTTAGAATTGAAACTCCAAATTCTTTCATTATTAATTAGATAAAATAAAAAATTATATTTATTATCAAAGCAATTATATTTTGAGAATTTTTCTTAATGGACAAATATCACACTCTCTTTCTAATAAATGACACCTTTTTTAAGAGATTAGTTTAAAGGAAAACTTTGTAATTAAGGATAAAACACAAAACATTTAATTATTTCAACTAATTATGTTGAATTCCAAAACTACCCTTGTTATAGATAAATACTCAAAACTAAATATAAAATTAATTACGTAATTAAGTTGATTATAATAAATTCAAACAAATTCAAAAGCAGATAACAAAAAATTCAAATAAAGATGATAAATGCAAGGATAATTTGGAAAAATCAAATGAAAAACAAACTCAAAAACTTCAAATTTAAAAAAAAAATGTGGAGTTTTCAAAATCTAAAACAATAAAGTCAACTAAATAAATAAACAAATTAAAAACTTATCAACTTGGATACTTACATTCAGATCAATAATAAAAAGGGTGTTCTTAAATGTACTCACAAAATCAGTCTTCTCACCCCAGTGTGAGAATACTTTCTTCTCACCCCATCAAATCTTTAAAAAATCTTGCATTTCTTCCCAGCGGTAAGGTGAGTTTACTGAAACAATATACGGACGATAAAATTTCGTCACTAAAAATAAAAACATTAAATAATATTAATTTTTTCATTAATATAAAACATAATAAATGAAATTTACATCGTTCTTAAAAAATTTTATTAAAAATTTCATCTAAATAGTACCTCCAAGATACAAAATGTTAATTGTCATAAATACAGTTTTAGTAATTATATGATATTTTATATAATCTTTTACTGTTCATTACTCTTAAATGGTTATTATTCATATTTAAAATTTATTTACACATTTTATTTTCATCTTTATCAATTAAGTAAATATAAGACTTAATTCACTACACCACAAATATTAAAAGATCAATTTGTTGTATGTAAATATATGTTATCTTTTGTTAAATGGGAAAAAATGAATTGGAAAAATAAAATAGTTTTCATAATAATAAATTATTTATTAAAATATTTTGTTACTTTCGATTTCTATGATATTTAATTTTTTGGAGATTCAAGAAAACAATTTCCTTACAAATATTAAAATGATAGAGATTTTCTCAACAAACTATTTTCTTTTTCAATATTTTTTACGAATAACTTTAAGAAATTATATATTGAAACAATAAAAGTACAACATACAATGCATATTTTTTTTAATACATTTATGACATATTAAGCACATGTTAAAACTATATTTTTTTAACTTTGACATTAGATAACTTAAATTGAGTTTTATTGAGCTCTGCATGCATGCACAAATAAAAAGATTGAATAAATTTAAAAAAATATTATTGAAAATGCTATCGTGCCGGTGCAAGTGAAAATAAAAGTCTAGTACTCTATATAAAATTATGAGGATACTTATTATAAACTTACATTTAATAGGTGTTTGTGATTAAATGAAAATATTAAATGCTTGTTTAGAATGGGATTTTTTAATTTTTAAAAATTTAAGTGGGTGAGAAGATAAATTAGTGGCGACTTTTTCAAAGTATAGAAAGCGGGGTGAGAAGAAAGGTTTATACGCTATTTTTTAGGTTAAGATTAACGTAACTTTGACTTTTGGTGGGTGAAAAGACGGATTATGTGGGTGCATTTAAGAACACTCTAATAAAAAACAACACTCAATGCTTCATCTATCTGAGTTCTTAAATAATGTCTACAAAATAAAATGTTGTATTTGTTAGTGAATATACCTGCAAAATTAACAAGGATAAAAAAATGCATACAAATTAATATGCCTACTATTGACCTTAAAGTCAAGTACTCTTATTTTGATAATAACAATAAGTTAACATAGTGTTATTTAACTTGTGTGTTCAAATGGTGTTAGCTCTTAACAATATCTCTACCGACCAAGTTTGATTTCGAACCGAAAACGACAATTCTTATTCAAGCTCAACACTTGCTTCATCTCACAAGAAATGAACTCAAATGGCCTCTATGTGCCATTCAAATAACCACAACCAAGAGATGATCAAGATCAACAAACAAGTGAAGAAACGTACAAGAAAATCAAGCATTTCGAATACTCAAATTATTAACAAATAGAGCGAGTGCTTAGATTTTATGTAAAAGTTGCCATTGATTAATTATGTAGCTCTTAAAATGATTTAGCCATGTTAAGATTGATTGAAACTAGTTTTCACTTTGAAAATTCTTTTTACCGAAAACTAGTCATCTTGAAAAATTCACTATAAATACATATGAATGATTTTTGATACAAAAACTATATTAGAAGTCTTAGAAACCTATTTTTGACATTCCCCAAGCATTGGAATCAATTTTGGAGTCAAAATATAAAAGTTGAAAAATTGCACAAAACCTCCCTACTCTAGAGCAATGTAGTCGATTCAATGAACTCCATGGGAGTCGACTTCATCAAGGAAATATTGTTTCCCAAACGGCCCCTTCAACCACCTTCAACCACCCCAAACGGCCATATTGTTTCCCAAACTATATATATGACTTCTAAAACACTTTTTGGGCACTCTTACTAACTTTAAACATTATCTATTGCCAAAAATCATTCTTGAGAGTTTTACTTGAAAATATCAAAATTTTCACTTGATCAAATCATCTTTTCTTGAGCTATCATTCTTGATCAAACTTGATAACCTTTAATGTGAGCCTAATTTGTATTCTTGATACACTTGAGTGTTCTTGTACTTTGGTGTGTTCCACCAAAAACTTATTCTTTAAAATTCAAGAAAGGTGTATCTCTTATATAAGCAAGAAATTGTTCTTGTGTTGAGTGTTGTGAGGTAACAATATTTGTAAGAGTGTGAACACTTGTAGATGTTTGATCTTCACCCGAAAAAAGATCGGTATTAGTGAAAATTCTCTGAGAACTAACCGAGCGCGGAAGTATGAGCTAACAAGTCGAACCGTGTAAACAAAAAGTCTTCGACTTCTATCGATTTTTTCTTTCTATCTCTTGCTCTATTATATATTGCTATATCTATTCTTTGTGATTGGAACTACCTTGGTATCTTGCTTGCTTGATTGATATAGACATTAAACATTTTTAAAAGCGATTTTAAAAATACGATTTAGTTTTTAAAAACCCTATTCACCCCCCTCTAGTGTATTTTCCGACCTACACCTACAAAATAATATGTTAGAAAAATGTCAACAAAATAAAATATTTGTACTTGTTATTTAATATCCTTACAAAATTAACAATGATAGAAAAATGCCTACAAATTAATATGCCTACAAAAGAATATGTTAGAAAAATGTCTACAATAAAAAAATAGGTATTTTTTCTAGCAGACATATTAAGTTATATTCTTATAATTAATTTTTTGGCAAATGTATTAAGCTATATCTTTCAAATTTTCTGGCAAACATATTACGTTACATCTTTTCAATTTTCTGACAGATATATTAAGTTACATTTTTTTTCAATATAAAAAATGAGAGCAAAACAAAGATGTTATAAGAAAGTAAAAAAGAATAGCAAAATTATACCTCTTTGAGACAGAGCTTAATCAAATGCACCTAATAAATGCTTAACATTACATCAAATTCGTAAGAGTTGAAATCTCTAATTTAATTAAAGAAGTATTCAATGAGATCAAATTAAATTAGAATCTCATTTTCTTCTTTTAGATTGAGAGTACTAGTAATGAAATGCTAATAATATTACATCAGATTTGTGAGAATTGAAAACTCCTATTTAATTAATTATTATACGTATTTCAAAAAATATCAAAACTAAATTAGAGACCTCGTTTTCTTCTTTGAGACTAAGAGTATCGGTGATGAAGCTGGTGTGATCCGTGTCCACTTTCTCATCCTAGACTTTGATTGAATACATAATTTTTATGTTTGTCTTTTTTTTTGAATCATGGACATGTTGGCATTAATATAAGAGAATACATAGCCCATCATAAACAAGCAATTCTTACAACTAAATAGACCTACAAGTGAAAACTAATTACAAGGTTTTGTGAAAGGGTGATTTTGTTTCTATCCACCATATCTTGTAGTTAATCTACGCTGTTAAGTTAACTCGTATTACCTATTAAGTTAATTTGTGATCGTGGATAGGCTGACAAAAAATATTATTAATTTAATTTTATAAATATTATTTTTGAATAATAATTTAATACTAAAATATCCACTAAATTAATAAGTACAACCACTTTAAAATTTTAGATTCTAATATTATTAAATAATAGGTAAATCTTAATCAACTTGAAGTAAAATATCAAAAACAAAAATTGAACCCTCTCCTTCCAGGTCAACATCACCTCGCCCAGGGTTTGGCTCCTCTAGAGTGGTTGCCACTATAGAGGTATAGTGAAGAAAATCGTGGCCATTGTTTAAATATAAAAGATCAAGATCTTTTCACATATGCTTCTTAAATAAAAAAAAATTCAACCGGTGTAGTACAAAAGAAGCAATTTAATGCCTTATTCCCCTCTTATTTTTCGTCTTTCTTTCTTTTTCTTCCTCATAATTCCTCTGAAATTTGTAAAATCAGGGCCACAAAATCTACATCATTAGATCAGGTTGCAAAGGGGTAATTTCATCCCTCTTCAACACATCTTCCCAAAAGCTTTAATTTTTCAGTTATGTTTTAACTTGTCATTTAATTTTTCAAACATTATTCGAATAATGAATTTGAGATAAAATAATTAAGGCATCTCAATTTCTAAAATTCATAAACCAATTTTGACCAGATTGTGTTAAGGAATGATTCAATAATATTGTACTTTTTTCTGTTCGGTTGGTTCTCTCCCATCTTTTGGAGACATAACTAAAATATGTCCATCTAGTTAAACTTTCTAAATTAATATATGGTGGCTCTAGTTTGTAATTAACAAATCAATGGTTATGATTTTGAGAGCCATGGTAGAGTGATATATGAGACATAGATTGTGATGGTGAAAAAGAGGACATAGACAAAAAAGGAGAGGGGAAGAAGGTGTTAATTTTTTTCTTTCTTAAAATTACACCATTTGAACCCTTTTATTTATTTATTTAGGAAGCATATATGTGTGAAGATCTTGCCCTTTAATGTTTAAGCAATGGCGATCAGTACGTATTGATATTTTCAAATCAATCAATCCACGCGTAGCTGTAAACCCTAACCTTAAACCGTTTGAATTTTTTTTGAAAGGTTAATATGAAAGAAATTAAAAAGGAATTATATTTGAATTAAGAATCTTAATTAAAATATAATCTAAATTTATACAATTATAAATTAATTTTAATTGTTGGATATAATTATCAATTTTGAAAATGGTAATATTGTAAAATTTTGTACAAAATTTTCATGATTTAAGGGTGGATTAATTATAAGATATGGTGGATAGAAACAAAATCACCCTTTGTAAAATTACCAAATACATATCTCGCCAGTCCCACCATCAACACGAAGGAAAGATGTAGGCAAATAGTTATGCAGCACAAGCATTATTATCTCGCAGTTTAATCTTCCTGGAAAAAGAAGTTTGAATATCTTGTTGGTTATAGCATGTCATTGTGATAAAGATGAAGTCTTAACCCAAAACAAGCATAAGCTCGACAAAATGCCATGGCTTCTGCCTTCTAAACTGGATCTTCGTATCCCACCTCACTTGTTGATGCCATCTCCTTTGACTCACAAAATATTTCTGCATCAGTCCTATATAGTTTAACGAGAGAATCGATGACTTTCTTGTTGAGTTCTTTAAGGAAGTTGGAGAGTGGACGGCATATACCGAAGGTAAGAGCGACGTCGTGGTTATGGTGGTCTGATTCATCAGTAGTTTTGACCACTCCATCCTCTTTAATATTTCTCTTCTTTGATGTAGCGAACATACAACCACAAGAGGAGTTTCATAACACCAACAACAATGTGAGTTGCATCTCGTACTGCTGTTAATTGATTGTTTAAGCAGAGAATACGCCATTTTTAATCACCTCTCTCTCTCTCTCTCTCTCTCTCTCTCGTGAGGAGGATGATGAATTGGCAACAAAGTCCCCCCTTTTTGTTTATCTTTTTCATTGATTTTGTTGTAATATGTATTTAAATTTGTTTAAATTTATTTTTCATTGATTTAATTCTGAATTTAATTATATTTATCTTTAAAAATGGTAGTATTAAAATTCAACTTAATTAATTCAAATAACAAAATAGTTAATATATTGTCCTTAATTAAAAATATTATAATATTTGTTTTTAATATTATTTATTATTTTAATAAGTAAAAATAATTATTTTAAAAATAGTATCCTCCAAATAAAATCCAAGAATAAAAGCTACGCAACAAAAAGACATAATTACAATATATTAGGGCCGGACCTACTACTTTAGGAGGGTGGGGACATGAGTTGGAATTGCCCACCTAGTTTTCATAAACTGTTTTCGTAAATTTTAAAAATGTACGGAAACATAATAATTTGGTTTGGCTGCCTTTATTATTAAAAAAAATAATACTAGTATTTAGTTATCCCCTCTAATTTCAAAAAATAATAGCATTTTATGTTGTTCATAATTTGAAAAAATAAAAGAGTAGGTTATTACTAACCTCGCCCTCTTTAGAAAAATTTCACTCTTTTTTATTTGCATACAATAAATGTATTCAAAAAAAATGTGTTAGTAACATATTTTATTTCTGCGGACTTTTTTTTTTGACTAATTAAATGCAATGTGCATTTTAATTTTAATTTTACTAGGTGCAATAAATGGGTTGTAACTTTATTATATCTTGCGCAGGTAAAACTTACGTATTGTGCCTGGTAAAAATAAGTAATAAGATTTATAAGTTAGTGTAACATTACTCTTTCTTTTTTAACGTTTATCGTTTTGTGTAAATGACTGATTTGCTGATTTTTCTTGCGAATTTTATCAAACTCAAATAGAGTAAATGCTTAATATACAAAAAAGACGAAAAAGAAGTAATTACTCTACAAATACACTTTGCAATGATTTCATTAATGATAGATCGTTCAATGTTACAATAAAGTGGATCAAACCCATAACCGCTCTATTATATATATATATATATATTTATAAATATCAATCATGACACAGAATCATTAACATCCAATAAACATCATGATAAAAATGCAATAAATAGGGATGTAAACAATGAGGAGCCACTTGAAAGAAGAGAATAGAACAAAATGCCACAAAACAAAAGAGTCAAGAGAGGAGTCAAAGAGGCACATCGAAGATAGTTTTGCCGACACAATGTACACATGAACGTGCACCAACCATGATGCCCTTACGGCTTTTGTACCATCATTGGACCCGCTACTATTACAAATTAATAATTCAAGAGATTGTGCGCCTTGTAGGGCTCTCAAGAGATTGTGCATGTTGAAGGTTAAGGACTCTTTTCACAATTAAATTTATCTAAAACGATATTTTATTTGATTGAACGGAATCTGTTTAATTAGCATTATGCCTCCGGCCACTATCTAATCATACTTATGGTCATTAACAATTTCGCCAGAGTTCTAAAAAAATTCGCCGACTTTTTAGAGTGGACGATTGTAATTAATAAAATATAACGAGTAGCGACCACTGAATATGAAAATGAAAAAAAAAACGTTTAATATGGGTAAAATTGATTTTCGAAAAAAAGGGAGGGTCACTGTGGTGCACAAATAAAGAAAAGTGTGGTTTTAGTTAAAATAAATTGTAAAGAAAATCAATCAATTTTTTCACAATTCAATGGTGTGATGACTGATGAGAGCAATAGGGGCTTAGGGCCGACAAAAGTCTACATAAATAGTCATGAGGCGAACTTTTAAGGGGGAGGGGGTGGGGCGCGTGTATTTTGTAAAGAAAAGGAGAGAAGAATATATACTTATTATGGTTTTAGTAAATGCAGCATAAAACATATAATTATCTTCTTTATGTGAGGGTTCAATGTGATTTTTTTTAATTGATTAACGGATTAAACTAACAAATGTATATTGAATTATATTAGATTATTTTATTTTATTTATTTATCACTTTTCTACAAAGTAAGCACAACCTAACTTTGTGCATCTGGTAGGGCACGTTATATAGGGGAATTGACAAATTTGGACCCTAAAGTTTGGGGTCTATTGCAATTATAACCTTAATGTTTCAATTTTGGCAATGTCAATCCTAAAGTATCTTTGGCGGCTTAAATTGTCGTTTGATGCAGATCCGACGTGGGAAAATAAACGATTTGGATGTGACTAACACTTAAACATCAAGCAATTAATTCAAATCATCATAAAATTAGGACTTGTTTTTGAAACCTCATGAAATTAGAGTTCAAAATTCTGCATCTTCAGCTTCTAAACGTGACGATATGGCCAACTACAGTTGGTGAATTCCTCTATATTCTTCTTGTTGACAGAAATTTCGATTTGGTTTGATGTACAGTGAAAGTTTGTCAAGGAAAATATTTTGCTTTATTTGTATGTGCTTACACTTTATTCTTCTATTTAATCTTTGTTTCTTTGTTTGTTAAAGTTGTTTATTTGATAGTTTAATCATTCTTTAGGGGTTTTTTCAATAAACACGGGTCTCGTTTGGAAGCTAGAGATGTCGAATTTTGGAGCATGTTTTGAACTTTAATTTAATGGGCTCTAAAACACAAGCCCTTATTATGATGAATCAGATTAATTTGCTCAAACTTTAAGTGTTATACACAAGAAAATCCTTCATTTGTTCAAGTCGGACGACCACCCATGCCATCATTAAGGGGTTTTGACGGGAATGGATAGAATGTTAACGCTACTGAACTAAATGTACTTCAGGAATGACATTACTAAAATTGAACATTAAGGTCAAAATTGTAACATATCGCAAAACTTCAGGGTCAAATTAGTCAATTCCCCTTATCTATATATTGGGATATTGGAAAATGGGGATATTTTGAAAATATTTTTTACAAAAGAACCAGGGACTAATATTTTTATCAATTAAGGGTTTATATTTGACCAAACTCTACAAGGAATGCAACGCTAATTTTGCAATAGATTTTTGAATTGCAATATTTCATGGTATTTTGCAAAATTAAGTTTGCATAGCATATTTGATGGTGTCAAAATCTAGAACAGATAATTGACGACCGACCAATCAGTGAATAATGGTGAATTAGAGGTTTAATAATGGATTGTAACTGTGAACAGTGATTGTGAACAGTATCACCGTATATGTGAACAGTGGTTGTGAACAGTATCACCGTATATGTGAACAGTGGTTGTAACAGTACCACTGTATATGTGAACAGTAGTTATGAACAGTGACTGTGAACAGTAACACCGTATATGTGAACAGTGACTGTGAATAGTACCGGCAAAAACTGATTAAAAATGAAGATGAATACGAGACATTTTTTGTTAAGGCAGGTTCCCCCGGTAGCGCTTATGCTAGTCCGGCCGTACGTCCTCCTTTTGTGTGTGCTTGCTTTGTATTAGCTCAAAGGCAATCAATTTGGATGATAATACAAGCTACCAATCTCTCTATCTTTCTTTCTATAATTTCCTTAATTCTATTTATAAGTATAGAATTAGGATTACAAATATTTCAATAGAATAAATAATAAACTGTGTAGGAGAGAGAGCGTATAAGGATTGGTATTTTTGGGTATGAAAAGAGAGAGTATAAGACCCTCGAAAATTGGCTTGTATTTATATTGCCAATGGCTTTATATCTCTTGAAAGAAGAGATGTTTTTTTGTTGTGGTTTGAATGAATGAATGAGGGGGGTATTTATAGGTAAATGTAGAAGGGCAAAAAGGTAAATTTGGTAATGTATATGATGTGTATGCTTAGGTCACATGTATTCTAGAATGTAGATGATGTGTATGCTTAGGTCACATATATTCTAGAATGTACATGATGTGTATGCTTATGTCACATAGGTAAAAATGGTATTTTACTGGAGGTAAAAATTGGTATTTTACTGGAGGTAAAAGTGTTGAATTACCTTTGTATGCCAATGAAAAAATTAGTATTTAACCCCATCAATATTTTTAGCAGATTGCTATGTGTAAATGTTTAATTAATAGTGCTTTAGAGTTATTTCAATAAGTTAAAAATTTAAACCCATTTATTAATAAAAACACACAAGATCATTTTTCTGGTTTATACAATGTTAAGTTTGCACTCCTTATTAATACATTACTATGTATTGGGATTTATTTGACATTGCTTTAGAGTTTCCTGAGTGACATAAAGAAATATACTTGTTAAAAAAATATAAACACATCATGCAAAATAAATTTGCATTAAATTTTTTGAATTGCAAAGTTAAGTTTGTACAAAATACAATTTTATGCAAAGTTATGTTTGAACAAAATAAAGTTTTGGTTAAAGTTCTCATTTTAAACACAATTAATAAACAAACTCTTATTTAAAAAAACATTAAAAAATAGGCCCTTATTTCAACAAAATATTATTTCCTCAATATTTTTGCGAAAAATATCGTCACCTTTTACCCTATTTTCGCTCTATATATTTTTGATAAATTTTGGATTACGACAATCTAGTAAGGTGGGTGCTATATGCACCCCCCATATTACTTGGAAATACTCCCACTCTTACTATAATACTTTTTACTTGATTGCACTCCCACTTTTTACACTTTAATTAACCCATTATTAACCTCTTAAGAAAACATTATTAACCTAAAAAACAAATATGACCCAAGAACAAGAATAATAATTAATCCAAGAACAATAAGAGACAAACAAAAAAAGAACAAGAACAACAATAAATTCAAGAACAAGAAGAGACAAACAAAAGAAGAACGAGAACAAGAGGATCAAGAACAATAACCACCTGGCAATCTAGACAGCAATATGGATCAATAATAAAAATAAAATTAAGAATACATACTATGAACCTCTTAACAAAGAAAAAAAAGCAATAAATGCACAAAAAAAAATCCAAACTCATTTTGAGGATGAATGTTCACTTATTGCATATTTACCGAGTATATAGACCTGTAATTCGCTTGACATGAAGCGAGTGGGGCTGCAGAGAATTAGTGCGCATTGAGCGAGTGTGTTTTGGATCAAGTTGGTTAACAGTTACTCGATTGACATCAAGTGAGTAATAGTTAATACACTTTGTTGATGTTGCCATAGTCGAGCTTCTCGTCAAATCTAATGGTTTTCTCTCTAGATTTGTGATTATCCATTCTAGATATAGTTGACTTTTCTTTAGATTTATTATATTGGATTGTTGGCCTCATTCCTTTTATACTTGTATATATAAATACACATATTTGGATGTATGCATATATATATATATCAACATGATATATATATATATATATACCTGGCAATATCCATGATGGTGTGGTTGGTTGTAATATCACTTACCTCCACATCATGGGTTCAAGGCTTATAGAAGAAGAAGTGATATGTATACATTATACATATATGTGTGTATGTACATAGAAAAGGGAGGGGGGGATATATATTTGAGAAGGAGGAGGAGGAGAGCTTTAAAAGGGATTTGAGAGTTTTATATTAATTAGGATTATGGGTTTTATTGCTTATTTAATTAATGTTAATTAACCTTTAATTATGTATTAATAAGTGAGTGTGGTATGTGTATTAGTGAGAGTGTAAATAATTTTTTTTAGATAAAGTGGGAATAGTTAGTACACCCATGGGCTCCATGGCAAAAAGTAGAGATGTTATTTTTTGGGCTGATGTTACATCTCACTTTTTATTTTATATTTTTCAACAAAGGGCCGAAGCCCAATCTAACCTTACCTTCATTTCTCGAAAGGTTTTTAGCCGAATCTACTCCCAACAATTGATGGCTACTCTGAATTTTGTTAATTCATCAAGGAAGTAAGATTTTCTCAGCCATGAAAATTAATAATTTCATTAGCCTAACTACCTAATTTTTTTATTTTTTATTTTTTTGATTGACAACATGTGATCTATTTAATCATAAGAGGTGGACATGTCACGTTCATGAATTTCGAACTTGTGACATTTCTAATATAAGAACAGAGAATGCCACTACGCCACAAGGCAACAACTTTGTGTTTGGTTGCATACTCGTCCTTCTTCTAATTAGGGGTGTTTTCGGTTTCGGTCGGGGTAGAAACTAGGGTACCCCAAACCCTCCCCAAACTTTATAATTCGGTTTCGGTTCGGTTCGGTTCGGTTTTCGTACTTATGAAACCCAAACCCTCCCCAAATTATTCGGTTTCGGTCCGGTTCGGTCTCATTCGATTTTTTTTTTGTATTGTTAAAACTTTAGTTCAAAATTGCACTAAAAATATAAATTCACTCAAAAGGCGCTACAAAAAAATTATATAATGTATTTATTTTAATAATTAGCTTAAGTACTTATTTATAAATGTAAATAATTCATAGGGTTAGGTCATTTATATAATGTAAATGTTGTAAGAAAGTTTTTTTTTTCAACGTATTGTAAGACAACTTAAGTAATTACATTAAGTTAGCAAATATATTTTTTTAAAAATTCGATTTTTTCAGTCCAATTCGGGGACCTCGAATCCCTAACCCATACCGACCCAAATCAATCGATTTCGGTTTCGGTTTTTTTTCAGTTTGGGAAATTTTG
This sequence comes from Lonicera japonica, assembly GCA_021464415.1. Lineage (NCBI taxonomy): Eukaryota > Viridiplantae > Streptophyta > Magnoliopsida > Dipsacales > Caprifoliaceae > Lonicera > Lonicera japonica. The sequence continues at coordinate 22,767,593 of CM038463.1, forward strand.
GATCGCAATGAATCGGTTCGGTTCGTTCGTTCGGTTTTCGTATTTCTAACAACACCCCTACTTCTAACAAAGAAGTCACACATTCTATTCACATGGATATTTGGCCTTCCTTGCTCCTAGGAATTCTTAAGCAAGATATTAATGGTACAAAAAAAATACATAAAAAATAGGTAACATCGGTGCATCCTTAAATATCAGTAAATAAATAAAAATATTAATTTGAGATAGATGAATTAATTTTTTTGCCAAGATTTTGGGTGTGCTTTTTTTTTTTTAACCTTTGATTACTAAATACTGAATTCAAATTTTGAAATGCAATTTTTTTAAAAAAAAAAATTCGCACAACAATGGTTTAAATTTAGTATTAAGCATTTACCAATGCTTAATGCTAAATGTTTAATCATTAAAAAAAATAATCACTAACCTTTTAATAATTGAAAAAAAACAAATGCACGTCTAGATGCTTAAAAGTCTCCCATTAAACATTCAAAGATAAAAGCAAACACATTCTTTATTTAATATATTGAATGTTTTCTTCATTTTAGGATTTAATTTAAATATTGTATTGATCATTTCAAAAGAAGTTTTTCAAATCTTATGTCAAAAAAAAATAATAATAAGAAAATATTTTTTCTTATTTACGATTATCGCTACTTATTTTTACGGAGTGTATTATATATGTTATATTTTTATTTTATTTTGCGAAAGAATAATTCATATATTGTATGCCGGTAAAAATACTCGATACGTATAACATTGTCAAAAATATATATTTAAATAACTCTTGAAAAACCGGAAAAAAGTTATTAAAATACAAATTTAAAAAGAGTTGCTGTAAATGTTCCTAGGGTTTTAGTCTCTCTCTTATCTGTTCCCTTAATTGTTCCGTTGGGAATCATACCCCAATTTGAAATTCTAGCACTGGCGTCTCAGTATATATATTAAGTTCTGAATGTTTGAAAGATTGATTCTATAAATTTTTTTCACCAAAAGCATTTGATGATGAAAGAGCAATTGAGGAGACTCTCGGAGTTCAATCAGGGTTTATCGAATCAAGAATCACCATCACTGAAATTCCAGTGGAATCGTCTATTATTAGAACAACAATCAGAACCTGCAAAATTAGGTATCGATTCGAATCAGAGCTCTTATGATTCAACTCGTTATGGTTTTAGTTCAACTAGGGTTAGTACTGAGAGAGATTATTATCAAAGCAATCGATATTTGGACATTTTATCGAACACTGAGAGGGCGAGAAGTTACTCTTTGAACCCTAGAGACATTGGTATTTCATCGATCACTGAGAGGGCGAGAAGTTACTCTTTAAACCCTAAAGATGATATCGGTGTTTCGAATTCTGCTGCTAATTTGGATTATCGATTCACATTGCCCCCGAGGAATTTGAATGTTGCAAGAGAATGGTACAAGGGAGAAGGAGATTATAAGAGAGTATCATCTGGCGTTAAAGCTATTGAACATACGGGGATCGAAAATTTGGGCATTTCAAAAGAGGATTCTTCTGGAGATTCCTTTAGGGAAGGCCTTTTTGTTCCTTTAGATGAGTATAGACTGAGCACCGAAAAGTCTGAATTGATTACTACATCTCTTCATGGTGATGTTTATGATCGAGAATCGCGTGTTAAATCTCCAAATTTGAGATTAGATGATAGGAGGGAGTATCCACACGCATATCTTACTCCAACTGAGAGGAAATATGAGGATTATATGGGTACGGTGTGTGAAGAATATGGCCATGGAGATTTGTTAAGTACTGGTATTGTGGATCCTATTGTAGAGAGAAATGATGAGTTTGCTCATAGAGAGCATTTGAGAGAGAGTTCTAGAGAGCAGCATGGGGAGGTTTTGGGTTATGGAATTGAAGGTCATGAGTATGAAGAAGGAGAAGTATACGAGGACCACAGAAGCCTTCTTTCAAGAGAAAGTGGTTTGGTTAATGAAGAAGATTCGAAGATGTTAGTAATGGGAGAATATGAAAATGATCAGTGCTTGGATGGAAATAATAGTCTACGAGAACGGTGCTCGAATGAACCATATGGAACAATGCTTAAACCAAAACGTGGTATCGAGAAGAAATCAACCAATCATAGATTTGTGAGTAAAAAAGTTTCGAGTACTCATAGTTCTGGTGGTAGAGACATAAGGCAGCGATTAGGATCTGGTCCCGAAAAAGTTAATGTTGCACCTCATTGGTCGAGTTATAACCAATCTAACAAGTTAGGGAGAAAAATTCAAGATGATTCTCATGGGGGTGTTTGGATAGAACCCTCGGGGGGTAATGTGGCTCTTGCAGAAGCTGAGCCACCAGAAAACTCTGAGGATTTTAAGCAGATGGTGAATAGTGCTTTTCTAAGGTATTTCAAACAGTTGAATGTGAATTCAGCTCAAAGGAGGAGTATTATGGAGCACAGAAAAGCTGGAAAGTGCAGCATATGTGGCAGGTTTGTCTTCTACTTGATGAACTTCTCTTTAACTGGAAGCTAGGAAATACAGATCCTGCTAAAGAAGGAAGTGTATCCATTTGATACATTGGACACCAAGACCTCATGGATACTCTCGGGCACATGAACAACGCTTTTTTCACGTGTCCGTAGTTTAAATATAAAATTTCTTCATTTCTGAACTCGTTTGACTCTTTTTGAATGTCAAACATACCAACTTTGTCGTTGGTATGTGATTGCAATGTTATTGCTAGAAGAAACGCAAAGGGGGTTTATACATGTGTCATCAACATGTTATTGTTTTACTCCCTCCTTCTTAAAAAGATAGTCCCACTCTGACTTTGATGTTTTTTTAAGGAATTACTAGTTTCAACCCGGTCAATATTCAAGAATACAACTCATAATTTATTGTGTTTGGTACATTAATTATATGCCAAAAGGAAATGGGACTATTAATACGAGACATTCCAAAAAGGGAAGTGGGACTATCGTTTTGAGATGGAGGAAGTACTTAAGGTTTTGTCTTACTTCTTTATACAGGTTGTGAGTTGTTACTGCATTAATTTAATTTGATTCCTTTTTGGCATTGGAAATTAATTATCATTATTTTTTTAAACGTCTAACAATTACCTTATCCTGAAATTGTACACATCAGGCCCTCCTATCAGTGGTTAAGATCACATCCTTCTGTGGGGCAGGTTTCTTGTTCAAGTCCACCCATTCCCCCCACCCCCCAACACCCACCTCCACACCAAACTTGGACCATTGGTCAATATGGCATGCGTCATTTGTATAACACTATGCCGTAGCATGTCTGTATCGCAAATTTTTAGAAAATGTCACTCTTAAATTAGGGATCTGCTTTGCAAGTCTTCCATGTGCATGCTATTGTGTAGTCGATACACTTGTTACAGTCGACAGCTACTAATTAAGGAGCAGATTTGGTAAAAAAACCGGTTAGATCAATTAATGTGAAGGAGAAAGTATAAAAGAGTGAAAGGAAAGCTGATTCGTAGACAAGTTGAACGAAGTTATAGGAACCAAAGAGTGAATTTTGGTGGTTATGACATGATTGCGATGCTGATGAGAGTCTAGCTTATGGTTCATAACACAGTAATAGTTCTGAAGGAAAAATTTCCTTGTGTAATCTTTCCAAGTGCTGTCCTCACATTCTCTCTCTCTCTCTCTCTCCCTGAATAAATCAGAGTGAAAGAGAAGACATTCGTCAGTGATCGCCTAAAATGCACTTCTACTATGCTCTGCTTTAACAATTGTTTTATTATTATTATTATTATTAGTATGGAAATCTTGAATTGCAAGAATTTGTTTTTTCCTTAACAAGACCTTTCTTACTAGTTATTGTAAACTTCTTAGTTCTGATTTTTTCAGCCATGGACTTCGGGAATCTAAATTAGTCTCCTTTTATTTCCCATTAACTACACTACATGTAGAATCTTTCTGTAATTTACTTAATATATTTCCCGTTTCCTTTGAGTATTTTTTCCACTTATCATCGAAGAACTAATTTAGCATTACTCCCATATTCCTTCAGCAACTCAAAAGAGTTTGTAGACTTTAAAAGCTTGGCAATGCATGCCTTTGCATCCCTAAAAGTTGGGCTGAGATCACAGCACTTGGGTTTCCACAAAGCACTTTGTGTGTTTATGGGATGGAAGAGTGGATGCGGAATGGCTACCAACAAATCATGGGTTTGTGAGATACTATCTGATGCCGAAGCCTTAGCTCTAAAGGAGGACCTCATTATATGGCCTCCAGTCGTTATTATCCATAACAATTCCATACAAAGCAAAAATCCTGATTCCCGGGTCATTGTTTCCATTGATGAGCTCCATGCTATTCTCAAAGGTAAGTGATGATTCTTGTGAAAAAATCACTTCAAATTATGAAATTACCCTTTTTGCTTTAGAATTACATAATGCCTGAAATACGATTTGAACCCATGACCTTAGATGTGATACATATGAAGAACACATGTTATCACCACTTGGCCAAATGCTATTATATGTTCTTAATGTGTTTTAAATTCTACATAATGTGAAGAATTACTAGGTATAATATTGCACATGTTCCACAAGTTCTAGTAATAATGGCTGTTGGGTTGGGTCATATAGAAGGACATGAACTGTTTACTCAAATATTTTGAACCTGAAGAACTACCTTATACAACCTTTATCTCTCCTGCTTCTACTAGCAAAATTATGTGGGAATATAAAAAATGAAAGAAAAAAAGTAGAGATGGGGGAGAGTGTATAATTTCTCTCGTTGGCAGTTTAACGAGCGAATAATAGAGAAAGAAAGTTGGTTTTAATGAAATCTTTCTCCTTCAGAGATAAATTTGAGTTTAATGAACGTTTCTTGCCTACTTCGCCTTATAAAATACCATGCTTTTTCTCAATTTAATCTCCTGCCTTGCTGGCCATTCATTTGGTTCAAGTTTTTGTACTTTCAGTAATCCTATAATTCGTGTCAAGAGTTTGAATTAAAACTTGTCAAACCTTTTCCCGGAGCTCATACTTCATGAGTGAAACTACTAATTCTTCCAAGAAAGCACAATAACTCCAACCAAACAACGAGCGCAAACTTCCAAACACAAGAAAAAAAAATCCCAATTATTTATCTTCTTTCTTTACTCTCTTATTAAGACTTTCTGATGGTTAAATGCGTTCCCCCTGTCCCCTCCTCCCTTTCTCCCCTCTTCGAATCATTACCCTTGTATTAAAAACTCTCATATTTTTTCCTTCTAACTCCTTCAACCATACACCAAGTTTCTATTGCATTTGCTCTCATTTCTTGTATGCCCTAACGTTTTTCAGATATGGGACTTGGGGAGAAGGCCACAATATGCCGTGGGAAACCCGCAAATCAGAGTATTATGGTGGCGAAGTTCAACAGTACATTCTCCGGGTTGCAAGAAGCTGAGAGGCTTCACAAATTCTACGCTGAGACCAAACGGGGGAGGGCCGAGTTACAGCCTATGCGATCTAGTAACAGCAGTGGCCATAACGTCGAAACACGAAATGAATTTGCGAGCAAGGCGGAATCTGTGCTATTTGGTTACTTGGGGCTGGCAGAGGACTTGGATAAACTTGATTTTGAGACCAAGAAAAGGTGTTTTGTTAAGAGCAAGAAGGAGATTCAGGACATTGCAAATGCACCGCTCAAGACGGAATGACGGCAGATGGTAGTTGTTTATAAGTGACTGAATGTAAGTACCATGTTTTTTGTTCTAAGAAAAAAGAAAAGAAGGGGGGTGTTGTTAAGATATTACAATAATAATAATGATAAATCTACCAACTTAAATGATCAAGTTAATAGTGCAGATGATGTGTGTCAAAATGTACATTGGTCAGTGTTTTAAGTAGACCCCACACAGTAACCAATGTAATGTAAAAACACATCATTTGGGTTTTTAAGTTGGTACACGTATCATTACTCTTACGGTAAACCTCATAACCTATACCTGATTTCCGAATTGCCCCTTAGAGTATACAAGTGAACAGATATCCCCTTCACTCAAATTTTACATTTACCTATATTCCATTTCATAATCTCTCTGAAAAAGAAAAGAAAGAAGAAACTGAATATAGTAAGGTGTAAAAACTGAAGAGTTGAATGGTTTTTATGTACACTTTTATTTAATTTAAGGAAGCCAAGCAAGAATGTTTCCTGTAGTTGGGAGTGTTTATTGTAGCCTATCCATTATATTTTACCCTTTTCAGATCTTTGCTAACATGGAAAATCAAATGCAGCAAAACATTTTGGAAATTTTAAGATGCCTATATTTTCTTAAATGTTAGCAGATGTCTAGGATTCTAAATGGAGCTTTTGTAGCCATCCTTCAGAGGATTCTTGGGCCGAGCTAAGATTCCTATTATTTTGCTGCTCCTTTTTTTTTTGGATGAATTCTTAAGGTTCAGCACTTGATGTAGCTTGAGAAGTTGAATCCCGGTGCTTATTTGAATAGTATTTTGATACATAGTTGTCGTGCAAAGATTAGGGATTGGATTTAAGATGCATGTGTATTATGTTTTATACACTAAATAATGTAAAAATATACAAAATAATTTAAATATTTTATCGATAAACTAATTTAATACACATACATATCTATACCCCTCAAGCCCCAAACCTGAGTTGAGTTTTGGATACTTCCCCATCCCCGTCCCCATCTCCATCCTAACTTAGCATTCCCCATCAAACCTGAGTTGAGTTTTGGATACTTCCCCATCCCTGTCCCCATCTCCATCCTAACTTAGCATTCCCCATCCCACGCCGCCTAGGTTGAGGACCCTAGTTTTTTTTTGCTATCCTTAGAGCTATGAAACAAGGACAGTTCTTAGAGTTGATGTTCTCTTGGGATATTGACACTTAACAAAAACCTCTATACGTGTTTGACACTTTTTTTCATGTGTTCATAATTTAAATACATAAAATTTGTTTTAGACATATATCGGACACTTCTTGATTACGTGTCTGCTACTCTTATTATATAGAGATAAAACTTTATTGTTTTATTGTTTTTTCCCCAAAAAATGTGTGAGAGAAGTAAAGCATAGTTGTCTTTGCTATTTATATAATAGACACATTTTATTACATGGGTGTACGCTTGTTGCGGAAGGTTTAAGATTGGATCAAATCCAGCTAGATTGTCCGAACTTGAATAAATGATGGACGGAATAAGTAAAGAATAAGAAGCAGTCAGTCACACAATACCATAAAGTAACATGGTTCGACAATTTAATCACATCCACAGTCAATATTTAAGTATAGTTTCCATTTTAGAAAATTAGATGTCTTGTTGGATTGTAACTACTGAGGTAGCTTGGGGCCGAATCAGGGGCGGATTTAGTATATGTATTGGTGGGGCACTCGGGCATGTGCCCCAGCAAAGATTAAAATTATTCTTTTGGACTTTATGATATATGCTACAAATATAAAGTGTTCGTTTGGTTGAAGTTTTTGAGTTAAAATTTATTTTGAAGTTGTGTTTTTAAAAGAAGGTTTTTAAATTCGATTTGTGTTATGGTACAAAAAATTAAAACTGGTGGATGATGAATGAAAAAACTCATAAAATAGTTACAATAGATCTTATAGATATCGATGAGTAGGTTTTAAGTGTATATATATATTATCTAATTCTAATTTTTGGATTTAAAGTTACTGTGTTTTAAATCTTTTAACAGTTTTATGAGAGATAAAGTAAAGTGAATTTAGTTTGGGAAGTATGAAATGAGATTTTAAATTTGGTTTTTAAAACAAGTACCAAACAATAATAAAAAAACCTTAAAAAGTGTTTTCAAAATTTGTATCAAATAGGCATAAAGTGTCTAATACAGTGCCTCACATAAGTTTTTTTATTTGTCAAAGAGGCATCAAGTTGATAGTGTCCATGTTCCCTTTCCATATAATTTATTTATATGCTATGTGTATGCTATTCATATGTATATAATTGAAAAATAAAGATTTAATAAAAGTGAAAGACGGTTTAATTAATTGTGACCATGAACCTTATTTGTTTAAAGTGAAAGGTTCGATTTTCACTTTAAAAAAAATACTAAACTCACTTGTGTGAATTAATATTTGTTAGTACAACTTATTTTTCATTATGCTGAGGAAATATTTATTTTCTAAACCTGCAATGTTTTAAGAAAAAAATGAGACTTATTATTAACTATAAAAATTTAGAAAAATAAAATATAACTCTTAATTTAAAACGTATGAAATATTCGTTCTAGCGCTTCTATGCATAAAAGATCTTCCATTGGGCCAAATTATCCTATCTGGGCTGAATTAGAACCCGGTCCGAGGTACCGGATCGGTACTTGCACGTCTACGCATATATTTCTACAAATTTCTAAGTTTACGACTTCTACCCAATATAAATGTTATTCATTATTATCTGTTTAATGTAATATATATATATATATATATATAAAATTATATTATAAAGAGAGATTTTTTTATTTTAACAAAAAGAAGGGATATTTATTTGGAAGGTCAAATAGATGAATTTTTTTTTGAAATTTTATAGAAATGATCTATATAAAATTGATATACATGCGTATTTTCGATCGTTAATTTTTTTTATGATCATCTCACTTATTTTTAGGTTGAATTTTTTAATGAAATTTAGCAGAGTCATCTTTACAAAATTTTAAAAAATAATTCATCAATTTACCTTTGTAAATGAGCATTTTTTTTTGTTAAAAGTGAGAGAATCCTTTTTTATAATTTAATTATATTTCTACAAATTTCTAAGTTTACGACTTCTATGCAATATAAATATTATTAATTATTATCTGTTTAATTTAGTATATATATATAAAGTTATACTAGTTAACAATCCGTGCGATGCACGGGTGTTTGATAAATATGCAATTTTAATAGTGTTTGTCTTAATAGGTTTGACAAATAATTGGCTTTAATATGTTGTGTAGGAGAATAAAATATATATTGCACCCGTTTAAAATTAATTTTGCAACTTTTACTTTATTATTTTCAAGAAAATATTAATTTCAATCTAATTAATGGTTGATAATACAACTCATTTGCTATGACAAACCGAAAATAAGACTATTAATTTAACACATTTTAAAAAATAGTATAATAAATGAAGCTACTTCCAATATTTTAATAATTATTATTATTTTATTATGCATTAAGAATATAAAAAATCAATTAATAAGTAATTAATGTTACTAAGTAATTAATGTTACTACAATTAAAAATATAAGCAAAATAATTAATGTATCTACTTCCTTCCTAACACTATATAGTATGGATAATAATTATAATTGTATTATTTATTAAGGTGAATAATTAGTTATTTATTAAAGTATGATATTAAGTGTGTTATTTATTGCCTAATTAATTATAAAAAAATAAGGTGCATTAATACTTTCACTTCTCTTATTTTATATATATATAAACTCAATAAATATGTCAAACCACGTAATTATGGAGCAAAGCTGAAAAAAAAGAAGCAAATTAATTACATTAATTGCATATTAATCACATATTAATTATGCATTAATGGAGGGACTTCCTCCATTTTACTTATATACTATAGATTATAGAGAGAGATTTTTCTATTTTAACAAAAAGAAGGGATATTTATTTGGAAGGTCAAATAGATGATTTTTTTTTAAAATTTTATAGAAATGATCTATATAAAATTGATATATATGTGCATTTTCAACCGTTGAAATTTTTTATAATCATCTCACCTATTTTTAAGTTAAATTTTTTAATAAAATTTAGTAGAGTCATCTTTACAAATTTTTAAAAAATAATTCATCAATTTACCTTTGTAAATGAGCATATTTTTTTTTTTTTTTGTTAAAAGTGAGAATATTTTTTTATAACTTAATTATATCTATATATATTTTATAAAAAGTTATATTGATTTATAAAAATTAAAGATATTTATTGACATCATCAACAAAATCAACGAGTTGTGTATTTGGCGGGGCGACTGGAGATTAAAAAGTCAGGAAAAAGGTCATGCTGCGACTGCGCGTATTGGCCGTTGGATACGAGTAGTGAGGTTGATTAGACAACGGACGGTTTTGATGTTTTGATGAACTCCAATTAGTTGACCGACTGAAGAAGCTTGTCCTCTTCCTCTTTCAAGACTTGTGTTTTGATGGACTTTTTCTTGCTAAATTAAATTATTTTTTAAATTAAGTCACTTTTTAACTTATTAGTTAAAATAACACACTTTTAAAGATAGTGATTAATTAAATAATAATTTAGAATTGTTTTTGTCGATAAAAAGTAAGATCAAAGTCAATATCTTTTTTAATTTCATAAAAAGCTTAGAGAATGGTAATTTGTTAAAATAGCAAGTTTGATATCATTATTTATCAACATTTCAAATCACGCTTTTATCTTTAAAAATAGTGATTTCATTTATTTTCGCTAATAAGTTGAAAAGTGGGTTAGATAGACAAATTTGTTCAAAGAGTGTTCTAGTTTGGCATTTTTTTTTGGTCTTTTCATATTATAAACAGTAATGTATTCTTATTGGTTTCATTTATCAATTATTTATATTAGACTAGGGTATACCCATGCCATCCGGCACGGTGTACCAATTTTTTTTAATTCAAAAACGTGTAGGATGCATCATCTAATTTAAGATGCATTCAAAAAACTTACACGTAAAAGAATGAAATTCAAAGAATTTTTTCATTGTAATTTTTTTTATTGGATGTGATTTTAAAAAAAAGTGCATGATTCAATTTAATATTTTGCTACCAAAAATTTCTAAAGATATATTTACTTGGGCGTAACAAAGTTGGACAAGATGATCGACTTCTCGATCAGCCAGCCTAGAGCTTGAGCCTTGTGGACTCTAATTATGTTTTTCATTCTTTCAAAATTTATGTTAACAGGTGTATCGATATATAGCTTGTAATTCACTAAAGATTAAGAATGTAATTTGAATAGTAATTCTAATTAATTCATTATATGTAATTCTTATTAGGAAATATTTTTTTTACATAATTTTATAGTCACAATGGATCTTGTTATATAGATCTCAATGAGTATGTTTAAAATATATAATTTTTATTAAATTTTAAAATTTGGCTTAAAAGTTATTATATTTTCAAAGTTTTCTAAAAAAGTGAGGTGGGAGAAAGTTGATGTGGTTGAATGTATATGATTGTGTGTGGTAATATATATCATTATACGGAAATTTTCACATGCGGACCAGTCCGTACGGACCGAGACCTTTAGCGACGCTTTTCCGTCGCTAAAAACATACCCCCAATGTATTCGTGACGGAAAACCGTCGCTAAAGGTCCCGGTCCGTATGGACCGGTCCGTATGTGAAACGCTCTCTATCATTATATGTGTATGTTTTTATTGAATGGTGGAGATTGTGTAGAATCAAAAGAATTTAATGGTAGGTATTGATTCTTAAGATAAACTACATCGTGTGGTTAAAACAAAAGATAACTTTTTGAAATTTGATCTAGACCCTTAATTGAGTTGATTTATTGAATTGTCTTTGGTCAAAAAAAATCCTTCCTTATTATATAAGATATATTGACAAACTGTATGTACTTTTCAAAATACAATTTAATAAGCACCTCGTATAATTATTCGGTAAATGAGATTGATAAAAATATTATTTTCCTTGTGCAAAAGATTAAAAGTCTTGTCTAAGTAGAGATTGTAATGAGTATTTTTTATTTTCAAATTTCAGTTTTTTGGGTTCAACTAGTTTTTTAATCGTGTATTGTGAAATACTCTTTTGGTCTCAATTTAGCACTCACTGACTTTAGTATCATTTCAAAAAAAATATTTTTAATATAAGCAATAGTTGAAAATACAAATTATTTTGTATCATGAGATGTATATTGCTTATATCTTAAAAAAAATATTGGAACTTTTTCTATTCTTCTAATATGTATTGTGAAATACTATTTAATTTTTTTAAAAATAAAAAAAATATTAATTTTAACTTAATTAATGGTTAGTTATACAACTTATTTTTGTCGTGAGTTATACAATGATTATATCCTAAAATAAAAATTGCATTAATTTAAAATATTTAAAAAAAAAAATAGAATTATTAGTTTGAGATGACAAGAATATCTCTATTAATAACAAGACAATAATACATTATACTGTATGCTTGCGAAAACTTAGATTTGAAGTCCACATTGATCAAGAACTCAAACGCACCAAGCTACAAAAAGTTGAATTAGTTTATTTGTGCCTAATATCATTGTAACCAATTAAGCTTTAATTATACTGTTTATTTGTGCTAGACACAAAGGTAAGGTAAATCCCACTTTGTTACTTAGGACATTGGCTTTTTTGGCAAACCTATTTATGAATGAATGGTTAGATTGGAGATGAGAATCATAACAATTCCGACGTAAGCACCTTAATTAATTAGTACTTGATAAACTTGTGGTTGGTTGGGCTTCTCATGATTCTGCTTTAGGGCCATTGTAAAATGCTAGAAAAATGGGTCGTGTTTAAATTATTCAACAAGCTCACAAAAAAGGTCTATATTATAAAAGTTTAGACCGATTGGACAGACCGAAATCGTACCGTTCAAACAGTCCGGTCTAAGTCCGGTTCTTGGTAGGTTCATTGTTATGGTCCGGTCCTAATTTTAAGGACTGACACAACTGGTCCAGTCCATCTTCTCCGTCAACGGTCTAGTCAATCGGACCGTGAACACCCCTTAATAACAAATATTCTAACAATAGATATTGTACGAGAGTCAATAACTTTGAGATCGTGAGACAGTAGGTGTTCAAAGACGGCATCATTTAAATATTTGCATAGAAAGACAAAAATGAAAAATTACCCAATACAGATAATACCAAAAGGAATCCTTGCATTGTTAAAAAATGAAAAAAGAAAAAGGAATCACTGCAATCCGTAGCCTCATTTGAAAATGAGAAAGATAACCGAGCGGGACTCGAGTTTAAATGGGATAAAGTCACGTAGGGGTGCTTCTAGATTACGCATAATTTGTGGTCAAAGAATTTGGAAGGAACTGCATTTTCTTGTTGAAAGTAAGGTCTTCACAGAAGGGAACCTTCGTCCACTATATATATATGGGTCCCATATATTACTATTTAGCGAAAATACATTCTCCCATGGTTCGACCGCCCCCCCCCAACATTGAATTTATCCAATGTATCCACCCTCTTTGCGTAAATTATATGTTAAAACTCTGCAAAGTTTTAGTTGTTCCAATTTGAACCTTTTACTACACTCCTCTGTTCATATTCCACGTGGATTGCCACGTAGGATAGTTATTTCGTATTTTAAACGAAAGTTAACAGAAGGTTCCAATTGGTCATTAAAAATACTTCAGATTTAAATTAAAACAATTAAATTTTAAAAAATACATTAAAAATGACTCCAAACTTCAACATTTAACTTATAATTTACTTTGTCTTTTTAGTCACCTTAAAGTACCCCAAGCCTTTAAATATAAGTTTTGGTGCTGCCTTCAAGGCTTCTGTTATTATGTTACGAAACTTGGGGGATAAGGGGAGCAATTATAACAGTTGATATATGTATTTTGAAAAATAAAATAAAAACTAAATACTTAAATTTAAAATTTAAAAATTGAAAGTTTTTTTTATTTTTTTTGAACAAAAAAATTGAAAGGTTTTAATATGTGTCGTTTCATTTAAAATGATAAATTTAAAAATAGTGCCAGCTCAAGATTATTAAGTTTGAAACATGCTACTTAATACATTTTTAGAGAAAAAGACAAAGATAGGGTTAATATAAAAAGTACCTAAATTAGTAAAAAGTAACTTTCATACTAGTAAATAGATACATACAAATATTTACATTATTTCCAATATGTTCTTCAAATAGAGATTAAGGCACTGATTATTTATTAATTTTTTTTTGAGATAGAATAAAAGAGGACCTAATAATAAACAAATATCACCATAAGCTACATTTGATAAACAAAGAGAAAATTTATTTGTCTAATACTTCGGGAGAATGGGAAAAAGAAGACGAAATTCACTAATTCGTGAGAAAATTAATATTATTTATAATATAATACAATACGAGACATTCAATTATTTAGTACGTAATGTAATATGAATTGAATATAACCCAAAAAGTACGTATATAGTCACATGGCAGCCATCATCTAGAAGACGTGTTATAAATCTTTCTTCTTTATTTGAATTACCTCATGTGATCAAGCTGTCTATATATATATATATATGTATGTACACGGTAGGTCAACCAAGTTGGAATCAGCTGGCCCATTTGTTGTATTCTAAGATAATATTCACACATGTTTTTCTAGTTCTAGAAGAAAAATAAAATAAATCTCTCTTTTTATATCTAACAGTACTCTTATGTTATCTTTTTAATCCTTAAATCACTAATATAATTGTATTTTGTTAATGAATAGTTGATATGACACAAGCACGCATGTTACCATAATGGGCTCAAGATTTACATGACTTAAATAAGAAATTCTTAGAAAGCACGAGTTCAAGTTGCATGCTAGAACACTGATTACATATACTAAAGTATTGGGATAAGTTTTAAGCGTGAAATTTATTGTGAGTGCGCGCGAATACCCTTTGTATGTTGTGCACACAACTTGTAGCTCCTATAGAATGTGTTATAAATGCAGTATATATCATTTTCAACGTAATAACATAAGTTTACAAAAATAATTATTATAATAAATCCAAAAAAGGGTGGGAAAAGGGGGGTAGGGGGGCTATAAGTGAGAAAATATTTAGGTGGCGTTTGTTTTTTAGTTATTATGTTTGCTGAACAAGACTTTCTCTTTCTAATTTTTTTTTAAAAGTTTGAAACCTACTTATCGAGATCTATAAAATAAGAATTGTGACTATTTTTTAAAATGCATTTTTTTCATTGGTTGAAAAAAAGTTTGTATAAAAAACTTGTTAGAACCTGTTTTGTTGAATGTTGAGTTAGAGTTTTTATGTTGAAAAGTGAATTTGGTTTTGTTTGACTTTTTTTCAACCAATGAAAAAAACGCATAAAAAATTTCAAAAAATAGTCACAATGGATCTTATTTTATAGATCTCGATGACTAGGTTTCAAATATATATTTTTTATTACTTTTTGATTTTTGGATTTAAAGTTATGGCGTTTTAAAAAAAAAATTTAGAGAGAGAAAGTATAGTGAAATAAAATTTGGGAATGTGTGAAAGTAAAGTTGGTTTTGAGTTGAGTTTTTAAAATTTTGGGGAAAAAAAAAGTGAGCAACCAAACACAACCTTAGTATTTCTGGAGTATCAAATGGTTGTTTACCAATTCAATGGTTTATATTATTATATACTAGATCACATGCACACGCGATGCGTGTGCTACTCAGATATATTTAGTTAAAATTAAAATATAAAATAAAGATTTTAAGTGGTATAGCAGTTAAGCAGTAAATTACTTTGTTCAAGGTTCAAACCCTTTTACAACCATATTTTTTAATGAAAAAAAAGACCGTAGAGATAAATTAGGCAATTCAAAAGTCTGACACAACTTCATGATAATAAAATCCAATCGTGTAGGTTTTCGACCCGGGTCAACCTTAATGGATGGGTATTTTTGACCTTGGGTTGGATTTAGATTTCAAAAAAAAAAGAAAAAAAAAACAAGGTATTACTCGGGTTTGGGGTGTGGGTTTGCATCTAAAAAACCTAACCCGACCATACCTGCATACATAGATGTATAAATATTTATATAGTAGCACGCTGATATGCCCTAATTCAATCTCTCCCTCCTCCTCTCGATACTCTATAGCTAAATTTGATCTAATTCTCTTCTTTGTATGTAATTTATTTTTATAATTCTTTTAAATATAGTGAAAAATTATTGAAATATATTTAATTTTATTCACTTTATTTTTTTGCATCGTTGATTTGGAAAAATATAGTTAAAATTAGGGTAAATTATAATTTTCTATTTGATTTGGGATAAATTTAGTTAAAATTTAAGATGGGGCGGATTCCGGATTTAATAAATTTTTGTAACGCGGGTTTCGATTTCAAAAATAAAACCCGCATCGAATTCAGGATAGGCTATTCCAACTATGGGTCATCTTTGGTATTGGCCAAACCCGATCCATTGTCATCCCTAATAAAAACCCGCATCGGGTTTGGGGTAGGCTATTATAATTATGGATCATGTTTGGTATTGGCCAAACCCAATCCATTGACATCCCTAAATATATTTAATTCAAACTAAAATGTAAGACAAAGATGTTAATTAGCCTAGTGGTTAAGTAGTGAATTACATAGTCAAAAGTTCAAGGTTTGAAACCTTTTGTAAGCATTTTTAAATAGGTAATTCAAAAGTCTGACACAGTTTCGTGGCAGTTGAAATAGGTCTTGGCTTTATATAATAGTATAGATAAAGTGTGATGAGCAGTTTAATTACTCTTTATTATTTAATTAAAAATTACAACAAAATAATACTTAATTAGATTATCGTACAACACATGACCTTCAACATAAATAATATAAATTATTACTATTTAATTAAATACCATTAGATATATTTACTTTGTTTTAAAACTTCATTACATAATGTTTGTAATTATGTGGATGTGTATGATGTGTATTTATTTGCGCTACCACAACCTTGTACATGAAGAAAAGTTTTATAAACTAATTTAGTCGGAAGAGATATCCATTTAAAAAAAGTAAAAGATACTTTAAATTCTAGTTTCACAAGAAATTTTAAAAAATAAAAAATAAAAACAAAGAAGGAAAAAGCTAGTCTTTGAAGAGGAGAAGCTTCTTCAACCGGTCAACGGAGATAACCGCTAATTCTTCAACATTCACACCACGTCCAATCGTCACCGTTGATTCTCTCAATTGTCTCTATATTCGCATCCAACGGCTCTGATCATTTTAACCCTTTTCCGAAGCTTAGCCCGCCAGAAACACATTTTGACCAAACCGCTTCAAGTCAAACCCTCTCTCTCTAACATGAAACCTATATATATACGTACTACAAAAACTAGAACATATCACCATTTACCAATTCCACCTCCACCATTTTTTAGAGAGAAAAAGAAACGAATTCAAATTCAATTCACTTATTCATTATTCATACGCAATATATACATATTCAGTGAATAACTGTTAACCGAATCGAGTTCATTTATTGATTCATCATAATCATTAATTTTCTTCTAGTTGTGGAGATACACAAATTTCTGTAGCGAGTGGTATCGAGAAAGTTTAGAAATGGCCGCAGCATTGGCCGGAGATGATTTGGCTAGGTCATTGGGAAGTCGCCGGAGCTGGGGATCTAATAGCATACGGGAGGTGTGGCAAGGGCAACAGGACGTATTTACGCGGAGTAGCAAGAAGAATGAGGTGGTGGATGAGGAGGAGGAGCTTAAATGGGCGGCGATTGAGCGTTTGCCGACTTACGATAGGATGAGGAAGGGAATGTTGAAGCAAGTGATGAGTAATGGTAAAGTTGTACATGGTGAGGTTGATGTTACTAATCTTGGTATTGAGGATAAGAAGGTGTTAATGGAGAGTATTCTCAAGGTTGTCGAGGATGATAATGAACGGTTCCTCGAAAGGCTTAGGAAGCGGACCGATA
Organism: Lonicera japonica; assembly: GCA_021464415.1. NCBI lineage: Eukaryota > Viridiplantae > Streptophyta > Magnoliopsida > Dipsacales > Caprifoliaceae > Lonicera > Lonicera japonica. The sequence continues at coordinate 22,785,172 of CM038463.1, forward strand.
GGTATTTTTTTTTCCCGCTCTTTTCAGTTTGTTTTTTAATAGCTTTGGTGAGAAAATGGAGGAAACAAGTTTCAATTCCCCTCTTTTTTCTAGCCTTTGAAAATTTGAGCAAATACTTAACTCTGATTTTGTAATACTAAATGGAACCTTTGAAAAATGTGCAGACTCGGTCCTGAATATTTGTAAGTTTTGGGCAAAACTAAAAAAAATACCTCTTATAAGTAGATAAATTGTTTTTTATATATTAAAAAAATAATTTTATTTCAATGATAAGAATTTACATGGTACAAAAAATATATTGCAATTGCAAAATATCCTACAAAATACCTTACAATTAAATATCGAATTCTCTCTTATTATTTTAAAATCGATATGAATGAAAAAAAATATTGGCGCCCCTCTAATTTTATCTAGTAACATGAGAAAATTGAGATTGAACATGGAAAGAAAAACCGGAGAAGAGTTAAAGAACTATTATCCTACAAGCAATTAGAATTTTGGAAGCCTAAGTTTTTTTTTCAAAAAGTTTCGTTATTAATTAGAAACTTTTATTTTTTTAATATATATATAAATAAATACTTGTGCCCTTCTAAAATTTAGGGCCCTGGGCGGTTGCCCTACGAGCCCTGCCCCAAGGCCAGCTCTCAAAATGTGTTTCATACTTTCATCCAATTAAATCAAGAATTCAACACAATTTTTTGCCTCTGACTACTAAATGCTAAATTTTCATCCAATTTAGTGTTAAGATGTGATGAAACAAACATTATTTCTACCCTCTGAATGATAAATAGACTTCCATTTAACATTAACTGGTGAAACAAATTAAATCCCACCTTAGGCCTTGTTCACTTGCCACTTAATTTACCACTTAAATCTGAAAATTTAAGTGGAATTCTTTACCACTTAATTTACCACTTACCACTTAATTTACCACTTAAATCTGAAAATCTGAAAATCTTAATTTACCACTTAAATCTGAAATTTAAAATTTTCAGATTTAAGTGGTTGAAAAAATTGTTCACTAACTAAAAAAATTAAGTGACCATTTAATTTTTACCACTTAAAACTTAAAATTTTCATCCAAAATTTTAAGTGACAAAGTTGCCACTTAAATCTGAAACTTAATTTTAATGAGGGTAAAATGTCCATCTTACCCCCACTCTTTTCTCTGCCTTCTCCAACCTCTCCTTCTCTCTAGACAAATTCTCATGAACAAATCTACTAAAGAACCCAACAATTGGGTTATCACTACTCTCTCTATCAAGCTCCTTCAATTTCCTATCAGTCATTTTCTTTTCGATCTTAATCGCCGCCTCAATCAAAGGATTACCCATGAATTTCTTAAATTCCTCGTCCGTTTTCCAATCCAATTCTTGCTGTTTCTCACTCTGCTCACCCTCACACTCATTTTTCAAATCTTTCTTCTCGGTATCCGTCACTTTCCTTTTCTTCTGAGACTACTGCCACAGAAGAAGAAGAGGAAGGGGATTCATTTTCTTTCTGGGCTTTGATAGAAACTTTGAGTGCACCCGATACTTCCTTGCT